>JAPXFY010000027.1:15503461-15548461 GCA_030674185.1 Monoplex corrugatus | reverse complement strand
GTCTCTAGCTAGCTCTGCAAACTGAGTAACTGTTAGTGGATAGTCTTTTATGCAGTGTCCTTACTTTCCGTGGGCTTCTTAACAAAGCCGTCATCAACACCAAGTGCCCTGCCACATGGCGTTGGCGATCATGGCCCTCCATATGTTTCTATCCTTTGTGGCCGCTAGCACATCTTCCACCCTCTCTGACCTCAGCACAAATCAAGTCCGATATTTTCTCCGTCACCTGGTGCTCTCTTTCCCTCCAGCTTTCCTGTTGTGACCAGGTGCTCTAATTCCCCTTTCCTATAAAATGGCCTATAAATGTTGCCTGTCTTTTCCTAATCTTCCTTTTGAATGATCTTCTTGTGTCTACCTCCATCAGGACTGTCTCGTTTGTTTTCTTTGCTGTCCATGCAACTCTCAACATTCTTCTTAGAAACTGCATCTCGGCTGCCTCAATCTTGTTCAGGCTTTGCGTGTTGACTGTCCACGCATCACAACCGTATAACATTATCGGTTCTACATAACATTCAAGAATTCTCTTCCTGATGTGAACTGATAGGCATTTGTTGGTGAGAATGCTTTTCATCTTCTTGAATGCTGTTTTGGCTTGGCCGATTCTGCTGGATATTTCTGATGTGCATCTACCGTCTGGTGAAATGATCGTTCCCAGATATTTAAACTTATCAACCTGTCTCAAGGTTGTGCCGTTTGCTGTTATTTTTCATGAGGGGATTTCATGGGTTTTTTTTTTTACTGATTACCATGACTTCCGTCTTCTTGCTATTTAGCTCCAACCCTTTATTTTTGCTTTCTATTTCTATTATATTCACAAGGTTTTGTAGGTCTTTTTCATTTTCTGCAATTAGCACGGTGTCGTCTGCGTAACGAATGTGAGCCGTGTGGGATCGATACCACTCAGGTGGCGCAGATGTTGGGAAAACGACAAAAAAAAAACACACAAAAAAACAAGAGCAAAAGCCTGGAGTGAAGAGAGTGGGCAGGAGTTCTTGTTCTTATCGTTGCTCAAAGCCCAGCCGACTGCGTAGAGCTATATCAGGGCTATAAACCATTTCAATACTCATGCAGCATTTCAACAGAAAGAGAAAAGGGAAAAGAAAATTAAGTACACATATCAATGCATTTGAGCACATAATCTAAGGAGATGCCCCTGGCGTTGACCACTTCATCCAATTTATCGCACAGGGGATTTAAAAGATACCTGAATACGAATTTAAACATACGGTAACGAAGGACACTAAAACATATATATGAACGGGCCTAATTACCTAAATATGTTTCTGCATATCTCACCTTCCTAGAGCCAAAATGCACTTAATACATTATTCATCAATCCTAAGAGAAAAGTCAGACTATATCGAACACATACAGGTGAATGGACCAGCAAGGCGAAAATGATAGGAAGAAATGACAGAAATCAAAGGAACAAGGTAGACACAATGAGAGCGACAGAAAAAAGAAAATTCCTAGCACAGACTTTCCAGAAGGTGGGGATACTATTTATACTGAAAGAGCCCCCTCCCCCCGCATCCCCACAGGAGTTGTGTCCACTGCCTACATTGAAGGTTTGGTCAATGGTAGACACAGACTACCTGCCGACACACTCTCCAGTCAGTCTAAGAAACAAGTAGGCATACTGGTCCTTTATCGCCTGGTACAGTCTTCATGTGGGTTACGAGACAGATCCTGGGAACATGTAGGCTGATTGGTTCTTATAATAGAGCCGTGGACTCAAGATCTGATATCTCGAGTTCAACCACAGTCTGCAACATTAAAATCTGGCCTGTTTGTTGCCCGTCTTAATGTTTCCATCATTCTGATGGTGTCAGCTTGGTGTTTCAAATGTCCCTTCCCCCCTCCCCAATTTCAAGACCTTGCCAGCGCGTAGGTTTTTGCGCAGGCTCAGGGAGTCTGCCAGATAACTGTTGGCAGATCTGGATGGAGCATGTATGGAATTAAATGGCCTGAAAATTTGGCTTCTAAAATGTTTGATCTGGCCAGTCACGATTTATGGCTGCGAAGACTGGACTCTGAGAAAAACTTATTGCAGAAGAATCAAGGCAGTAGAAATGTGGTTTTATGGGAGACTACTACGAGTCAAATGGACAGACAGAACAACTAATGAAAGTGTCCTGGAAGAACTTGATACCACCAGAAAACTACTAGCAGACATCAACATGAGAAGACTGATATACATTGGCCATGTGTCACGCAGCAACAACACAGACCTCATGACAACCATCTTTCAAGGAAAAAAAAAAAAAACAGTGGCAAAAAGGAAGAAAGGCAGACCTCCAATCTCATACATCGAGAACGTAACCAACAACGGTGGCCTAAATATTCAAGAAACTGTCCACAAAAGTCAAGGCAGAGCGGCTTGGATGAAGATGATGGTGCCAAAAATGTGCAGAGGCCAACAGCGAACCCGGTGACGCCGACAGGTGAGACACATATGGAATTGCCCAAGTGTGATGAATGCTTCTGGCACAAACTCCAAACTTCTGGGAGCACATGTTCTTCTACTAACACTGCATGGCAATGGAGACTCCACAGCTATAGGTTCTGTTTCAGCCAGTTCTTCACTTTTTCAGCGGCTGTTCTGTGCTCTTCACGTCTTGACTGTGGCGTGTTGACACTTCTTACCGCTTCTCTCTGTCTTCCTGGTTGGTTGTGTTGACACAGCAGCTGAGGTGGTCGGCCTTGCGTTGCTTTAACTTATTGACTCCCCACCCTATTCACCAGTATCCTGCATGGCCAACCGTGCGAGGAAAGCAGAAACTTAACTCTTTGATTTCCTCACCCTATCCACCGGAAGCTGGTGGATGGGGTGAGGGAATCAAAGGGTTAACTCTTTGCAGTTGGTGGACTGGATGTAGGAGTCAAAAGGGTTAATGGAGTTCGTTACTTACGTCGGACACACGGTACAGAGAGGAACAACAACACAAGACGGTGGGGACACAGTGCTGTGGTAACTGCAGCGACTCCACATGTCTATCATCCATACACACATGTCTATCATCCATCACACACACATGTCTATCATCATCCACACACACATGTCTATCATCCACACACACATGTCTATCATCCACACACACCATGTCTATCATCCACACACACATGTCTATCATCCACAACACACACCAACACACATGTCTATCATCCACACACACATGTCTATCATCCACACACACATGTCTATCATCCACACACACATGTCTATCATATCCACACACACATGTCTATCATCCACACACACATGTCTATCATCCACACACACATGTCTATCATCACCACACACACATGTCTATCATCCACACACACATGTCTATCATCCACACACACATGTCTATCATCATCCACACACACATGTCTATCATCATCCACACACACATGTCTATCATCATACACACACACATGTCTATCATCCACACACTCACACACCACACATGTCTATCATCCACACACACATGTCTATCATCCACACACACATGTCTATCATCACACACACCAAAATGTCTATCATCCACACACACACATGTCTATCATCATCCACACACACATGTCTATCTCATCCACACACACATGTCTATCATACCACACACACACATCCACACACACATGTCTATCATCCACACACACACATGTCTATCACCACACACACATGTCTATCATCCCACACACACATGTCTATCATCCACACACACACATGTCTATTATCCACACACACATGTCTATCATCCCACACACACATGTCTATCATCCACACACACATGTCTATCATCCACACACACATGTCTATCATCCACACACACATGTCTATCATCCACACACACATGTCTATCATCTCCACACACACATGTCTATCATCATCCACACACACACATGTCTATCATCCACACACACATGTCTATCATCCACACACACACACACACATGTCTATCATCCACACACACATGTCTATCATCCACACACACCACACATGTCTATCATCCACACACACATGTCTATCATCCACACACACATGTCTATCATCCACACACACATGTCTATCATCCAAACACACACATGTCTCTCATCCACACACACACATGTCTATCATCCACACACACATGTCTATCATCATCCACACACACATGTCTATCATCCACACACACATGTCTATCATCCACACACACATGTCTATCATCCACACACACACATGTCTATCATCCACACACACATGTCTATCATCCCACACACATGTCTATCATCCACACACACATCACATCACACACACACATGTCTATCATCCACACACACATGTCTATCATCCACACACACATCACACACACACATGTCTATCATCCACACACACATGTCTATCATCCACACACACACACACATCACACACACATGTCTATCATCCACACACACATGTCTATCATCCACACACACATGTCTATCATCCACACACACACATGTCTATCATCCCACACACACACTGTCTATCATCCACACACACACATGTCTATCATCCACACACACACATGTCTATCATCCACACACACATGTCTATCATCCACACACACATGTCTATCATCCACACCACATGTCTATCATCCACACACACACATGTCTATCATCATCCACACCACAATGTCTATATCATCCACACACACATGTCTATCATCCACACACACATGTCTATCATCCACACACACATGTCTATCATCCACACACACACATGTCTATCATCATCCACACACACATGTCTCATCATCCACACACACACATGTCTATCATCATCCACACACAACAATGTCTATCATCCACACACACACATGTCTATCATCCACACACAACATGTCTATCATCCACACACACACATGTCTATCATCCACACACACACATGTCTATCATCCACACACACATGTCTACTCATCCACACACACATGTCTATCATCTACACACACACATGTCTATCACCCACACACACACATGTCTATCATCCACACACACATGTCTATCATCCACACACACATGTCTATCATCCACACAACACATGTCTATCATCCACACACACATGTCTATCATCCACACACACATGTCTATCATCATCCACACACACATGTCTATCATCCACCACACATGTCTATCATCCACACACACATGTCTATCATCCACACACACATGTCTATCCATCCACACACACATGTCTATCATCCACACACACATGTCTATCATCATCCACACACACATGTCTATCATCATCCACACACACATGTCTATCATCCACACACACATGTCTATCACATCCACACACACATGTCTATCATCCAACACACATGTCTATCATCCACACACACATGTCTATCATCATCCACACACACATGTCTATCATCATCCACACACACATGTCTATCATCCAACACACACACACATGTCTATCATCATCACACACACACATGTCTATCATCATCCACACACACATGTCTATCATCACCACACACACATGTCTATCATCCACACACACACACATGTCTATCATCCACACACACATGTCTATCATCACACAACATGTCTATCATCCACACACACACATGTCTATCATCATCCACACACACACATGTCTATCATCCACACACACATAACACAATGTCTATCATCCACACACACACATGTCTATCATCATCAACACACAGTCTATCATCCACAACACATGTCTATCATCCACACACACAGTCTATCATCATCCACACACACATGTCTATCATCATCCACACACACATGTCTATCATCCACACACACATGTCTATCATACCACACACACATGTCTATCATCCACACACACATGTCTATCATCACAACATCACATCACACACACACATGTCTAGCATCCACACACACATGTCTATCATCCACACACACTTGTCTATCATCCACACACACATGTCTATCATCCACACACAAACACACCACAACACATGTCTTCATCCACACTCACACACACACACACACACCACACACACATGTCTATCATCACCACACCACACACACACACACATGTCTATCATCACACACACATGTCTATCATCCACACACATCACACACACACATGTCTATCATCACAACACATGTCTATCATCCACACACACATGTCTATCATCCACACACACATGTCTATCATCCACACACACACACACACACACACACACACATGTCTATCATCCACACACACACACATCACACAATGTCTATCATCACACACACATGTCTATCATCCACACACACATGTCATCATCCACACACACCAGTACATCACACCATGCTACATCCACACACACATGTCTACATCCCACACACATGTCTATCATCCACACACACACATCACACACACACATGTCTATCATCCAAACACACATGTCTATCATCCACACAACACATGTCTATCATCCACACACACACACATTCTACACACACCACACATGTCTATCATCCCACACACACATGTCTATCATCACACACACATGTCTATCACACAACACACATGTCTATCATCCCACACACATGTCTATCATCCACACACACATGTCTATCATCCACACACACACATGTCTATCATCCCACACACATGTCTATCATCCACACACACATGTCTATCATCCACACAACAATGTCTATCATCCACACACACATGTCTATCATCCACACACACATGTCTTCATCCACACACACATTCTATCATCCACACACACATGTCTATCATCCACACACACATGTCTATCATCCACACACACATGTATCATCCACACACACACATGCATCATCCACACACAACATGTCTATCATCCACACACACATGTCTATCATCCACACACACATGTCTATCATCCAACACACATGTCTATCATCACACACACATGTCTATCATCCACAACACCACATACACACACATGTCTATCATCCACACACACATGTCTATCATCCACACACACATGTCTATCATCCACACACACATGTCTATCATCCACACACACATGTCTATCATCCATCACACACACATGTCTATCATCCACACACACACAATGTCTATCATCCACACACACACATGTCTATCAATCCACACACACATGTCTATCATCATCCACACACACATGTCTATCAATCCCCAACACATGTCTATCATCCACACACACATGTCTATCATCATCCACACACATGTCTATCATCCACACACACATGTCTATCATCACACACACATGTCTATCATCCACACCACCACATGTCTATCATCCACACACACATGTCTATCATCCACACACACATGTCTATCATCCACACACACATGTCTATCATCCACACACACATGTCTTCATATCACCACACATGTCTATCATCATCCACACACACATGTCTATCATCCACACACACATGTCTATCATCCACACACACATGTCTATCATCATCCACACACACATGTCTATCATCCACACACACATGTCTATCATCCACACACACACACACACACACACACATGTCTAGCATCCACACACACATGTCTATCATCATCCACACACACATGTCTAGCATCCACACACACATGTCTATCATCCACACACACATGTCTAGCATCCACACACACACACACACACACACACACACACACACACACACGTACATACATACGCACGCACGCAGCGCACACATCAGACACACAGTTTGACTTGTATATTTATTAATGAAAAGAAGTATAAAATGGTACTATAAGCGTAAATGACAAGCATACATTGACTGCAAGTCTTATCAAAGAGAAAATTAAATGTTTGGGGTTTTCCCCCACAACTTTCAATATAAAACGGAAAATTTGTCCATCATATCTGTATATGTCTATCGTAGAAAGTTACAGAAGTATGTGGATGAAAAATCAGACTATTGCTGGCTTTCGTGCCATATATCGGATCAAGCATAATTTGAAATCAATCGAACCGAAACGAAAAAAACATTTTAGAAAAAGGAAATGGAACAATGTGAAACAATCGTGAAGACCACACGTTCAACAAGTAACAGTTCACCAAAGGCAAGTTTTATTAGCGAAAGCTCTCTTTTTCATCATTTTGTTTTTATCAAATCGGCACATTTCTTAAATAACTAACTAATATCCTTTCACAAATCTGTCTTTTGGCAAGAAACTGACACACTTTAAAAATACAAAGCAACCATCTGTTATCTTTAAACAGGCACAATCTTTTTGAATAAACTTAAGGTGATTATCCTTGAACTCTTTTCAAAAACAAACAGATTTGTCAGTGAACAAAATAATCATTTGAGTCAGATGTCTTCACACAGACAAACAAGCACAGTGTAAACAAAATTTCGTGTTTATAATTTATGATTTTAAAACAAAGGCATAATCTCTGTGCAAATTAATTAATATCTTTTAAACTTTGGTCTCTTCAAACCCAAAGGCACTATGTTTATAAAAATAAACGATTGTGCTGAACGTAGGTTCTTCAAACTGAAAGGCACAGGATTTACGTAACCCAAATATTACGACAACAGTAATCAAAATATTATTCTCACCTTTGATCTCCTAGGTTCTTCAAACCCAAAGGCACAACGTTTATGTAACCAAACATTACAATGTTTGCGTAACCAAAATATCACCGTTAAACTTACATCTCCTAAAACCAACGGGAACTACATTTCTGTAAAAGTTGTTTTTTTCATCCAGATAATTATCTTGAAACAAGTTCACATATACAACATGTAGAAAGAAACTCTTGTAAAGTCGCTCGAGAATAACAAAAAAGCAAGAATGGCAAAAGCGAAGTGAAGATGAATGGATACAGCTTGAAGCCAACTAATCTGCCACATGTACACACAGCTACAAGTCCACGACTTGCCAAAATACACACATTACACAACCATGTTACAATGTATATTAACATGGTATAGCTCAACGCAATTTGGACAAATTCGTGTTATATGAAAACAATACAGCCAAATTTAATTTGGATCATAATATAATGATACAATTATAAACGATACAGGCAAATGTGAATTACGCATTCCTCTAGTGCTTTTTTTAAATGGTGCAGAAAAATGCTAATTATGTGATTCTCTAATGCTTTATATGTAAATTGGACAAGAAAATGCTGATCATGCAAACTTCTACTGGTTTAGATGTAGATGGTACAAACTACAAACTAATAATAACAATAACAACAACAACAATAATGATTTAGATGTAGATGGTACAAGAAAAAGTTGATTATGCAATTATCTAACGGGTTTAGATGCAGACGGTTCCAAGAAAAAACAAGTTATGCAATTCTCTAATGGTTTAGATGTAGATAGTACACAAAATGCCATTAGGCAATTCTCTAATGGTTTAGATGTAGATAGTACACAAAATGCCATTAGGCAATTCTCTAATGGTTTAGATGTAGATAGTACACAAAAATGCCATTAGGCAATTCTCTAATGGTTTAGATGTAGATAGCACACAAAAATGCCATTAGGCAATTCTCTAATGGTTTAGATGTAGATAGTACACCAAAATTCCATTAGGCAATTCTCTAATGGTTTAGATGTAGATAGCACACCAAAATTCCATTAGGCAATTCTCTGATGGTTTAGATGTAGATAGTACACAAAAATGCCATTAGGCAATTCTCTGATGGTTTAGATGTAGATAGTACACAAAATGCCATTAGGCAATTCTTAATGGTTTAGATGTAGATAGTACACAAAAATGCCATTAGGCAATTTTATAATGTCTTAGATGTAGATAGTACAGAAAAATGCCATTAGGCAATTCTTAATGGTTTAGATTTATGTGGTACATGAAAATGCCATTAGGCATGCAGAAAATAACTACAATTCACTAAGCCAAACATGAAACGAACCGTTCGAAACATCAACAGACAATTAACTTTAACAAAACGCTAAATAAACACAGTTGCTCCGAACATCAACAAATCGATAAAACAAACAAACAAAAAAACAAACAAAAAAACAAACAAACAAAAATCAAAACAAAAAAAGCCACTGAATAAGCACAGTCGCTCAAAACGTCAGCAAATAGACAACTTTAACAAAACGCTAAATAAACACAGTCGCTCTAAACATGAACAAATCAAATTGATAACTTCTCAAAAAAAAAAACAAAAAAAAAAGCTAAATAAACACAATCGCTCAAAACAACAAATATGTAACTTTACAAAAAGAATCCTTAATATACATAGTCGCTCGAAACATAAAAAAACCCCAGATAACTTTAATAAAAAACGCTAAATAAACACAGTCGCTCAAAACACCGACAAATAGCTCACTTTAACAAACGCTTAAAAAAAATACAGTCGCTGAAAACATCAACAAATCGATAACTTTTCAAAAATGAACACTAAATAAACACAGTCGCTCAAAACATCAACAAAAAGACACCTTTAATAAAACACTGAATAAACGCCATTTCTTTAAACAACAAAATGTTAACTTCAACTAAACGCTAAATAAACACCGGTGATATCCAGACAGTGTGTGCAGATGGAAAGAGAAAACACTATGGTCCATCTTACTGTCACGTCACAGGGCAGCGTTTGAAAACACCTGTCTTACGATTCAGTGCCTATGATATCGTCACATCACAGGTATTAGTCTGAAAACATCAGTCATAGAATTCCATCATGGGTATGACTTTGTAAAGATCTGTCTTAGAATTGAATGTGCGTCATTTCACATCACAGGTATACGCTTGAAAATACATGTCTTGGGACCCTATCACAGGTATGAGTTTGAAAACACCTGTCCCAAAACCCCATGGTCCTTTACACCGTCAGGGCGATTGAAATGAACTTGAAAACATCGTCCTATGCCTATTATTGTTGTGATTGCTGTTTAAAGCCCAACTGACTGCGTAGAGCCACATCAGAGCTATAACCGTTTCAAAACATACAAAACTTCAACAGGAAAAAAAAAAAAAGAAAAAAAAATTAAGTACACATATCAATGCATTCGCGCACATAATCTAAGGACGTGCCCCTAGCGTTGACCACTCTATCCCATTTATCGCAAAGGGGAGTTAAAAAAAAAACACATCTAAATACAAATATAAGCATACCTAAGGACACCAAAACATACATAAAAACAGGCATAAATTACCTAAAATTGCTTCCGCATATCTCACCTCCCTAGAGCCAAAAATGCACTCAAACCATGTACCCAATTATCAATCCTAAGAAAAACTATGCAAGACTTTACCGAACACATACATATGAATAGCAAAGCAGAAAATGATAGGAAGAAGGGACAGAAAACAAAGGAACAAGGTAGAAACCAAACAGAGTGACAGAAAAAAAAATTCTAGCACAGATTTTCCAGAAGGCAGGGATACTATTTATACTGAAAGAGCCCCTGGCATCCCCAGAGGGACGTCCTATGACTCCCATGGTACATCATACTGTCAGGGTAAAGGTATGAGTTTGAAAACACCTATCCTAAAACTCCCAAGGGCAAAGGTATGAGATTGAAAACACCTGTCCTAAGACTCCATTATACTGTCAGGGCAAAGATATGAATTTGAAAATACCTGTATCAGGTCTGAACTGTCCATTATATTGTCAGGGCAAAGATACGAGTTTGAAAATACCTGTATCAGGTGTGAACTGTTCATTATATTGTCAGGGCAAAGATACGAGTTTGAAAACATCTGTCCTAAGACTCCATGGTCCACTAGAGGATGTCAGGTTACAGGTATGCTGACCAGCTGCCCTGTCATACGCACCTGGTTTTCAATAATCGCACACACTGTTATCATCAGCACCAATATACAAACGACAACTACACAACACACGTGGCCATCAACTGATGACACTATTGGCGACAATACATAGACAAAAGTACAAAATATCAACAGACGACACCATCAGCTGACAACAATAACAATGAACACCACCAACAAACAACAGCAGCGACACACACACACATACGTGTGCAGTACGCAAAGTGAACGTTGAGTTCAACACTGCCATTACAGAATGCAAAAGTTTATGCCAAGAGAAACGTCTGAGCTACGTAATCTACTTCACGTCACCAGCTACATTATCAACTAAACATCTAACATCATACTACGCTATCGATTTCACGTCATCAAATAAATGAAAACGGCCGTTGCCTTCTGTCAAAGCAAAAACGCCTCTCTGCTTAACCGAGTGAGGTATGTTTCACACACTTTACACCCTGTCCAACTTGCCACGTCTCTCTGCTGGACGAAGGGCCAGCTGTAAAATGTGCTTTACACGACACTCAACTCATCTACATCAAGCCAAGACTAAAGCATGCCTTACACTGAAATTAGAGAACAAAAACAGAGTTCAGAACTCGACCAACCATTCAAAATAACAGAGCATAAAGACAACTCTACACTTTACAAGTTGTTGAACAACACGAAAATGTGGAGCGCAAAGCGTGCTTTACATCACACGAGGTTGTGGCACTAATCTTTACGCAGAGGTTCTGCTGCGTCCGATGAAAAAGACGATGGTGGCGATGAGACTAAGACAGAAAGCGACGATAGTAAGAGCAAAGCTGTAGCCATAGTTGTCACTGGCACCGCTGGTCTCGCCGGCGTACACGGCAAACTCGATCAAGATGCACAAAGCTGCAACAAATGACAGTTCGTTTGAAATATCTTCCTGGTATCGACCTAACCGTACCTACCTGTTCTGATGGCACTCACATACGTTTCTTTGTCCAACCTCACCTCCGTCACCAGGCAGACATGGCAACGTCTCCATACTGCCATGCTCTGGGTGGAAAGGTACGAACTGAAATTCAAAAGCGACACGACCAAAGCAATGGTCGCCCTCAAACAAGTGTGGTTAGTTGTGAATACCTTTAGGGTCCTTGTTATCCCTTTCCAACCCAAGTTACTATGAACATTATTATCACTGTTTAACCCTTTCATTCCTACACCATATCCACCAACTGCAGAAACTTAACCTCTTCACTCCCTCACCCTGTCTACCAACTTCTTTCAGGAAGCTGGTAGATAGGGTTAGGGAATCAAAGGGTTAAGATTCTGCTTTGCTAGCATGGTTGATAAAGCAGGATGCTGGTGGACAGGGTGCGGGAGTCAAAGGGTTAATGGCCGATCAGCAGCGCAATGTTATAACAGGGCTATCGCAAATGTACACAACAACTCAAAGACCTTGAAACCCCCCCCCCCAAAAAAAAAAAACCCAAGAGAACTGGAAAAGAAAATAAGTAGGCTACACGACAATGCATTTGTGAACATATCTCAGGATGTGCCCCTGGTGTTGACCATTTTGTCCACTTGATCACCAGGTGGTTGAAAGACAAAAACACTAAAGCTGAATACAAAATTAATGTAAACATAACTACGGAGATTCAAATATATATCCAAACTGGCTAAATCACTGAAATTACTTCTGCACCTAATATTTCCTAGAACCAAAAATGCAGTTAACACACGCACCGATTCATCATTCCTGATAGCATGTAAGATTTTCTGCCCGACAGAAAACGACAGGAAGGGGTGACTGTAAAGAGCAAGACAGACACAAAAAGAGAGACAAGAAAGGGGAAATCTGTAGCATAGACTCCCCAAAATGTTGGGATACTATTTCAACTGAAAGAGCCCCCAGCATCCCCATGGGGTACAGAATGTTCAAAAGGTAGGGATACTGTTTCAACTGAAAGAGCCCACAACATCCCCACGGGGTACAGAATGTTCAGAAGGTGGGGGTATTATGTATACTTCAAAAAACCAACAAGATCCCCACCAATTTATATGTCTTCCTTGACATGTATACTCGCTATGTCAAACACACAAATTCTTTCTGTCAGTCCTCCATTTTGAACTTCCTAGAATCGGAGATGTTTGTTGCCTTCTCCCCAAATCCACGACCCGCACACTGATCTGCTCTGGCATATCTTTCAGATTATTATTAGTATTATATCATTATTGTAATTTCCTTCAAGCTTGCATCACACAAAGGACCAACCAACCGTTTGTGGAGGATCCAAAACCGTGCCGATCATCTAGTCTTTGATCTAAAATGCTATGATAACGTTGATGCTGTTAAAACAATCCTTTGGTTCCCAGTCAAGCATTAGATTAACTACAAAGTGGTAACACTGATTATAATCTTCTGTCATATCTGGCATGTCTGTCGTCAAGGTCCAGTGTCACATCACAATAATCACTCCCTGATAATTATTATCAAAAAAACACATCAGGTAGACTCAGGCCCATACCTGTACTTCAGTCTGAGACAAGATGTTGACAATGTCTGGCAAGCCAGACAAACTAGCTTCTCGTCTGAACATCTAGCAGCACAACCAATCACTTGTTGTATTGAATACGCGTTCACTTTGGTTTACTTGTCTTCTGGTTCCTGTTTGCTTGGGCGTGGGCAGTCGCACTTGTTTTGAATCACACTTATGTTAGATTGTAAGTGAGACACTTAGTAAAGTCAGATGTACATACAACTCCATTGCGTTGTTTTCGAGGACCTCTCCAGTGAAAGGGAGAGATCCATTATCTCAGTGGAAAGGTTCTGGCCTGTGTTTCTTCACGTTAACTCCTCTTTCATGCATTCACAGGTAAAGTGACTCGAAGTCACCTTAAGACAAGTTGGGTCAGAGCACGAGCGTGTTCTGATCCACCCTCTATAAATGAAAAGGGAAAATAACACACAAGGGACACAATACAGACACACACAGAGACAGAACGGTCAGTCAGTCACGGTTGTGCTAAGAGACAGGCCACTCAACCTGCAGAGGTGCTGAGCCTTTGCCAGAAACATGTAGTGAAGGTAAGTTGATATTTTCATTTCAGTGTAGAGTTTTAGGGCTGATAGGTAAAGAAGTAGGATTGTTTAAGGACTTAGGCAAGTAAGAACGACGATGAATGATTATGCTTTTAGTTGAATATGTTTAATTAAAGAAACCATATTAACCTATAATGCTATGTGTGGACTGCTATAGAAGGGTTACCACTAGTGTGTGCTTACAGCGCTTCTGCTCGTATCTCTCCTTCCTTCTTGTTGTGTGTGATCTCTAAACAGACAGGCAATTCCTCATAAACATCCCCCTAATTCCAAAAATGACACCCAAAAATTCTTCTCGTCACAAAATTATCAATTCCACAAGTCTCCACAAAGACTAACGGTGGTATGTCTTTTCAGTTTTAAGCCCAGACTTTCCTAACTCATCCCCACCACATATCTGCTTTTCTGATGCCCTGTTATCTTTCAAAGCAAAACTAACTGTAGAACATTTCTTTCAGAAAGTGTTTTTGTCTGAAGCCAGAATGTCCTGACGGTTATTTAGTGACCTAACTGTGCGCAACTTGTGTTTAATACAACAAGACACGACAGGTGCAATTTTTCGGCCAACAGGCCTTTGTCAAGCGTAAGATCACAAACAAACACCAGATACAAAAATTAAGAGAGAAAGACTGAAACTTCCCTGCTGCTCTGTCCAGTCTGAGAAAAGGTCATTTTAGTCAGTTTATTCCATTTCTCACACTGGACAGAGCAGCAGGGAAGTTTCAATCTTTTTCTCCTAATTTTTATATTTGGTGTTTGTTTGTTTGTTTGTGATCTTACGCTTGACAAAGGCCAATTTGCACCTGTCTCGTCTGGTTGTATTAAATACGCGTTCCAGTTAGTTTTTCGTAACTATAGAACATTTCTTCCAGAAAGCGATAGTTACCCCAGTGACCTGTGTGTGACATGATGTGAAATGCTATTTGTTTCTCCATGTGTGTGTGTGTGTGTGTGTGTGTGTGTGTGTGTGTGTGTGTGTGTGTGTGTGTGTGTGTGTGTGTGTGTGTGTGTGCGCGCACGCCTCTGTGTGGGTGAGTGTGGGCGCGCGTGTGCATATGTTTGCCGAGCACGTGAGCATAGTGTATGTATGTATGTATGTGTGTGCGTGTGTGTATGTGTGTGCGTGTGTGTGCGGTGTGTGTGTGTGTTGTGTGTGTGTGTGTGTGTGTGTGTGTGTGTGTGTGGTGTGTGTGTGTGCGTGCACGCGCGCGAGCGTGCCTCTGTGTGGGTGAGTGCGCGCGCGCGTGTGCATGTGTTTGCCGAGCGCGTGCGCACAGTGTATGTATGTATGTGTGTGTGTGAGTGTGTGTGTGTGTATGTGTGTGTGTGTGTGTGTGTGTGTGTGTGTGTGTGTGTGTGTGTGTGTGTGTGTATGCACGTTTGTTCGGGCATGTATTTTTGCGTAAATAAACGCACGTGCGCATGAACTGTGCCTGAACTGTGTCTTCATTGTCTATTTTGTATAATTTCGTAATGTGATTTGTTTACTTTTACAAGAATTGTTATCAGGTATTCCATGCTCACTGGTCTAGAGTCGTCATCATCATCAAGTGCCTTGCTACTTGGCGTTGGCGATCATGGCCCTCCATATGCATCTGTCCCTTGTTGCTGCAAGCACATCTTCCACCCTCTCTGTCCTCAGCCACCCTGTGAGTCCGTCCAATATTTTCTCTCTGGGTCTACCCGGTGCTCTCTTTCCCTCCAGCTTTCCTGTTGTGACCAGGTGCCCCAATTCCCCTTTCCTCATAAAATGGCCTATAAATGTTGCCTGTCTTTTCCTAATCTTCCTTATGAATGATCTTCTTGTGTCCGCCTCCATCAAGACTGTCTCATTTGTTTTCTTTGCTGTGCAGGGAACTCTCAACATTCTTCTTAGAAACCACATCTCGGCTGCCTCAATCTTGCTCTGGCTTTGCGTGTTGACTGTCTACGCCTCACACTGTACAACATTATCGGTGCTATATAACATTCAAGAACTCTCTTCCTGATGTTAAAATGATAGGCATTTGTTGATAAGAACGCTTCTCATCATATTGAATGCTGTTTTGGCTTGGCCAATTCTGCTGGCCATTTCTGATGTTCTAGAGTACCGCTCTCTGTAAGAGTTTTTTTTTTCTAAATTAAATAAATATACTTACCATATCTCGCGTGTCCTTAATCTGCCTCTCCCTCACCCTATCCATCAGCCCTCTCTACAGCTATGTTAACAATCCAGCTAATTGATTATACTTAAAGCAAAATTAAATCTAACCTTTATGCGATTTTGAAGGACTTAGTGTAACAGTCGGGCTCTCCACTACTTCTGCAGAAAGGTCGTTCCAGGGTCCAATGATGCTGACGAAGGAGTGGCGATATGTCGTGGTTTTGCTTTGGATCGACTTGTATTTGTAAGGGTGTTTGGCTCGGGTTCGGGGATCTGCTGGGATTAGGATGTTGTCGGTGGGGACTTCTGCCAGGTGGTTAATAATCTTGACAATAAGATGAGTTTGGCGTCCCTCTTACGGTCTGCGAGGCTGTCCCAGTTTAGCATTTTCAACATTTCTGTGACACTGCTGTTGTAACTGTAGTCGCGGAACACCATCTGCGCACCACGACGCTGCACCATCTCCAGAGAGTCGATATCTTTAATAAGGTGCGGGTCCCAGACCGTACAGCTGTACTCGACGATCGATCTGACTAGACTGAGATAGGCCTGTTCACGCAGCTTGGCCGGGGCATCTTTTAGATTACGGTGGATAAAGGCAAGGTTCCTGTTCGCCTTCTTAGAGATGCTTGTGATGTGAGAGGACCACTGTAGATCACTTGTGATGTTAACGCCAAGGTATTTGGCCTTCTGGACCTCTTGAAGGATCTGCCCTCTGATGGTGTAAACTGTCTCATTGGGTCTTTTCTACGAGACACCCTCATAACCTCGCACTTGTTCGCATTGAATGTCATGCCCCACGTTGAGCACCAAATTGTGAGCATCCAAATCTGTTTGAAGGGCCTTCTGGTCGTCTCTTTGATCTCCCCAATCCTATCCACCAGCTTCCTGCATTATCAACCAAGAGATTAAATCAAACCTTAACCCTTTTCATCCCCCACCCTCAATCCACAAGCTTCCTGCATCATCAGCCAAGATAAGCAGAAACTTGACCCTTTGACTCTCTCACCCATACACCACTTCCCTGTCATCATCAGCAACAATACAAAAGCAAAAAACTCAATCCTTTTATCCTTCATCCTGTCCACCAGTTTATCACTGAAAACCCGTTGACAGAATGAGGGAGTCGAAGGGTTAAGCTTTTGCAGGTTGACGGGACAGGTTGAAGAAATCGAACGGTAAAATGTTTGCGTCTGGTGAGCAGAGGAGGGGTGGGTAGGTGGGTGGGAATCGAACGGTTGTTTTTGCAGCTGGTGGAAGGGGGTGCAGGAGTCAAATGGTTAATTTTTTGCAGCTGGTGTAAGGGGTTGCGGGAGTCAAAAGGTTAATTTTTCGCAGCTGGTGGAAGGGGGCGCGGGAGTCAAAAGGTTAAATTTTCGCACCTGGTGGAAGAAGTGATGGAGTCTAAAGATTGAGCTTTTGCAGCTAGTGGAAGGGGTAAGGAGTCAAAGGGTTAAAAAGTATGAGACACCTGTAGCAGTCAGTCCTTCAGTCAAACAGGTGAGAAAGTGACTTATTGTTGCTTAAATCCCAGCCATATCAGGGGTATAACCGCTTCAAAACATACAAAATTTAATCAGAAGTAAAAAAAAAAAACCCAGAAAAGAAAAGAAAATTAAGTACACATATCAATGCATTCGCGCACATAGTCTAAGGGGACATGCCCCTGGCGTTGACCACTCCATCCAATTTATCGTACAGGGGATTTAAAAAAACACAACTGAAGACAAAGTTAAGTATACTAAGGACACCAAAACATAAAAACGGGCATAAATTACCTAAAACTGCTTGCGCATCTCTCACCTCCCTAGAGCCAAAAAAAAAAAAGCACTTAAAACATGTACCCAATTATCAATCCTAAGAAAAAGTACATAAGACTTTATCGAAGACATACAGGTGAATGAACCTGCAAGACAGAAAATGATAGGAAGAAATGACAGAAAGCAAAGGAACAAGGCAGAAACAAAGAGGGTAACAGAAAAGAGGAAATGTCTACCATAGAATTTCCAGAAGACGGGGATACTATTTTATACTGAAAGAGCCCCCAGCATCCCCACGGTGGGTAGGGGTGGGGGGGGGGGGGTGTAGAAAGTGACTTACCGGCAGCTGCAGCAGCAACAGGAGCGGCCAGGGTGAAGATTTTCTGCTCATTCATGAAACAGATCAGGAGCGCCATGACCAGGCAGGCCGCTAAGGCCAAGACACCCAGAATGCCGAAGGCCCGGCAAGCGTTCAGCGTATCTGCCAAATCATCATCGTCGTCGTCATCATAATCGTCGTCATCATCATCATCATCACCATCATCGTCGTCATCATCATCATCACCGTCGTCGTCGTCATCATCATCATCATCATCATCATCATCATCATCATGTCTCCCGATTCAGAAGGTACGCATTCTGCCACCAATCTGTCAGTCATCATCATTGTTACATTTATATATATATGTATATATATATATATATATATATATATATATATATATATATATATATATATATATATATATATATATATATAAAGAAACTCGTTGTGAAAGAGCGAACGCCAATAAGAGAAGCGTAACGTCAAACTGTGTCTGTCGATTCAGCTACTCTCCCTGTTCGTTCTTGAAGACTGGTTTGCGATTCGCTCGATAATGAATCAAGAATATTTGTTTTTGTTTATGCCAACACTGAAAATATATGTTGTTGAAGTTTGATTTCGTTGTATGGAAATATGTAGAATCCTTTGGAAACAATCTGGAAATGACAAGGAAATCTTTGAATACTTTAGGCTAGATCTTTCGAGAATGTTCTGGAAATCGTAAACAAATCTAATCTGCACAGTGATTGGCTAGAACCACAGAATATTCTAGACAGGGAAGATTCGAGAATGAGACTATGATTGGCTGAAAATCTTGGGAAAAGCCGAGAATATTCTGGAAATTTTCATGGTGTTGTAAATAAAGCGTGACTGTGGGTCAAGAGAGCGAGCGATAAAAGAACTGAAGTATAAAGTCTGCTGTCAGAGATATGGAAGTCGCTGTAGATTCGTGGAGCTGCTGTGTGTAGATTTGAGGGCTGAAGAAGAAAAATTCTGCAAACTAGGAGTGGTGCATCGAATGTGTGAAGTATTTACCCAGTTCCTGTTATGTTTTCTACATTCTTCAAATAAAGGATCATTTCCGTTTAACCTGAACTGGTGTATTTTATCTCTGAAAAGAATGATCAACTGCTAGATCTTCACGAACCTGCATAAACTGCAAGACACTGCCAGTCACCTACATCTTTACATGTGACAATCATCATCACCATCGTTATCACCATCATCATCACACACTTCCGGGATGCCAAAGGACCCACACTCGTCGTGTTGAGCGAATAATTACGTCAATCGTCATTATCGTCCCTGTCATCATCAAACAATCTCAAAATATCACAGAGGCAACAACGCATGGAGTCAGTCCAGACCATCATGTCGAATTTTCCTGCCCGTACATCGCCCCCAGGTCCGCTATGTTTCGTATGAAGAATGTTAGTCACACCGAGTTTCCGAGTTTACCTACCCCTTGCAAGGGGAGAAGAGTGGCAGAATGGTTCAGACATTCACCTGCCAATAACTATACTCGAGGTACCAGGGTTCGCTCCCAGTAGAGGCCTTGACTTTTCTCCTCCTTTTAACCAGAAAATCGAACTAAACGTCTACTCGTTCGGAAAGGAATAAAAAACGAATCGGACCCGTGTGCCTTCTGGCTGCGCACGCTAAAGATCCCACAGCAGTTAAAAATCACGAAGGGCAGGGCATTGCCCGGCTGCCTTGGTACAAAATATTGGAGATAGGTGATTCCAGTCCTACCCATAAAGACCATTTACCCTTCTTGCCTTTCTGAAGTCTTGGTTAAAAAACAAACAGGAATATGAAAATGAATTTGAAGAACTGAAAGATGGTTGCCATGAGTCCGTGTTCTTGTTGCTTGACACATGGCCAATGTATTTCAGTCTTCTCTTGTTGATGTCTGCTAGTAGTTTTCTGGTGGTATAAAGTTCTTCCAAGACACTCATTAGTTCTTCTGTCTGTCCATTTGACACGTAGTAGTCTCCTATAAAACCACATCTCTGCTGCCTCGATTCTTCTGCAATCACTTTTTCTCGGAGTCCAAGCTTCGCAGCCATAAATCATGACTGGCCAGATCAAACATTTTAGAAGAATAACTTTCAGGCCATTTGGTATGCCTCTGTCTTTCCAGATGTTGAAATGGATCTTTTTTTTTTTTTTTTTTTGCTTTGCCATTCCAATTCTTATTTTGATGTCTTTGGAGGGGGTCCCATCATCAGGTTTTACAGAGCCAAGATATTTGAAATCCTTGTAAAGGAGCTTTGTTAATTGTGATGTCATGGTTGTTTTCAGTGTACATGTCATAATCAAGTCTAAATCGGACTTGAATTTTCACTGATCAATCGTATGGACACCACGAATTTGTCTGACAGTGTTTGGAATACTTATTTACATGGGACAGACTATGAGGTCACAGCAATACATCAGTAGATACAGCATGACTATCATGACTATGGTACAAACAAAATCTAAAATATGATCATGCACATGCGTAGGTTCAACAACAGATTGTACAAGATCAAATACGTAAAGGTGGTCTCTAAACTTCACTGCATTTGAATCTGTGTCGTCTTCATAGTGAACATGAAAATCTCCAGCAATGATCACTTTCCCATGGAATGGAGGACCGAACAATATTCAGAGAAAGAAGGCAGTTCAGAGGGGGGGGGGGGGGGGGGGGGGGGGGGGGGGAGGGTTGGGGTTAGGGGAGAGGATCTTACCTGAATCGCTGGAAATGGAGACACACAATCCACTCGAACACGCCTTCCACAACCCGGAGGAGCTTTCACTGCAACACAGACACGCTGATCAAAACAAAACAAGAGACAGAGAGAGACACACACAGAGACAGAGCAACAGACAGACAGAGAGAGAGAGACAGACATAGAGAGACAGACTAGACAGGCATCAGAGAACAGAGAGACAGACAGAGAGACAGAGAGAGAGACAGACATAAACAGAGACAGACAAGAGAGACAGAGACAGACACAGACAGACAGAAGAAAAATGGGTGGTGACAGCCAGCAGGCTTCTAGTCTCTGCTATTCTCCACTGTATACACGTATACAAATATACATAACTACACAAACATCAACAACGTGTGCCTTTCTTTTTAACGAGTTCATTTATTCTGAAATATTCATCTTTTCTTCCCTCTTGCCACGTCTTCTGCAGCGCCGTTTCATCACTGCCACAAACTGCTCATCTCGGTTCTCTCCATGAAGCACACTACACATCTACTGAAACTGAAGTCACCATGACAGAGGGCCATAGAGGGCCACAAGATCTGAACAGTTTGAAAAAAAAAAAACAAACAAACAAACAACCCCCCCCCCCCCTACAATGACGAGATTGCTGATAGCAATGTCCGTTTTGTTCAAATGGTGAAGGTGAAGGTTGTCGAACTATGGTGAAGGTGAGGGTTGTCCTACAGATAAAACCTGAGGTCGTAGGGGAATGAGATGGAAAAGATTGAAAGTTCCTCAGGGATTGCATTACGGATGGAAGTGCCCCTCTCCTCTCCATCTTTGCTTTACTTTCTCTAACCCTGTGAATCAATTAACATCAGGAAGAGAGTTCTTGAATGTTATATAAAACCGATAATGCTAAACGGTTGTAAGGCGTGGACAGTCAACAAGCAAAGCCAGAGCAAGATTGAGGCAGCCGAGATGTGGTTTCTAAGAAGAATGTTGAGAGTTCCATGGACAGCAAAGAAAACAAACGAGACAGTCTTGATGGAGGCAGACACAAGATCATTGATAAGGAAGGTTACGAAAAGACAGGCAACATTTATAGGCCATTTCATGAGGAAAGGGAAATTAGAGCACCTGGTCACAACAGAAAAGCTGGAGGGAAAGAGAGCACCAGATAGACCTAGGGAAAAGATACTGGACGGACTTGTAGAGTGGCTGAAGACAGAGAGGGTGGAAAATGTGCTCGTGGCAACAAGGGATAGAAACAGATGGAAGGCCATGATCACCAACGCCATGTGGCAAGGCACTTGATGATGATGAACCCTGAAAAGGATTAGTTCACTGCTACGTGGACCGGCGGCCATACACACCAAACTGTAGCCGAGGCAGACACGAACTCATGCAGTCAGACCAGAGTTGAAGGAAGGTGGAGCTACCTTGACATCAGAAAGGGGCATTGACATCAACCAATGTAAAAGAAGCCCACTGCCAGGGAATGTGTTGTGAAGTAGATTTAACACAAGAGCACATTCTCACCCATAAATGGAGGAAAAGTAGGCTGGTCTACATTACTAGTCTCTTTTGTGAAAGAAATAAGCTCTAGCGAGCTTTTTTGTAACATTTAGCCCTCCCACAAAGCGAAATAAAGCTACACAGTGCATACAAATCCATACAAAATCACATCTGTGCACCCTGAAATGATAGTACAGACAGTACAGGTACAAGATCTGGCTTTACAAATGTAAACTGATGACAAAACTGCATATACTGAATGAACAATACACTTATACAGAAAGAAAATGAGGACAGACACATGGAATAAACGCTGGAGACAGACAGACAAAGACAGACAGACAGACAGACAGACAAAGACAGACAGAGAAACAGGTGCTGCCAGCCAGCCACAAGGAAGATACTAACATTTTGAAACCTCTAACAACTTGGTCAACGACAATCCATCCAGGTGTAGCCAGACCCACAATCTGAAGGATGAGGGCCAGACCCGTCACTCCCATACCCACCAATATGGTCACGTGAGGCATGACGAAACCCATTTCGATTGGATGATCACACGATCAGCGCACGTGCAGGACAAAGGCTGGTTAATCTGCACAAGAAAAGGAACCAACGATGATAATAATGAACAACAACAACAACAACAACAACAACAACAATAATAGATCAGATGTTTTACTTTTTGATGATGAATTTCTGCTTTGAATGATAATGATGGCGGTGGTGATGACGACGATAATGATGATGATGATGATGATGATGACGACGACGACGATGTCAACAGACATCCACAAAACCTTCACCGTATAGGATTAAGTCGTCACACATAACACTGATGATAATGACGACGACGATGATGACGACGATGATGATTATGATGATGATGTTGATGACTATTTGTATAGCGTCACATCTTTACACATCTGTTTCGGAACCTATTCTACAAGATATTAAAAAAAATCTACCCACACATGTCCTTTAGAAATGTATCTCATATATATCTAAAAAAAAAAAATCAAAAAAATCTGACGACAGAAAATCGCTATCAGATTCTGAGTCAGTGCACATGATCTACGAATAGAGAGAAGGAGATATACGAACATTCCAAGAGAAGACAGAACATGCACAGTTTGTGCAGCGACTGAAGATAAACTGCATTGCCAGGATAACTGTATCTGATATAAAAGAACAAGTTCGAAACTGACTTAAAACATTCATTAAAAATGTGTGACCAAGACTCTTGAAGGTTTCTCAGATACGGGCAATCATAGACGTATTATGCAATAAGTCTTTGACAAGTCTTCAACAATCGACTGCTCTTTATCCATTATTCTAACTAAACCCAAGTTCAAATTCATTTTGCTTATAACCCAGCCGACTACTAGAGCCATATCAGGGCTAACACCACGTCAAAAACGACAACCAGGTTAAGATAAAAGACAACAGTTAAAAGCCATGCTCACCGTAAACCTTGCAAGTCTAAATGCAATCAAACAAAAACATACTCAGACGTAAAATAACAACTGATGAAAACTGCTATCGCTTGTAAAAACTGACTTTCTTTATGAAAATAATTTTTCAAAGACATGTTGCATGATACGTCTATGACTGCCTGTATTTGAGAAACCTGCAAGAGTCTTGGTCACACATAAATTTACCTTCCAACTGATAACGATGATGTCAATAATACAGTGAAACGTGATGTCAACAACTATTGACTGTCATGTCAACTGATTACGCCCAGTCTCTATCTTAAAGCCCCATCCAGTATTTTCAACACTCTGACTCCCACACCCTATCCATCAGTTGCAAAAACTTAACCCTTTGACTCCCTCACACTGTCCACCAGCTTCCTGGAGGAAGCTGGTGGACAGTGTGAGGGAGTCAAAGGGTTAAAGTTTTGCTTTGCTAGCACGGTTGACAATGCAGAATACTGGTGGACAGGGTGCAGGAGTGAAAGGGTTAAGGAAAATAAGAGTGTTTCGAGTTCCCAGATAATCTATCCTTACCACAAGCTTATCCCAACCAACACCTCAATGTATGTTTTTATATCAAAAGCCTGTCTCCATAAGCACAGTCTCAAGAGTGCCCCTCAAGTTTCAGTTCCTCAAATGCTATTGTTGTTTCAAGCCCAGCCGACTGCGTAGAGCCATATCAGGGCTATAACCACTTCAAAACATACAGAACTTCAACAGGAAAAAAAAAGAAAGAAAATTAAGTACACATATCAATACATTCGCGCACACAATCCAAGGATATGTCCCTGGCGCCGACCACTCCGTCCAATCTATCGCACAGGGGATTTAAAAAACACACATGAATACAAATATAAGCACACCTAAAGACACCAATACATACATAAAAATTACCTAAAATTGCTTCCGCATATCTCATCCCCCTCCCCCCTCCCCCGAGCCAAAATGCACTCGATACATGCACCCAACCATCAATCCTAAGGAAAAGTACGCAAGACTTTATCGAACACATACAGGTGAATGGACTATTAAGGCAGAAAACGATAGGAGAAATGACAGAAAGCAAAGGAACAAGGCA
This sequence comes from Monoplex corrugatus, assembly GCA_030674185.1. Taxonomy (NCBI): domain Eukaryota; kingdom Metazoa; phylum Mollusca; class Gastropoda; order Littorinimorpha; family Ranellidae; genus Monoplex; species Monoplex corrugatus. Next base: position 15,522,620 of record JAPXFY010000027.1, on the reverse strand, counting down.
GAAACAAAGAAAGTGACAGAAAAGAGGAAATTTCCAGCACAGAACCTCCAGAAAATGGGGATACTATTTATTCTGAAAGAGCTCCCGGCATCCCCACAGGGGGTAGTTTCCAAGACGACGTCTCCGCGCTCGGAACGAATACCATGTACACTAACGTCACAGGTGCCATGTGTATAGTGATCGTGGCACAATCCTTAAGCCTGCACATAAACCCATGAACTGGCCAGGTCCTGAGGCCCTACCTAGCCTGTACTTTACCTAGTTTACATTTTATACTGGTATTGTATCAGCCTATCACTGGAATAATCTTGGTTACATGTAAATGACACGTGTATCTGTGGAAAAAAAAAAAAGGAACAGAACTAGCTATTCTGTACAAACTCGTCCCACGTGACAGAAAGACACCCCCCCCCCCCACCCCCCCCCCAGTCATTGCACAAAGCCTCGGCTGTCTCTCAACTAGGTGAAGACAATAATTATTTTCTTAATCACAGCCCTGCCAATCTGTCGTTCACTTCCGAGGAAAGAAAAGAGGAAATAGATACGTATGTATGTGAGTGAGTGAGTGAGAGAGACAGTGAGTGAGTGAGTGAGTAAATGTACACGTAAATAGGTGAATGAATAAATACAAAAGAAGAGGAGTATATAGACAAACAAACAGGTAAGAAATGAAAATAAGGTAACGAAAATAACAAACAACAGTAAATACATGCATATACACGCACAGGCATACACACATGCCCGCGCACAGGCATACACACATACATTCGCACTCCTCAAGATTACACTTTATTTCCAAGCACAGAACTGCCTATTCAACAGACGAACACGTTCAGCCATTTCCATTTCCAATAGTGAATGGGCTGTAGCAGATCGCGTTCGGTCTGACAAAGACCTGCTACAAGCACTGTGTTGTCCCTTACAACAACCCCCCTTCTGTCCTAGCGATCCCTGATCTCGTATCAGGGCTTGGGAACAGCCCAGGCCATGTTGGGAGAATGATTTCCACCGGGCTTTAGTGTGTGTGTGTGTGTGTGTGTGTGTGTGTGTGTGTGTGTGTGTGTGTGTGTGTGTGTGTGTGTGTGTGTGTGTGTGTGTGTGTGTATGTGTGTATGTAAAAAAAACTTCTTTCACACTGTGTTATATACTCCTCTTCTTTTGTATTTATTCATTCACCTATTTACGTGTACATTTACTCACTCACTCACTCACTGTCTCTCTCACTCACTCACATACATACATATATATATATATATATATAGTGTGTGTGTGTGTGGGGTGTGTGTGTATCTGATAGAGAGCAAGAGAGGGGGGGGGGAAGAGAGGAGAGAGACAGACAGAGACAGACGGAGAGATGGAAAGAATGAGTGTATGAGGGTATTAAAGTGAGAGTCTTTGTATGTGTTGTCTGTGTAAATATTACAAGTGTATATATCTATTTGTCTGTCTGTCTGTCTATCTCTATCTCATTGTGTGTGTGTGTGTGTTCGTTCGTTATTTCTTTTAACGTCTGTTCACATATGTGCTCTTAGACGAATGTTGTGTGTGTGTGTGTGTGTGTGTGTGTGTGTGTGTGTGTTGTGTGTGTGTGTGTGTGTGTGTGTGTGAGTGTGAGTGTGTGTGTGTGTGTGTGCGCGCGCGCTATTGCGCAAGTGTACATATTCGTGACGCCAATTTCGGATTGCAATGATTGTGGTGACATTTTTTGCTTGTGTCTTGGAGCAGTTTTTTTCCCTTTCAAAGTAAGAAAATGGAAAAACAACTAGCGGAAGTAACTAATCAATTACTGTGCTGTGGTTTCCTCTCGTGTCACAATATGGATTTTGTGCCCGATTTACCAAGGAAAGAAACTACAAATATGACCTGACCATCTTTTTCCTCCCACTGTAAAAAAGTAAATAAATAAATAAATAAATAAATGAATAAAATTAAGTTAAACCAATGCAGCAGAAATGTGGTTCTATAGACGACTTCTCAGAGTCAAATGGACAGACAGAAGAGCAAACGATAGCGTGTTAATGCCCCGTTTACACGACGTGCAACTAGCGTGCAACTAATCGGTTGCACTACCATGCAACCTATTCACAACCCCAGACGACTCCAGGCAATCGGTTGTCTGGAGTTGTCAGTTTTTCGGTAAAATCCGATTTTTAGTTGTACGTGTAGTCGCACGGCCGAAAATAATATTGTCCTAGAGCGATAATGTTTTCGTAGTTGCATCAGTTGCACGGCCCCAAACGGTTGTGTGGAGTTGGGAACACTTTTACACGAGTTGCCTGGAGTTGGCTGGGGTTGTAGGCAGGAAGTAGTTTCGCGCCACGCGTGCCTCCGTGACACACGCAGCGCGAGCCTCAAGAAACGGCGGGAACAGGGGAGGAGCCTAACGGTTGCACGTTTCCTTTTACACGAATGCAACTCCACACAACTTTGCGGTTGCACGGCTCCTCGTGCAACTGGTAAAACCCAGTGGTTGCACGTTAGTTGCATCCCGTGTAAACGTAGCATAAAGGAACTGAATATCAGGCCGGCGCCAGCTGCTGACAGAGATCAACAAAAGAAGGCTGAAACACGTATATGCCATGCGATCAGAAACACCAAAACAGATCTGCTGATGTCAACGGTCCTGCAGGGGAAAGTTGAGGCAAGGAGAAGAAAGAAACGACCGCGCACGTCCTACTTCAACAACATCGTTAAGTCTGTAGTCCGGGGATCCAGGAAGTCACCCACAGATGTCTCTATCATGTGACCTGGAGAAAAAACTAGAGGATCCCGGCGAGGGAGAGATGAGGTGCGTAGGGTGCGAACTGTCTTTTCTTCAAAGTGCAGGTGACCCTGACACCAAAACTAAGACCAAACCAGGCCATCTGACGGCGCTGTGAGTACTAGCGGAGGAACAATTTGACTGTGGCTGGCTGTGGTACAGTGGAAAGATATGTTCATTCTATGGCAAACAGTTCTCTTGACTTCACGAAAACTTGAACCAGAAAAAACAAACAAACAAACAAACAAAAAACCCAAACCAAACCAAACAAAACAAAAAAAAAACACTAAAAAAAAGAATAAGAACGCGTATTTAATACAAGACAAGACAGGCGCACATTTTCGACCAACTGGCCTTTGTCAAACGTAAAATCACAAACCTCTTCTAACACTGGACGGAACAGCACGGAAGTTTCAGTCTTTTTCTCCTAATTTTTGTATTTGGTGTTTGTTTGTTTGTGATCTTACGCTGGACACAAAGGCCTGCTGGCTAAAAAATTGCGCCTATCTTGTCTTGTTGGATTACATACGCGTTCATTCTCTTTTTTCGTTTTTTTTTTTCCTTTTTCTTCTGGTTCCTGTTTGCTTGAACGTGGGCAGTCACACTTGTTTTGGATTCCAAGAAAACTTAACTCTTTTCTTCTCTCATTTCAAGCCCAGCCCATCGCCAAACCTATTTCAAGACAACTATTATCATACTTACTTTTACTTACTCACTTACTTACATACTTACTTATCTATGATTAAGAAAATGTTGTCTTCATCTAGTTGATAGACAGCTGAGCATTTGGGCACTGACTAAGAGCAGACGGTCTGTCATGTGAGACGAGGTTATACGGAATAGCTATTTGTGTTGTGATTCAGACCTTTAATTTTTTATTTATTTACTTTATATATGTGTTCCTATTTTGAAGGTAAGATACACACATACACATGTCATTTTGAAATACCAGAATAAAATATCGACTAAGTAAAACATAGTCTAGATAGGGCCTCAGGACCACGCCAACTCATAGGTTTATGAGCAGGCTTAAGGCTTGTGTCGTGATCACCATACACATGGCACCATACACATAGACGTTACTGCATATGGAATTCATTCAGAGCGCGGAGACGTCATCTCGAGAAACTGAAAGTGAAACCGAAACTGTTATCATTATTGCTAATCTTTAAAGCCCACTTGACAGCTCAGAGGCATGTCAGGGTTATGACCCTCTCAAAACACAAACAATAAAACACACTGATGACACTGAAAAATGGGGGAAAAAAAGTACACATTTTACTACATTTATGTAAATGATCTACAGTATACATATTACTACATTTATGTAAATGATCTAAAGTACACAGGTCACTCCATTTATGCAAACGATCTAAAGTACACATATCGCTACATTCATGTAAATGATCTAAAGTACACATATCGCTACATTCATGTAAATGATCTAAAATACACATATCGTTGCGTTTATGCAAATGATCTAAAGTACACATATCATGGCATTTACGCAAATGATCAATAGCACACATAATGCATTTATGCAAATGATCTAAAGTACGAACGATATCAATATCGCACATCCTTATGCAAATGATCTAAAGTAACCATATCATTGCGTTTATTCAAATGATCTAAAGTACTCACTCGTCGCACTTATACAAATGATCTAAAGTACCATCGTGACTTTATACAAATGATCTTAAGTACTCACCCGCATATCAATGTCTATATACGCCACATGATCTAAAGTACCATGTGCTTTATGCAAATGATCTAAGTACCCATATCATCGCATTTACGCACATGATCTAAAGTACAACATTTGCATTTATGCAAATGATCTAAAGTACCTATCATTGCATTTATCCAAATGATCTAAAGTACCCATGTCATAGCATTTATGCAAATGATCTAAGGTACACGTATCATTGCATTTATGCAAATGATCTAAAGTACCCATGTCAACTGCATTTTATGCAAATGATCTAAGTACACTTATCATTGCATTTATGCAAATGATCTAAAGTACCCATATCACTGCATTTATGCAAATGATCTAAAGTACCCCATATCATTGCATTTATGCAAATGACTAAAGTACCCATATCACTGCATTTATGCAAATGATCTAAAGTACCCAAATCATTGCATTTATGCAAATGACCTAAAGTACCCAAATCACTGCATTTATGCAAATGATCTAAAGTACCCAAATCACTGCATTTATGCAAATGATCTAAAGTACCCATATCATTGCATTTATGCAAATGATCTAAAGTACCCATGTCATCGCATTTATGCCAATGATCTTAAGTACCCATATCATCGCATTTATGCAAATGATCTAAAGTACCCATATCATCGCATTCATGCAAATGATATAAAGTATACATATCAGCGCATTTATGCAAATGATCTAAAGTATACTTATCAGTGCATTTACGCAAATTTTCTAAAGTACACATATCGGTGCATTTACACAAATGATCTGAGAATATACTCCTGATGCTGGCCATTCTGCCCAGTTCATCACCAGAATTACAAAACCTGAATACAAATGCATACGCATAACTAAACAGACAAAAACACACATAAAACTGACCTACAATGTCTAATATTGTCACTAAGCAGTTCGTATTTCCTTACAGCTAAAAATACAATATATCTGTACCCAATTTTCAAGAGCTAAAAATACAATATATCTGTACCCAATTTTCAAGAGCTAAAAATACAATATATCTGTACCCAATTTTCAAGAGCTAAAAACTGCAAAATGTATATACCCAGTTTTCAAGAGCTAAAAATGCAAAATGTGTATACCCAATTTTCAAGAGCTAAAAATGCAGTATGTATGTACCCAATTTTCAAGAGATAAAAATGCAATACCTATGTACCCAATTTTTAAGAGCTAAAAATACAATACCCATATACCCAATTTTCTAGAGCTAAAAATGCAATATGCATGTACCCAATTTTCAAGAGCTAAAAATGCAATATGTATGTACCCAATTTTCAAATCCTCCACGGAACAACTGCCCGCAACTGCAACGTTCACCTTTTTTTTTTCTTTCTTTATGTTAATGAATCTATTGTACGTATGCAAAGCCTGGACAGTCAACAAGCAAAGTCAGAACATGATTGAGGCAGCTGAAATGTGGTTTTTTAGAAGACTGTTGAGGAACTCATGAACAGCAAAAAACAAAACAAAACAAAAACAAACGACCCCAAACACACTTGGGGTATTATTTACAAGGCTGGACTAGAACAGACAAAAGTGAAGAACCTTCGTTGCTGCCCTACGTGTTAATGGCATACTAGGCAGTTAGTAAGATGAATCCCTCTCGAATAAAGTAGAAATTCCACAAATAGCAACCACTTGGCGACACAAGTGGTCCGGGCCACTTCCTCGCCCAGTCGGTCATTCAGTCCTTACGAATGAGTCTGTGTCCTCATAAAACCTGTTGGGGAAAAGACACACCGATTCGCTACTTCCCATTTTGTCACATTCCCAAAATATCACATCTATTGGTTGAAATAGCCAGCAGAATCGGCCAAGCCAAAACAGCATTCAAGAAGATGAAAAGCGTTCTTACCAAAAAATGCCTATCACTTAACATCAGGAAGAGAGTTCTTGAATGTTATATAGAACCGATAATGTTATACGGTTGTGAGGCGTGGATAGTTAACAAGCAAAGCCTGAACAAGATTGAGGCAGATGAGATGTGATTTCTAAGAAGAATGTTGAGAGTTCCATGGACAGCAAAGAAAACAAACGAGACACTCTTGATGGAGGCAGACACAAGAAGAGCATTCATAGGAAGATTAGGAAAAGACAGGCAACATTTATAGGCCATTTTATGAGGAAAGGGGAATTACAGCACCTGGTCACAACAGGAAAGCTGGAGGGAAAGAGAGCACCAGGCAGACACAGCGAAAAATTTTGGACGGGCTTGAAGAGTGGCTGAGGACAGACAGGGTGGAAAGATGTGCTTGCAGCAAGAATGGATAAATACATATGGAGGGCCATGATCGCCAAGGTCATGCGGCAGGGCACATGATGATGATGATGATTGGTTGAGTATACACTTTTGCTTTTTAGAATCAGTTCTCAATATCCCTCTGTGCTGTTTCGCTACTTGTCATTTTCAAGGACTATCACAGACTCAATTTCCCCGACACCTTGCCTGCATGTAGGGTGTATGAATATGCCATGATTATTCTATTACCACGTTCAATAGCGTGCGTGCGTGCGCGCACGTGCGACGTACGTGCATGCATGCATTTGTGCGTGCTTGTGTACCCGTCAGAATATTTATGTGTCTAAGTTTCAGCCACGAAAACAGCTGTATCCTTTCACTGAATGTATAAACATACAAAAATTAGGAAATTTATTCGTTTGTGATCTCAAGTCTACGCTCGATTTGACAAAGGCCAATTGGCCGAAAATTTCCGCATGTCTTGTCTGGTTGTATTAAATACGTGTTCTTATTCTTTTTTTTTTTCCTGTTTTTTGTTTGTTTGTTTGTTTCTGGTTGACTATTGTTATTATTATTTTGTTTATAGCCCAGCCTACGGCGTAAAGCCAAGCCATATCAAGGCTATAACAGATTCACAACATACATAATACTTCAACAGGACAAAAAAAAAAAAAAAAGAAAGAAAAACAACAAAAAACAACAACAACAAAAAAACAACTTAATTTCACATATCAGTGCATTTGCGCACACAATCTAAGGGGAATCCCCTAGTGTTGACCACTCCGTCCAATCTATCGCACAGGGGATTTAAAAAACAGACATGCATACAAATTCAAACATAAAGAAGGACTCTAAAACATATAAAAACGGACTCTGAAACATGAAAACACGGGGCTAATTTATCTAAATTTGCTTCCGAATATCTCACTTCCCGAGAGCCAAAAATGTACTTAATAATACCTGTACCAAATTATCAATCCTAAGATACAGTACGTAAGATTTTATCGAACACATACAGGTGAATGGACCAGCAAGAGAGAAAATGATAGGAAGAAATGACAGAAGGCAAAGAAACAAGACAGAAACAGAGAGAGAGAGAGAGAGAGAGAGAGAGAGACAGAGACAGAGACAGAGACAGAGAGACAGAGAGAGACAGAGAGACAGAGAGAGACAGAGAGACAGATAGAGTGTGTGACAGAAAAGAGGAAATTTCTAGCACATAATTTCCAGAAGGCGGGGATCCGGATACTATTTATACTGAAACAGCCCCTGGCATTCGCACGGGGTGAGGCTGATTGTCTGGTCTGAGGGTAGGGTCGTTTTGTTTTGTTCCGTTTTTACCCCCAAGAGCTAACGAGCGCGTAACGCTTGTTGTTGTTTTTTATTTTGTTTTTAGTGCTGCCTCTATTTATTTATTTATTTATTTATTTGTGTTGACCTTACGCCGCTGTTTTCGTCTCTTCCTCGTCTGATTTACTACCTCTTTTACTCCCGCACCCTGTCTACCAGCATCCTGCATTGTCAACCATGCTAGCAAAGCAAACACTTAACCCTTTAATTCCCTTACCCTATTCAACAGCTTCCTGCAGGAAGCTGGTGGACAGGGTGAGGGCATCAAACGGTTAACTTTTCGATCTTGGTAGATAGGGTGCAGGACTCGAAGGGTTAATGAGCCAGTCCAGGTTTCATAGTACGAGGGTGTGAACTTAGACGTGCTTGGCTTAATCTTTGAGACAGGCATGTGCCTACTGGCAGGATCGACCAGAATGGATCAGATTTGTGGCTAGTTGTGTTATGATTCAGACCTTTATTTATTTATTTATTTATTTATTTATTTCACCTGTTCTGTTCTTTGAAGACAAGATACACAGATACACATGTCATTTACGTGTAACCAAGAGTGTTCCAGTGACAGACTAATACAATACTAGCAAAGAGTATACTCTTTGATACTAGTATAAAACAAAAGCAGACTGGGTAAAATATAGGCCAGGTAGGACCTCACGACCTGACCAGCTCAAGGGGTTTATGTGCAGGCTTAAGGCTTGCGCCATGATCACCATACACATAGCACCTGTGACGTTAGTGCATGTAGACCTATATTATGGAAATTCGTTCCGAGCGCGGAGACGTCAACTTGAGAAACTGAAACTGAAACTAACCCACGAGTAAGGCTTTTGTGCAAACTTGTTGTGGCGCTTGCCATCATCATTATGGACCTTCTCCATCTGTGGTGGCGTCAGTATAGACCGAATTGTGCAAGTTTGTGGCTCTTGATCCAAAACAAGTGCGACTGCCCGCGCCCTAGCAAACAGGAACCAGAAGAACAAGAAAACCAATGCAAGCGCGTGGATAAAAGCTTGATTTGGTCCCTTTTTATCCACTGGACGAGGTGGCAAGGAAGTTTTCAGTCCTTTTTATTATCTGTTGTTTGGTGTTTGTGGTCTGTTTGTGACCGTGCGTTCGCACTTGACAAAGGCTGGTTGACCGAAAATTTGCGCTTGTCTTGTCTTGTTTTGTTGAATACGTGCTTGCATTGGTTTTCTTGTTCTTCTGGTTCTTGTGGCTCTTGCCATCACCATTCTGGACCTTCTCCATCTCTGGTGGCGTCAGTACAGATCCAATTTACTCCGAGCATCAACGTAATTTTTAGAAACTGTAACTGACACTGGAGATTTGAAAAATGATCGTTACTCGGTTGGTTGGTTGGTTGTATGGAGGGTAGATTGTTTTCGTTTGGTTTTAGTGTCTTATTAGTTGGTTGTTTAATTGGTTGGTTGGATTAACCCTTTGACTCCCGCACCCTACCCATCTACTCCAAAAACTTAACCCTTTGACTCCCTCACCCAGGAAGCTGGTGGAAAGGGTGCGGGAGTCAAAGGAGTCAAATTTGGATTGGACTGGTTGGCTGGCTGACTGACGAGCTGACTTGACTGGTTGCGTTGGGTAGGTGGGTTTGCTTTACACATCCATCGCTGTCAACTATCCCCCCCCCCCCCCCCCCACACACACACACAGAGGGGACTATACGTAGTGGAGCGACAATCGTACCAGTACACCCCATCCCCGACACGACACCAATGCCAACACACGCTCACACCCTCATACTAACTGCGCCAATCGAAAAGAAGAATAAGGTTTCGCCTAAGTCGCTCCCTCTCCCCCTTCCCCTAACCACCTACTCCGCATTCGCTAGCTTTTTCTCCCTCCCGCCAACTCGTCTTCCACCCCCACCCCACCCCACCCCCTCCTCCACCTCCACCTCCTCAACTGAAGTGATCTAACATTCCAGGCATTCTTCCCCTGTCGGGAAACCCGCCTAGCAGCAGTAGTAACTGCTCAACTTTGATACTAGTATAAAACAAAAGCAGACTGGGTAAAATATAGGCCAGTCGTGTCACTGTTTTTGTTGTTGTTGTTGTTATTATTATTGTTTACAGACCAGCCGTCTGCATAGAGCCATATCAGGACTATAGCAGTTTCAAAACATACATTACTTCAACAGTTTAAAAAAAAATAAGAAAAGAAAATTAAGTACACATATTAACACGTTTGCACGCATAATCTGAGCAGATGCCCCTGGCGTTGGCCACTCCGTCCCAATTCATCGCACAGACAATTAAAAAAAAAGCATACCTGAATACAAATTTAAACATAACTAAACATATCTAACAAAACTTCAACAGGAAAAAAAAAAAAAAAGGAAAAGAAAATTAAGTACACATATCAATGCATTCGCGCACATCACCTAAGGAGATGCCTCTAGCGTTGATCACTCTCTGCAATGTATCGCACAGGGTATTAAAAAAACACAACACTTGATTACAAATTTAATCATAACTTAAACTAAGGACACTATGGAGAAGGTCCGAAATGATCATGGCACAAGCCTTAACCCTTTGACTTCAGCACCCTGTACACCAGCATCCTACACTGCCAACCATGCTAGTAAAGCAAAAAACTTAACCCTTTGACTCCCACACCCTGTCCGCCATCATCCTACACTGCCAACCATGCTAATAAAGCAACAAACTTAACCCTTTGACTCCCGCACCCTGTCCACCATCATCCTACATTGCCAACCATGCTAAAAAAGCAAAAAAAAACTTAACCCTTTGACTCCCACACCCTGTCCACCAGCATCCTGCATTATCAACCATGTTACTAGCAAAGCAAAAAACAACCCTTTGACTCCCGCACCCTGTCCACCAGCATCCTACATTGCCAACCATGCTAGTAAAGCAAAAAACTTAACCCTTTGACTCCCGCACACTGTCCAACAGCATCCTACATTGCCAACCATGCTAGCAAAGCAAACAACTTAACCCTTTGACTCCCGCACCTGTCCACCAGCATCCTACATTGCCAACCATGCTAAAAAAGCAAAAAACTTAACCCTTTGACTCCCACACCCTGTCCACCATCATCCTGCATTATCAACCATGCTACTAGCAAAGCAAAAACTTAACCCTTTGACTCCCGCACCCTGTCCACCAGCATCCTACATTGCCAACCATGCTAGCAAAGCAAACAACTTAACCCTTTGACTCCCGCACCCTGTCCACCAGCATCCTACATTGCCAACCATGCTATTAAAGCAAAAAACTTAACCCTTTGACTCCCGCACCCTGTCCGCCATCATCCTACATTGCCAACCATGCTATTAAAGCAAAAAACTTAACCCTTTGACTCCCGCACCCTGTCCGCCATCATCCTACATTGCCAACCATGCTATTAAAGCAAAAAACTTAACCCTTTGACTCCCGCACCCTGTCCACCAGCATCCTACATTGCCAACCATGCTAGCAAAGCAAAAAACTTAACCCTTTGACTCCCTCACCCTTATCCACCAGCTTGCTGCAGGAAGCTGGTGGATAGGGTGACGTAATCAAAAGGTTCAAATTTTGCAGCTGGTGGATAGGGTGCGGAAGTCAAAGGGTTTGCCTGCACAGAAACCAATGAGCTGGCCACTTCCGTTCTGATTCTGTTTTACACATTCCTCGATACAAATGGTGCACAGTCGGTCGCCATTTTTGTTTTTCTGTCTGTCTATACAGCTGGAACGAGCTTCCCCTTTTCTGTTCGTCTGTCACATTCTCTGTCTTCCTTCAGGTCTGACCAGAAGACGTATGTTAACCCTTTGACCCCCGCACCCTGGTCACCAGCATCCTGCATTGTGAACCATGCCAGCAAAGCAAAAACTTAACCCTTTGATTCCCTCACCCTATCCACACCAGCTTCCTGCAGAAAGCTGGTGGAAAGGTAAGAGAGTCAAAGGGTTAAGCTTTTGCAGGGTGTGGGAGTCAAAGGGTTAATGTCCAGCAGTGCTTTCCCCCTCTATGTACCCATCGTTCTGTCCTACTCCCCTCCTGTCCTACTCCCCTCCTGTCCTCCCCTTCCCGGTGTAACACGCGGAATTTACTCCCCAAGATAAATTTACCCCGGAGTGAAATCAGCTTAACGCGGTTTTTACTCCCGTCACGAGAAAACCACTCCCCGTACACATGCCAGAATTACTCCCGTGCGAGATTTTACTTCCCTCCATTCGACAGACCGTGCCGTCACGCCCAGACTCAAGCCAGCGAGCCGACCTCGTTCATCTGCACTGGCACACGCGCTGTGTGTGTGGGTCTGTCTACCTGTCACGGAAAGACGATAGGAATTTCTCCCTGACTGTGATAGAAGTAGTGGGTGTGATCTTCCACACAGTGAGAGGCATGGAATGTCCAGCCATTTACGCATCAGGTACGCACTGACGAGCGCACAGACAAATACCTCTAAACCTAAGATACCCCAAAACACCCCTAGAAGGCTCGCAGACGTCGAACCACTCAAAAACAAATTTCCAGGCAATTATCTATGAGGTACACACTGACGAACGCACTGACAAACCCCCCAGAAAACTTCCCAGACATTCTAAAATAGTCCCAAAACGCCATTCCAAGTATCGATGCATTAGGTACACACTGACTAACGCACCGACAAACACCTCTAAAACTGTCCAAGACACCCTAAACCACCCATACGACATCACACTTTAAATATCCCCTTCCGCCCCCCCCCCCCCCCCAAAAAAAAAAAAAAAAAAACCTTTCAAGGCAGCTATGCATGTGTACACACTGTCAAACGCGCTCATAAATACCTCTGAAACCATCTAAGACACCTTCAAGCATCCCTAAGCTACTCCCAGACACGCTAAAACACCCCCAAAATTACCTCTCCAGTCAATTATGCATCAAGTATGCACTGACAAACGCGGTGACAAATACCCCTGTACCCATCCAAGATGCCAGAAAACACTCCCAAATACCCGTGCAGCCATTTATGCATCAGACACACACTGACGAACGCACAGACAAATACCTCTAAACTTAACTAAGATACCCTAACACACACCCCTAGAATGCTCGGAGACGCCCCCCCCCCCCCCCGCCCCTTCTTCCCTTCAAAAAAAGAGAAAAGGATGGAAGAAGCAGAGGGGAAGGAAGTAAATTTGGCGTACGCGCAATTTACTCCCAGTAAAATTCTGCGGGCCAACTTTTTCGTGGAGGGAGTACTTTCGGCTCGGTCAAGGGAGTAAATTTCTCGTAGGCTGTTTTATTCCCAGTAAAAATTGGCACACGTGGTTTTTACTCTGGAATAAACTCCGCGGGGAGTAAATTCCGCTTGTTACACCGGTTTGCGTGTGCTTTAGTACCCTTGAGTTTTTTTTTTTTGTTTTATTTTTGTTTTTTCACTGCAAGTGAATGATTTGGTGAGTAACAGGAATGCAAGCTTTGATTTAGTTTATTTATCAAGATCTGGCGTCGATTATTAAATGTAATTATTATTTTTATTATTAGTACACTACACATAGTCGCTACACTACAGTCATGTCACCGCCTATATAACACAATAACTACAAAACTCACTGTACAACACACTATACTACACACTTACTAAACAGCAGTAATACTAATGTCTACGTAATACCACACGGGTCACGGTACAAAAAACACTATACTACCATTAGACGAAAAAAAAAAAAAAAAAAAAAAAAAAAAAAAAACCACCAATGTGATAAACATCGCTGAACACGTCACGAAAACAAAACAGAAATAGGCTGGGCACATCGCTCGCATAAAAACAACAACAGATGGACTATCGAAAGTACAGAATGGCAGATAACAAAGGGAGCAAAGTCATTTGAAAGACCAAAGAGTCGTTGAAGAGATAACGTTTTGTGGCAAGAGGGAATAACAATGTTACTGTTATTGTTATTTTTGTTTAAAGCCCAGCCGACTGTGTAGAGCCATATCAGGGCTATAACTGTTTCAAACACACAATATTTCAACACGAAAAAAAAAAAAAAAAAAAAAAAAAATTTAAGTACACATATCAATACATTCGCGCACATAATCTAAGGCCATGCCCCTGGTATTGACCACTTCGTCCAATTTATCAAACAGCGGATTTAAAAAAAAAACCCAACAACCTTCATACAAGTTTAAAAATCATTAAGGAAACTAAAACATATCTAAAAACGGACCTAAATTACCTGGAACTGCTACTGCATACCTCATTTCCCTAGAGCGAAAAATGCACATAGTACATGTACCCAATTATCAATCCTAAGAGAAAGTACGCAAGACTTCATCGAACACATACACGCGAATGGACCAAGGCAGAAATTGATACAAAGAAATGACAGAAAGCAAAAGAACAAGGCAGAAACAAAGGAGTGACAGTGAAGAGGAAATTTCTAGCACAGAATTTCCAGAAGGTGGGGATACTATTTATACTGAAAGAGCCCCCGGAATCCCCACGGCGGGGATGGTGAAGTGTGTTATCATCATCATCATCAGGTGCCCTGCCGCATGGCGTTGGCGACCATGGACTTCCATCCATCTCTATCTCTCGCTGCCCCTAGCATCTCCCCCACCTTCCTCATCCCCAGCCACTCTGCAAGTCCGTCCAGCATTTTCTCCCTGGGTCTACCTGGTGTGTTATCAGTTCTGATAATTTGTAGTAACCTGTATCGATAGTGTACCACAATGAAACTTCCACTGTTTAGAATACTGTTACAATGTTTCTGCACGTTACATGTTATTTACATGCCAGCATCACCTTTTTCTACATATCTATACACATATGAATTTGCATTATCGTTAATTACCACACTGTCAATGTCTTTTTACACTAAAATACACGGAATGATTTTTAAAAAAGGTGTAAAAATTCAGAAATATTTCAAGGCCAAAAAGGAAAAAGAGAAATAATTATGTCAAAAGAGGAAACGGAAAGCTAAAGGAAGAGAGAGAGAGAGAGAGAGAGAGAGAGGTGTGTGTGTGTGTGTGTGTGTGGTGTGTGTGTGTGTGTGTGTGTGTGTGTGTGTGTGTGGTGTGTGTGTGTGTGTTGTGTGGTGTGTGTGTGTTCTGTATCTGTTCGTGACTGTTTCAGAGAATATTGCCAAAGTGAGAATGGTGAAATCATTTATGATATAAAACAAATATTCATTTCTATAAAAAAAAATATTAAAAAAGAACAATACAATTTTCCTTAAAACGTTGTAATCTTTATTAACATGCTAAAGTGATGATGCTGACTGGTGAATCTGGTACTCTGTGTTTTTCTTTGTTTCTAGATTTCCAAAGAATGAAGAAACACGAAAACGGTGGATTGCAGCACTGAAGAGGTACAAGTTTCAAGTCGCTGAATACTCCAGCATATGTGCAGGTCATTTTGAAGAATCCTGTTTTGGTGGCATTGACCAAACCCCATTGCTATTCCTGCTGTGTTCAACTTCCCTGCACACTAGCAGAAGTAGACTGCAAGCAAGCCTGTGTACGAACTTGGCATGGGCACTGGACACTCGACGTTTAATTCAAATAGGCCAAAGTCCCTTATGAAAGTTGTGAACAATATTCATCACAAACGTTAAACGTAATGAATGTTCGTAACTTAGAAATATTCACACCTACAACACAGTTATAAGTGACCTCCCACCACGAAATCAGTCTTAACTTGCAGTCAATCGAACAGCACTAGGAGCTGAAAAGGTGACTGAGGGTCTATCTGGGGTGTTTTGACTTTTTCTCAAAATTGATTTCTGTAGACTATAATCTACCCCCCACAGAATATTTTTCTTGAAAAAATGTCATTAATCAATTTAAAATGGTATTTTAATACACTGATCGCAGCAGAAAGAACGCAATTTCCTACTAAAAGTGCCTATTTTTGTCTCTTATTCAAACGGTAACCTGTACAGACCCCCGCATGTAATATACTGACAAACAGCTCTTTGGTGCTCCTTTCAGATAATGACAGCTAAAATTAGAAACAAACTTTGTCAAAGCCACAAATAAAGAATTTTTTTTAAAAATGTGTAGGACAGCACACAAAAACTTTACAGGCCGTTTTCTCAAAATGGCCGTCATACAACTTAATAACTTTAAACATACATAACTTCTACATGTTTTTGAGTACAAATACCACAATAATCAGCAGAATGTACACTTTCCAGTGATATGTATATCTCAAAATGCTAGTTAAGACTGATTTCGTGCTGGCAGGTCACATATTATATATGACTTATGTTCGTGATACAATCTCTCCAAGTCTCTTTTGACATTTGTATAGAAATACTGCAAGCTTCTTGATACCTTCTTCATCTCTGGACGAAAAAAAAAAAAAAAAAAAGCAAAAACAAACAATTAAAGATAACTGAAACACACTTGCATTTTATTACCTCTCTCACTCTCTCTCTCTCTTTCTCTCTCTCTCTCTCTCTTACGTGAATCTTTTTGTCGTTTATGGAAAACGACACAGGAAGACAAAGTGCACAGGAAGACAAAGTGCAATGCTTGTTGTGTTGGTCAGTTTTAAGACATCTCAAAAAAGTAAAACTACTGCACAGGAAAAAAGCATCTTCAGCCAAAATATTACAACAATCCGTGTAATTGTACAGTGTCAGAGATTGAATCAGATCGAATTTACCCGTGTCGAGGAGTATGGCGTCTACTGTTAGTAATCTGGCCACATACAAGCTAAGTAGGACTGATCAGAATATGTACCAAAAATGTGTTAGATGTTTAGTACGCTGGTTGCAGTCAACTTCTTTGATGTCATCTGTTGTAACTGTCAAAGTATTTCGTTTATGGGTCAGGACGCTTACCCCACTTTTCTGGTGTTCATATATTTTTACTGCTAGGCTCAAGTAACAGACTTTGGTCGTGATAAGTCAGCCGTGAATCTTCATGCTTGTTCGTGCGTAATAAGTGTGTGTATGTGTGTGTGTGTGTGTGTGTGGAGTGTACGTGTGTGTGTGTGTGTGTGTGTGTGTGTGTGTGTGTGTGTGTGTGTATGTGTGTGTGTGTATGTGTGTGTGCGCGCGCGCGCGCGCGGGTGTGTGTGTGTGTGTGTGTGCGTGTGCGTGCGTGCGCGCGCTGGTGTGTGTGTTGTGCGTGCCAGTGAGAGAGGTGAGTGCGTGCGTGTGTGTGTGTGTGCGCGTGTGTGTGTGTGCGTGCGTGCGTGCGTGAGGAAAAGAGGCAAACTGTAACAGGTCAGTGAGCACTGCTGTGATAAAAGAAGAGTGAGGTTTTCAGACGGATTGGTTCTGCGTCAATGCAAGCACGCCTTTTTGCTTTAAGTAGGTTACATGCGACAGGTGTGTACGTTATTGTCTGGAGGTAAAGTCCCTCATCCACATAAGACCTTGTTAGCAACTGACCCTCATCGACATAAGACGTTAGCAACTGATCGTCACCGACATAAGACGTTGGCAACTGACCCTCATCGACATAGGACCTTGTTAGCGATTAACCCTCAGTGACATAAGACCTTGTTGGCGATTGACCCTCAGTGACATAAGACCTTGTTGGCGATTGACCCTCAATGACATAAGACCTTGTTAGCGATTGACCCTCAATGACATAAGACCTTGTTAGCGATTGACCCTCAATGACATAAGACCTTGTTAGCGATTGACCCTCAATGACATAAGACCTTGTTAGCGATTAACCCTCATCGACATAAGACGTTGTTAGCGATTGACCCTCATCGACATAAGACCTTGTTAGCGATTGACCCTCATCGACATAAGACCTTGTTAGCGATTGACCCTCATCGACATAAGACGTTAGCAATTGACCCTCATCGACATAATACGAGGGTACTTTCCAGTAGAATGAGACCACGTCTGTATAGCGTGAAAACGCATTTACAGAAAATGGAAAAATAAGTCACAGAAAACGTCAGTCTATGATGTAATTCTGTGCCAAATTCGTTATTCATCTTTGATCCGTCTTACGGTTCTGACAGTGTATGTCAAGGCCCTGTCAGACACTGATTTAAAAATGGCAAAGAAAATGGCGTTTTCAACAGCGGATTATCGCAGCTACATCAAGGTTTTTGTTGACCTCGGAAAGAATGCTTCCGAAATACTTGCCGACATGAGAGTTTTGGGACAACCTTCTGCTCCTTCGAAGACAACTGTGTTCAGATGGGTACAACAGTTTTGCAAGTGGCCAGGCCAGCACTGAAGACAAAGCGGAAAATGTGAAAAAGCAAAACGTGCGATGAAAAGTTTGTGGCTAATGTGAAGGCAATGGTTGATGCTGATTCAAGAGTCAGCCTTGAAGAGATCGCTGATTGTCTCGACATTCATTCGTCGACTGCATTGAGGATCCTAAGAAATCAGCTTGGCTATTGGAAGGTGTCATCAAGATGGATCCCTCATATTTTACGCCAGAAAATAAGGGGGGTAGGTTACGTTTCTGCCAAGATATGCTGAAAATTTACAAGACCTGCGACCCTAAGCGGCTGGATGAAATTGTGACAGGTGTCGAAACCTGGGTGTACATGTATGAACCTCGGAGAAAGTCACAGAACAAGGTCTGGATTCCTAAAGGTGGGATTCCTCCTCAAATCGCTCGTCGTCAACGTTCGCAAAAGAAAGTGTTATATACCATCTTTTTCAACACAAAGGGGATCGTGCTACAGAAACCAGGCAAACAAGGAGAGACCATCACCGGAAAGTTCCACAGAGACTCAGTACTGTCTGACATCAAGAAGTTTTATGTAACTTTGCGACCAACCGCAGACATGAGAAGAATCAAGATTCTTCATGATAACGCACCTGGAGGAAAAATGATTAACAACATTCGATACACAGATGACACCGCGCTAATTGCAGAAAGTGAAAGGGACCTACAAAACCTTGTGAATATACTAAAAATATTAGATGATATTTCACTATGAGTGATATTAGATGATATTTCACTGTGAGTGATATTAGATATTTCACTGAGTGATATTAGATGATATTTCACTATGAGTGATATTAGATATTTCACTATGAGTGATATTAGATGATATTTCACTGAGTGATATTAGATATTTCATTATGAGTGATATTAGATGATATTTCACTATGAGTGATATT
>JAPXFY010000027.1:15493461-15500961 GCA_030674185.1 Monoplex corrugatus | reverse complement strand
GAAAAACATTAACTACAACAACAACAAAAACAAAGGCTACAGGCTATAAAATATACATCCGATTATTCACAACTGTGAGCGCATACCTTATATGAAAAGAGAGAGAGAGGGGGGGGGAGAGAGAGAGAGGGGGGGGGGAGAGAGAGAGAGGGGGGGAGAGAAGAGAGGCAAAAACGAGAGAGAGACAGAGACAGAGAAAGAGACAGGCAAAAACATCATGCTCAAAACTGATAATTATGTATATACTCATCATCATCACCATCATCACCATCATCACCATCATCAGGTGCCCTGCCGCATGGCGTTGGCGATCATGGACTTCTATCTGTCTCTTATCTCTTCTTGTATATACTGTGAAAAGTTATTTCCCTTCTATTTTCTCGACGGTCTTTTTATTCCTGCAGTTAATGGCAGCACATAAGGCATTTTTGTATCGACACAAACACACGAGGATCAGTGTGTGAGGTCAGCGAGATCAACGCTGCCAGTACTACAATAGCACCCTAGTCCACACTCTCGCATTAGCAATATGGCGGCCAGCTGCCACGCAAGCAGACACTGCGAGCGCCTGGAATCACCACTCCGCTTCCTTCTACGCTCAATGGCCAAGACCAGGCTGCTGCACCTCGGTTCATCACCTCATTTGAAACACTAGCACCCAGACCACTACTTCGGGTCTAACAGGGAGGTGGGGTGGAGGGGGAGGGAGAGGAAGAAAAGTCTATCAGACCGGAATTTGAACACAAGACCTGAGGCCTCCGTGTCAGGCGTGTTACCCTCCAGGTCCACTTCTCCACGTTTTGTGGCTGGATAGTTTAACCTTTTGACTCCCTTACCCTATCCACCAACTGCAAAAACTTAACTCTTTGACTCCCTCACCCTATCCACCAGCTTCCTGCAGGAAGCCGGTGGATAGGGTGAAGGTGTCAAAGGGTTAAGGTTTTGCTTTGTCAGCAAGGTTAACAATGAAGAATGCTAGTGGACAAGGTGCGGGAGTCGAAGTGTTAAGTTAAGCGTGGAAATTTGGGTTGGCGGGAATATACTGGCATAAATTTGAGAGGGGGGGGGGGAGCAGGGGGACGAAGGGAGAGGGAGAGCAGGGGACGAAGGGAGGGGGGTGAGCAGGGGACGGAAGAGAGAGGGGGGGGGGTAAAAGAGTAGGTGTAGAGGCAGACAGCGACGTTGACGTGTCACTGATGTTGCCATGACATCAGACTGAGTTATGTCGTGACGTCACCACCACCCGTGGTGACGGGCAAACCGGTTTGACTGCATACCGCTTGACAGTCAACTCTACGCTCTCTCTCTCTCTCTCTCTCTCTCTCTCTCTCTCTCTCTCTCTCTCTCTCTCTCTCTCTCAAGACATTCACATTTATGATGGATGCACTATCACGCAGTACAAAATAGATGACATAAATAAATAAATAAATGAATGAATGAATGAATGAATAAGTGTTGCAAGATGACTTTAATATTAACCCACTCTAACCTAAGCAATGACAGATTAACCCTTGGACTCCCGCACCCTATCTACCAACTGCAAAAACTTAACCCTTTGTCTCCCTCACCCTATCCACCAGCTTCCTGTAAGGAAGCTGGTGGATAGAGTGAGGGAGTCAAAGGGTTAAGTCTTTGCTAGCATGGTTGGCTATGCAGGATGCCGGTGGACAGGGTGCGGGAGTCAAAGGGTTAATACAATTTCCTCATACATTCTTTCTCAAATCACCGACAGACCAACACTTTAAAACCCCATACAGCAAAAGCTTTTTGATCACATTTGCATCACCGAAGAACACACAACAAGAGAATTTTAAATGGCTGCAGGGATGGACCAAGGAACGAATATTCCCCAAGGAGGTCATAAAAAAATTTCAATCACTTCTAAACGATTTGTTAAATTCAGGGAAAACAACTTCCTTGATAACTTCATAAATCCCGCATCCCCCGACCCCTTTTCAGGTGTCTAGGGCTTTACAAATCTTGACGAAGCTATAAAGCACTGGCTCAAATCATTCAGATGAATTCTTCTCCTCTTCTTCTGTTGTGTGGCCACAATCAACACGCTGATTATTTTGCCACAGAATAGGGGGTTTCCACGAACCGGCTGCCTGACTTAAAAAAAAAAAAAAAAAATTTGCAAATTTTTTTTTAATGACGATAACACAATTCAAGTGGGTTACTAAAGAGACAAAGGTGGCTAAACACGCCCCACCCACCCTAACACACGTACACACATTAAGAGATCACTCATAAGGAAGATTAGGAAAAGACAGGCAACATTTATAGGCCATTTTATGAGGAAAGGGGATTTGGAGCACCTGGTCACAACGGGAAAGCTGGAGGGAAAGAGAGCACCAGGTAGGCCCAGGGAGAGAATGCTGGACGGACTTGCAGAGTGGCTGAGGATGGGGAGGGTGGGGGAGATGCAACGAGAGATAGAGATGGTTGGAAGTCCATGGTCGCCAACGCCATGCGGCAGGGCACCTGATGATGATGATATATATATATATGTATATATATATATATATATATATATATATATATATATATATATATGTGTGTGTGTGTGTGTGTGTGTGTGTGTGTGTGTGTGTGTGTGTGTGTGTGTGTGTGTGTGTGTATGTAAAAAAAACTTCTTTCACACTGTGTTTTGGTTCGTCTACTTTTAATATGCTTATACAGTGAGTGTCGACGACTAGATTTCTGCAGTTCAAAAAACAATTTCCCGCCTTGTGGATCCATCTATAATTGTTACTGAAATATTCACGTCACTGTATAACTTAAACCTTTGACTCCTGCTCTCTCTCCATCAGCATCCTGCACTGTCAACCGTGCTAGCAAAGACTTTGATTCCCGAACCCTCTCCATCAGCATCCTGCATTGTCAACCGTGCTAGCAAAGCAAACACTTAACCCTTTGACTTTGTCACCCTGTCCAACATCTTCCTGCAGGAAGCTGGTGGATAAGGTGAGGGAGTCAAAAAGTTAAGGTTTTGCAGTTGGTGGATTAGGGTGCAGGAGTGAAAAGGGCTCAATTAAAGCAAAGAAATCGAAATATGAACGTTGGTGGTGGTGGTGGTGGTGTGGGGGGGGGGGGGGGGTCCTGAGTTACAGTGCTGTACTTATATCGCCGAAAGTCCCGAGTTCCATCCTCATGCAGACCACAGATTTAATTAAAATAACTTTTACTTATTCATTTAATATCGTTTATCTATTTATTTATTATTTATGGCTCTTTTCAGTATAAATAGTATCCCCCCACCTTCAGGAAATTCTGTGCTAGAAATTTCCTCTTCACTGTCACTCTCTTTGTTTCTGCCTTGTTCATTCGCCTTCTGTCATTTTTTCCTATCATTTTCTGCCTTAATGGTCCATTCACCTGTATGTGTTCCATAAAGTCTTACAAATTTTCTCTTAGGATTGATAATTGAGTACATGTATTACGTGCATTTTTGGCTCTAGGGAGGTGAGATAAGCGGAAGCAGTTTTAGGTGATTTATGCCCGTTTTTATATATGTTTTGGTGTCCTTAGTTATGTTTAAATTTGTATTCAGGTATGTTTTTTAAATCTCCTGTGTGCAAAATTGGACGGAGTGGCCAACGACAGGGGCATGTCCTTAGAATATGTGCGCGAATGCATTGATATGTGTATTTAATTTTCTTTTCTCTTTTTTCCTGTTGAAGTATTGTGTGTTTTGAAGCGCGGTTATAGCCCTGGTATGATTCTATGCAACCAGCTGGGCTTTAAACAACAATAACAATAACTTTTTTTTTTATATATGGAACGGACAACCTGGCTCAGTTACAATGTCGCGGACTCCAAGACCTGATGTCTTAAGCTCAATCACATCCTGCAAGACAGGACAATCACATCCGGCAAGATAGGACAATCACATCCTGCAAGACAGGAAATCATATCCTGCGAGATAGGACAATCACATCCTGCAAGATAGGACAATCACATCCTGCAAGACAGGACAATCACATCCTGCGAGATAGGACAATCACATCCTGCGAGACAGGACAATCACATCCTGCAAGACAGGACAATCACATCCTGCAAGATAGGACAATCACATCCTGCAAGACAGGACAATCACATCCTGCGAGATAGGACAATCACATCCTGCAAGACAGGACAATCACATCATGCAAGACACGACAATCACATCCTGCGAGATAGGACAATCACATCCTGCAAGACAGGACAATCACATCCTGCGAGATAGGACAATCACATCCTGCAAGACAGGACAATCACATCCTGCGAGATAGGACAATCACATCCTGCAAGACAGGACAATCACATCCTGCGAGATAGGACAATCACATCCTGCAAGATAGGACAATCACATCCTGCAAGACAGGACAATCACATCCTGCAAGACAAGACAATCACATCCTGCAAGACAGGACAATCACATCCTGCAAGACAGGACAATCACATCCTGCGAGATAGGACAATCACATCCTGCAAGATAGGACAATCACATCCTGCGAGACAGGACAATCACATCCTGCGAGACAGGACAATCACATCCTGCAAGATAGGACAATCACATCCTGCAAGACAGGACAATCACATCCTGCAAGACAGGACAATCACATCCTGCAAGACAGGACAATCACATCCTGCAAGACAGGACAATCACATCCTGCAAGACAGGACAATCACATCCTGCGAGATAGGACAATCACATCCTGCAAGATAGGACAATCACATCCTGCGAGACAGGACAATCACATCCTGCGAGATAGGACAATCACATCCTGCAAGATAGGACAATCACATCCTGCAAGATAGGACAATCACATCCTGCAAGACAGGACCACATCCTGCAAGATAGGACAATCACATCCTGCAAGACAGGACAATCACATCCTGCAAGATAGGACAATCACATCCTGCAAGACAGGACAATCACATCCTGCAAGACAGGACAATCACATCCTGCAAGATAGAACAATCACATCCTGCAAGATAGGACACTAGTTTGTTTGCTGCCCATATCAACCCTATGATTCCTAACTATATATCCATCATGGTGATAAGTAAAAAACATGAAATCCCCTCATGCAAAATAACAGCAAACGGCACAACCTTGATACAGGTTAATAAGTTTAAATACCTGGGAGCGATCATCTCACTAGACGGCGGATGCACATCAGAAATAGCCAGCAGAATCGGCCAAGCCAAAACAACATTCAAGAAGATGAAAAGCATTCTTACTAACAAATGCCTATCAATTAACATCAGGAAGAGAGTTCTTCAATGTTATATAGAACCAATACTGTTGTACGGTTGCGAGGCGTGGACAGTCAACAAGCAAAGCCAGAACAAGATTGAGGCAGCCGAGATGTGGTTTCTAAGAAGAATGTTGAGAGTTCCATGGACAGCAAAGAAAACAAACGAGACAGCCTTGATGGAGGCAGACACAAGTAGATCATTCGTAAGGAAGATTAGGAAAAGACGGGCAACATTTGTAGGCCATTTTATGAAGAGGAATTGGAGCACCTGGTCACAACGAGAAAGCTGGAGGGAAAGAGAGCACCGGGTAGACCCAGGGAGAAGATACTAGACGGATTTGCAGAGTGGCTGGGGACAAGGAGGGTGGAAGAGATGCTTGAGGCAACAAGAGATAGAGATGGATGGAAGTCCATAATCGCCAACGCCATGCGGCAAGGCACCTGGTGACAATGATGATATCCATCAGCTGCAAAACGTTAACCCTTTGACTCTATTTTCACTCCTCCACCCTATCCACCAGCTTCATGAAGGAAGAGTGAGGGAGTCAAGGATTAAGTTTTCGCTTTGCTAGCATTGTTGACATTGCTGGATGCTGACGGACAGGGTGCAGGAGACGAAGGGTTAACACTCCAATCACTATAGTGGTGGTTTAGTATTTCAGGGGTCTGGCTCCCAGTGGAGCTGTCTTACCCGCTAGCTAGCCTTTAAAATGGAGCACGAGCGAGGCAGACAGTGACAGTGATAAGATAGGACTAGGGGCGTGAGCGGAGGGGGAACAACACAGTGGACCTTCAGTCTATCCACCTGCTACCAGCATGAAACTGATGGATAGATTGAGATGGTGAAACAGTTAACTCCAAACAAACTGATGAATAATTAAATAAATTAATTCATTTATGTGTGTTACAATCCCCCCCCCCTCTCTCTCTCTGTGTGTGTGTGTGTGTGTGTGTGTGTGCGTGTGTGTGTGCGTGTGTGTGTGTGTGTGTGTGTGTGAGACACACAACACAATTGTGCCACCATGTCAGTCTAAATGTTCTCAGCAAGAGCTAGTGCAAACATTTGAACAAATATCTCACATGAAACAAAGTAAGGATGATGACTCAGAGGAGGAACAAAGACAAAGAAAAAAAAATGAAATAAAAAAGAAAGCTAAGGGAACTTGAATTCTTGTATTTCTTGTTATTCTATTTCCCTCTGTTTGCTTTTCTTTGTTCTTTTTTCCTCAAGATTAATTACTGTGTGCATGTTTCTTGTATTTCAGATACTCTACAGTAACAACAGCTTGCCAGATTATCAAGGCCTGCATCATGCTACATGCCATTGCTATCCACAACAGAGTGCCTGTCCCAGACTGGCCATGCTATGGAAGATGATGCTAAAGAAGCTGTGGCAGCTAATGGAAATGCAGATAGTCAGTGAACAGTTCATGCGAGATTGAATTGCAAGAGTGTACTTTGGTGCTGTTGTAAATTCCAAATCTTCTCACTAAAAATAGGATGAATAGTGTATAATGACCTTAACTGGCTGTAACTTTACACAAATAGGTTACACAATAATATACTTTGCACCTCCAAAAGGACCACAGACTATAATTTTCAAAGCCATCCAACTATAAACATAGCTAAAAACAGGCAATGCACCTATTATTATATACATACATGGTGTGTTTGTCATTTGTTTTCATCAATGCATGGAATGTACTTTGTAACAGCAATGTACTGTAATTGGTTCTTCATGCTTGTCCACACACTTACATCTGTACAAAAATAAATTGACACTGTTCATGCGCATATATCATAAAAAAAACACTTTTCTTTCAAGTATGAGCAAGATATAGAGTATACAAACATATATTGTTGTACATACCGTAACAAACTTTTATTTCAAGTATGATCAAGATACAGAGTACTACAGCTGACAAGTAGCAAGTCCACAAATGTTACATTTTTTACTTCATTAATACAAACACTGTGAATCGCTTCTTTCTTGCCCATGTCATCCTTTTTCTTCCTCTAATAGAAAAAACAGAAAATGCAAACAGTCAAATTGCATCTCTCTCTCTCTCTCTCTCTCTCTCTTTTACATAGCTAACACATTAATCCCCCTAGCACACACACACACACTGAGCATGAATCTATCAAACGCAAGGGGAAGGTGTGGGGAGGGGAGGTTCAAGTGGTGGAGGTAAGGGAATAACGGCATAGGTCTACTCCATTCCTGTCAAACTAAACTACGCTAAGGTAAGACACA
>JAPXFY010000027.1:15463461-15490961 GCA_030674185.1 Monoplex corrugatus | reverse complement strand
TTTTGCATTTGCCATATTTGAATTTGGAGACGTAGACAGATAGTCTAGCTACCAGTAATATATTATTGACCTTGTTTCTCTTTATGTCGGTTACTATTCCCCTTTTTGTTATACCGAAAAGTGCTGTTTTTTTTTCATTCATAGCAATATGTATATCATGATGTGTTAATATGTACTGTTTTACATTCTTCCAAAAGGGCCTTAGTTTTGGACAAGTGTAAAATGCGCGTTTGATGTAGTCTACCTCTTGGTACCAGAGGCATTTGTTTGTGTTGGTGACACCCACTTTTTTTTTGTAGTAGAATGTTTGTAGGATAAATGTTATGCAGGAACTTAAAGTGGAGTAATCTCAGCCGAGATTCCTTTGTGCATTCGTATGCGGTGGAGAAGTAGTATTGTATCCTAATGTCTAACTTGCGCTTCCAAAAATTGGTTGCACATATTTCATGGTTTTATTTTACAGAGAATACTTTCCTGATTTGTTTGTTTGATAGTGAGGTTAGATTTCCGCCCTCTGTCATGATGTTGTTTGGGATTTCGTCTCTGTTAGCGTCGTTATTGAGTTTGTGTTTCCATGTGCGTGGAAGGGAATTAACAACTGCGTTGTATTCGAAGAGTAACGTAGGGCTGAGGCCTATCTTCTGTTCTATTTCTCTTAAGTCATCATGTTTCCGTTTAGCCAGAGATCTTGCACAAAAAGAAAACCAGATGTACTCCATCGCAAGAAAAATAATGGCTTTCCTTCGTACAGTATATTTTTGTTGTTCTACAAAGGTTCTGTTTTCACTTTCTCTATCAATCTATTTTTGTTAAAGATGGAAACTGCTTTAATTATGTCTTTCCAGAAGATTGATTTTACCATTTCAAGGTGCTTAATGTCTTCAGGTGGAAACATAACAGTTGAACACTCAGTGGCTGTTCTCAAAGGGGGTAATGTTCTGTTTAGCCAGGATGCTCCATGACGAGTGTGGTTGTGAAAGGAGTTTGGTGCCTTTTACTAGAAACATTTATTGCTGGTGTTCGATATTTATCATTGACAGTCCCTTCTTTTTCGAGGCTGAGGACACTCCTTTTTACCTTTTCAAATGCTCTTTTGTTGTTGAACTTCTTTTTCCAAAGGAATCTATACATTAGTGTATTTATGTAGTTCAGCGTATTGGCTGGTATCGTCGCTACTTGTAATACGTGTGAGAACTGTGAAAGTAGAAATGTTTTTCGAGAGAATAATTTTTCCATACAGTGAAGGGTTTCTGTGTTCCCATCTTTTTATAATTCTGATCATTTTTCTCTACCTTGGGTTTCCAGTTATCTTCTATTTCAGATATTTCTTTGTCTGCTGAGTAGTACGAGTATATGCTTAGGAGTTTTAGTTTACCAGATTTCATGGATATGTCATTAATCTTTCCAGCTTTATGTTTTCTTGATCCCAGCCATATACCTTCTGATTTACTTTTATTTAGCTTTAAGCCTGAGAATTCTTCAGATTGTTCTACATGTTGGTGGCTATCTATATGTCGTTTTCATTTTTTAGAGTTCATGTGGTATCATCTGCAAATGTTTTGATTTTGGATACATTTTGTGGGCCTACACCATCATCGTAATATTGTCTCAGTTTGATTCCTTGTATGTCTTTGTCTTTATTATGACGAATTCGAATAGCAAGGACTCCCACTGCCATGACAAAAAGAAGGGGGCTAAGAGGACATCCTTGTCAAATTCCTCGTTCTGTTGGGAACCAATCAGAGAGCCAGCCACCATTCTGAATACCGTTTTCTGTGTTTTCCATCACAGTTATCACAAAAGTTTTGAATCATGGACCAAACTGGAAAATATCTAATGCCTTGCTTAATACAGTTTTTAGAGATGGTGTCAAAGACTTTAGAAAAATCTACAGCTATTAGGGCGCCTGGCTGGTTGGTATTGTCCAAGTATTCTGTGAGATCGTCAAAGAATCTTAAATGATCTGGTATGTTTCTGTCTTTGATGAAACCTATTTGGTCATTACTAATCAGTGTCGTGGTTACCTTTTGGAGTCGAGTGGCTGGTGCCTTTGTCAGAATTTTGTAGTCAGTGCTCGTTATGGTAATGGATCTGTAATTTGCCAGGTTGTTCTTGTCTACGTTTTTGCCTTTGTGGATTAGTGTAATTATACCTTTCTCATTTCTCCGTGTTCTATGCCATCTATTATGCAATTAAGCAGAGCACTTTCAGTTTATCCCTGTATTTTGTATAGAATGCTGGTGTTAGACCATCGCTACCAGGAGCAGAATCGTGGTTAAGTTCACTGAGGGCTTGCGAAAGATCTTCTAGTGTTATCATTCTGTCACACTCTTCCCGTTCCTCAGCAGTAAGAACTGGAAAGTGCTCGTCTGTCAAAAACTGGTCTTGCATTCTCCCCCTTCTGTTAGGGGTGTGTGTTTTCTTTGTACGGTTTTTCATAGTATTTTTTAATGTCTGTTACTATTCTTTGTGGGTTGTCAATCTTTATTTGCTGTGTTTGTACGGTTGATATAGTATTTGGACT
Organism: Monoplex corrugatus; assembly: GCA_030674185.1. Taxonomy (NCBI): domain Eukaryota; kingdom Metazoa; phylum Mollusca; class Gastropoda; order Littorinimorpha; family Ranellidae; genus Monoplex; species Monoplex corrugatus. The sequence continues at coordinate 15,488,437 of JAPXFY010000027.1, read as the reverse complement.
CCTTGTATTTTTTCTAATCGTAGAAAGTATTTGGTATTTTTCTCCCCTTCTTTGAACTATTTTATTCTTGATCTGATCTGGGCTCCTCTTGCCTCTTTGATTCCTTGCAGTTCAATCTCTTTCTTCAGTTGTTGAATTTGACAAATGGTGTCCTTGTTATCAGGGTCTTGGATGAGTTTTTTCAATGCCATTTGTCTTCTGATTTTTGTTTGTGTATTTTGGGACTGGCGTTTAATTGATTTTGAGTATGTGATACAAAACGATTTATATTTCACTTTAAACATTTCCCAGGTTGTTTGTGGATTTTCGTCTGTATACTGTGCTATATGATCATCAATAAATTTGTTTCTGAGAGGAATGTTTCATCTGAGATTAATGAGTTACTTGAATTTCCAGTAACCTTGGCCTCTCTTGAATTTATTTGTACTGATGAGTATTTTCACAAGTGTGTGGTCTGAATGAGAAATAGTTCTATATCTGCTTTTTTGGCGAGTGCTAATGAGGAAGTGTCGCAGAATATGTAATCTATTCTTCTAGCTGTAAATGGGGTGGGTCTTGACCAAATATATTCTTTTTTATCGGTATGACATGACCTCCATACATCTTGCAAGTCAAGTGATACTAAGAAATCATTAAATGAGTCAATTTCTCGAGAGGAGTGTTTTTTACCTTCAATGTTGTCTTCGGGGCTTATTGCTATATTAAAATTTCCTGTTACCCACAGATGATCATAATTTTGCTGTTGAATAACTGAGTTGATCTAGAAATATTAATTTTGCAGTTGTTAAATTTGGTGCATAACAATTTGCTATAATGTGGCTTTTCTTTTCCCATGTTATCCTTATCATTAATATTCTCTCTGACTGTTTTACGTATTCTGCCTGAATTTGTTTCTTGTCATCTATCAGTATAATAAGTCTGTTGCTTCTATTTGTTCCTTCTCTATAAAACATATTCCCGTTCCATTCCCTCCTAATATCTTGTATCACCTCTTCAGTTACGTAGGTTTCCTGTAAACATGCAATATCTAGGTGTTTTTTTTTCTGCCTAATGAATTTGAATACTAGTTTTCTTTTTGTTTTATTTCTTAGACACGCACGTTAGCGCGCAACTGAAAGTTGTATTCGCATGAGTGAGTTGAATCGATGATCATGCGTGATCCTGTACACATAGTGTACGTCGTAAGGGTGGGATCAGTCCGGTAGAAGTGGCATTCCCGTTAGGTGTTTTCTTCTCCCAGCTCTACATTTTCTGCCCGGCTAATCTTGTTCTTTGTCGCTGCAACATTAGGCCGTGCCTTTTTTTCCCTGATAGTTTAGCCTCTTCACTAGGAGATTCACTCCTTTCCCGTTTCTATGCTTGGGAGGGGGGTGGGGGGTGGGGGGTGGGCTGGCCACTTGGTCGATTTGATCCCTCTCTCCTTTCATCAAGCATTAGGCCTATAGGTTGACTGCCTCTTGTACTGCGGCTAACCTCCACCTCTCTATCCCCCACCTCTCTTTCCCCCCAACGCTCTATCCCCCACCTCTCTTTCCCCCAACATCTCTTCTCTCCTGTGTCTGCTCCAGCCAGCTGGGCGTCTGCTGCGCTGGCTGGCCCCTTCAGCCTGTGTAGCTGTAAAAGGCTGGCCTGCGCATTCCCTGTTTCTCTCCCTCTCCCGACTCCGGTACTGGCTGTGGTTGCATCCTGGGAACAATCTATGTGTACAGGCTGCAAACAAACCTTACAAACAACTTCATTCGGGCAGTTCATGGTTCTATGACCTTCCTGCAGACATTTGCTACAATTTGATTTTTGTTTTTGTTCCTTGTGGAACAGTTCAGCACGGAATATTCCAACTTTCAAAGCTGGAAGCAGAGGGGTTTTTGGCACAGTGATGATACATACAAATCTACGACCTGTTTCGAAACGTGTCAAATGGCCGTCTGGGTTTCTCGCTAGTTCGTTTCGAATGTTGGATCGCAGCTCTATCCCGACTTTTTGTGAGGGAACTTTCAATGTCTTTGTTGCTTACACTGATGGGGATATTACTAATCCACAGTCCAGTTGTGGGTTTGTCCGTTTGGTCCTTAACTAAAAAGGGATTTTTGTCCAGCAAGTTGATGCGGGCACCCCTGAACATGAAAACCCTCAGGTAATTGTTTCTACAATCTTTAGTTTGGGGATAAATTCGCCACAGTCCTCTAATACGCTGTGCTCTCATGATAATATTTCTCCCTGACTCTGTCTCTGCGGCCACAAATGTCGTAGGTTGTAGGCAGCGTTGCGTATTCAGGCAAAGCACTAGCAGTCACAAACACCGGTCCCACTAGTGTGTGGCCGGCGCTGTTTCCGCCATTTTGCCTGCCTTTATCGCCACTGTCGAATTTGTTTTCGCGCTCACAATGCTTTGAAAACACTGGCGATCACTATCCACGTAGATTTTACGACGCGATGGGCATGTCACATCAAACACTCACTCAGACGATGGGACGAAACGGTGGCCACTTCATACAATATTAACGCTTAAAACACAGAGCGTAAGAATACCGACATCAGAGGCCGACCGGAAGTGACTAGACTGCTTATCGTCTTTCTGTCTGTTCGTACATCGTAAGGGAGACAACCATTCTGTACCCTTCTGGGGCTATAATAATCTACCTTTGCTTTAAAACACCACCGACAACAGAGAGAGAAAGAGAGAGAGAGAGAGGAGAGAGAGAGAGAGAGAGGGGGGGGGTACAGGTTGTCCCACAACACCTCTCATTAATTCATTCCCACCGTCTGTTAAGTGACTGTCTTCTTTCACCTTCACTGATAAACACCTGTCTCCTGTATCACCTTCATTGATAACACCTGTCTCCTGTATCACCTTCATTGATAAACACCTGTCTCCTGTATCACCTTCATTGATAAACACCTGTCTCCTGTATCACCTTCATTGATAAACACCTGTCTCCTGATCACCTTCATTGATAAACACCTGTCTCCTGTATTCACCTTCACTGTATAAAACCTGTCTCCTGTATCACCTTCATTGATAAACACCTGTCTCCTGTATCACCTTCATTGATAAACACCTGTCTCCTGTATCACCTTCGTTGATAACTTGATAACACCTGTCTCCTGTATCACCTTCATTGATAAACACCTGTCTCCTGTATCACCTTCATTGATAAACACCTGTCTCCTGTATCACCTTCATTGATAAACACCTGTCTCCTGTATCACCTTCATTGATAAACACCTGTCTCCTGTATCACCTTCACTGATAAATACCTGTCTCCTGTATCACTTCACTGATAAACACCTGTCTCCTGTATCACCTTCATTGATAACACCTGTCTCCTGTATCACCTTCATTGATAAACACCTGTCTCCTGTATCACCTTCATTTATAAACACCTGTCTCCTGTATCACCTTCATTGATAAACACCTGTCTCCTGTATCACCTTCATTGATAAACACCTGTCTCCTGTATCACCTTCACTGATAAATACCTGTCTCCTGTATCATATTCACTGATAAACACCTGTCTCCTGTATCATATTCACTGATAAACACCTGTCTCCTGTATTACCTTCATTGATAAACACCTGTCTCCTGTATCACCTTCATTTATAAACACCTGTCTCCTGTATCACCTTCATTGATAAACACCTGTCTCCTGTATCACCTTCATGATAAACACCTGTCTCCTGTATCACCTTCACTGATAAACACCTGTCTCCTGTATCATATTCACTGACAAACACCTGTCTGCTGTATCACCTTCGCTGATAAACACCTGTCTGCTGTATCACCTTCACTGATAAACATCTGTCTCCTGTATAATATTCATTGATAAACACCTTTCTCCTGTATCATCTTCACTGATAAACACCTGTCTCCTATATCACCTTCATTGATAAACACCTGTCTGCTGTATCACCTTCACTGATAGACACCTGTCTCCTGTATCATATTCACTGAAAAACATCTGACAGTATTCCTTCTCCCCACGACATCCATGACAGTACAGACAGATAAAAGAAAAAAGAATTCAAGACGATGCCAAAGAGGCTGGGAAATGATGCCAATACCCCCCCCCCCCCACACTCCACCCTAGGTTAGAACTGAGAGTCTGAAGCCATGAGGGGTTCATCGTACTCGCATAATTAGGGTAAACTGATCTAAATCCGACCGATTTTGGCACAAGGTACAGGTTTCGTGGCGTGTCTTTATAAATATTTCGTAGATGACTAGTTAGAACAGTTTGATCAAGCTGATGCCTATAGTAGACTTTCTGTAACTGATTACTGGGCTTTATAAAGTTATACGGGTTACCACAATCATACTATATGCTAAAGAACTAAGTAGGGGTACATGATCTAAATTCCGACCAGGTGGATGTAAAATCCGACCAGGGGGTGATCTAAACCTTGACCAGCATGAATACGGTCAAGGCAGTGCACACTATTTGATTAGCAAATGATCTATCAAAGAAATAAGAGGGAAGCAGGGAGAATTTTTATGATATTAATCAAAGAATATAACTCTTGAGAGTCACGTAGGAATTAATATTAATCAAAGAACATAATTCTTGAGAGTCACGAAGGAATTATATTTAATCAAAGAACATAACTCTTGAGAAGTTCTGCAATATGGGAGATAATTCCTACGTGACCCTCAAGAGTTACGTTCTTTGATTAACCCTTTGACTCCCGCAGCCTGTCTACCAATTGCCAAAACTTAACCCTTTGATTCCCTCACCCTATCCACCAGCTTCCTGCAGGAAGCTGGTGGACAGGGTGAGGGAATCAAAGGGTTAGGAAGCTGGTGGATAGGGTGAGGGAATCAAAGGGTTAGGTTATTGCTTTGTTTTAGCATGGTTGACAATACAGGATGCTGGTGGACAGGGTGCGGGAGTCAAAGGGTTAAAAGATCGATCAATCAAAAACAACAAAAAGAATTAGTTACTACTGGAACAGTGTATGCCTTGAAGGTTTTCATCAGTGTTTTCCACATCTACTGCGTCTACCTACGATCGACATCTTTCCCTGTTGCATACTTTTTAGTTAGAAAGGCAGCGTGGTCAGTGCTTCAGTGCGTGAAGTAGGCCTATGTAGATGTAAGTAGCTGCCATCTCTCACACCCACACACACGTGTGTGCTCACGAGCGATTTGTGAGACAGACAGAACAAGCAAGAGAGAGCAAAAAGGAAAGAAAAAAAGAAAGAGGGGGAGAAAGACAGCGAAAGAAAGAGAGAGTGGGAGTCGGTTGAGAATTAGGTCACTCAAGTATTCAAGCCTGATGTTAAAAGTCCCACCGACCAAATCCCGCCATTTCATGAGAGGAACTGATCTAAATAACGTCCCAAACCTAAAAACAGGTTCTGCAGCTCACATTTTTTGCACAAGGCATGCGAATTTGTGAACAGCGAATCAGTTCTCCATCAACAGTATCGGTTTGTTGAGACTAGGGATCAGCGAGCGATCATATGAAATGTCGCTATGGCACGCGTGCAGCCTAGAAGCAGGCGGGGTTGGTGTGGCCTTCAACGTCGCATTGAGTCACAATTAAAAAAATTTTTTTTTTTATTTTCATCGGCAAATCCTAAGAAATCTGGTTGTTCCCTAAACTGAAACCAGTTTCTTTCACCTATTTTCAGCAACAGGAGTGACTGTACTTTCGGTTTTGTGAGGCAAACCCAGATATCGGTCGATTTTTAGATCAGTTTACCCTACATATGAGCTCTACCCAACAACAACAACAACATTTTATTTATATAGCGCAAAATCTTGATAAAATCAAATCTAAGCGCTGAAACAGACACACACGCACGCACGCACGCACGCACGCACACACACACACACACGCACACGGCTATAAATGGGGAGAAATAATAAAAGCAATGGAAAATTATAGAGAGCATATTATCATGTGGCATGCTAACCTGAGCCTGTGTGAAACCTTATGCGGTTGCAAGGTTTTCAAATCGGGAGAGGGTGGGGGGGGGGGGGGAGGGAAGGACCTATGAAACACGTAACTGACCCACCAGAATGATGGGAACATTAAGATGAGCAGCAAACTGACACTCCATACTGACCCACCAGAATGATGGAAACATTAAGATGGGAAACAAACTGGTCAAGTTTTCTTTTTTTTTCTTTTTTGATCATTGCACTCAGGAAGGTTACCTTCGTGCTCACCTTTATTTTCGTCCCATTTTCTACGCCACTTTAATGGCCACAGAAGCTGGAACACTTTTTATTATGAGATGATGATGATGTCGATGTGGATGATAATCGTGATGCTATGGCGTTCCATCTAGGATTGAGACTGCGTGACAGGGTTATACTCTACGCTTGCTATCATAATATATCCTGGCGTCAACCAGGCCTGAGAGATACAGACACCTGCGGTGTTGGTCAGAAGATTTGAGCAACACCCTCAATGACGCATCCGCGAAGTGGATGAGACTCGACTGTGTGGTTCCAGTCTTCCCAATGGGCCCATAGCACGCCCAACTCTGGGTAGGAGCCGGTTAGAGCCGAAAAATCCCACAATGATTTTTGAAGTTATTGATGGGGATTCGAACCCACAACCTTCCAGTCTGTAGTCCGTTGCGTTAACCACTACACCACGGCGACTGGCAACTGGTCAAGTTTTCATGTTACATGGTAGCCAGTGCTATCATACTCACGCCGGCAAAAATCAACATTACTCTAAGCCTGGGATTCTCCGTGGAAGAATTTGCATTACGCTCTTGTGTCACAAGCTGTGTACCATAGCAACACGAAGTATCGGTTGTGTCCCTTTGCCGGACAGATACAATCAGTAACACAAGTCGCCAGACGACAACACGTCGGGTCATGACCTCGTGGGAAAGACGGGAGGAAAGGCTGAAGGACAGAGGGGAGGGGAGGAGAACAGAGGGCGTGTATCACCTTGTAGGCGTTTTGACTAGACACGACTTGTATGGGGTGTGTGTTGTGTGTGTGTGTGTGTGTGTGTGTGTGTGTGTGTGTGTGTGTGTGTGTGTGTGTGTGTGTGTGTGTGTGTGTGTGTGTGTGTGTGTTTTCCGAAAGCAGTGTGTATATATATATATATATATATATATATATATATATATATATATATATATATATATATTATATATTCGTATAAAGTGCCTGTGACAGAAAAAGAAGCGCATTTAAACAAAGTGCCCCCCCCCCCCCTCTCTCTCTCTTATTTATTTACTTTATATATGTTCCTTTTTTGAAGGTAAGATACACACATACACATGTCATTTATACGTAACCAAGATTATTCCAGTGGTAGGCTGATAAAATGCCAGTATGAAATACAGACTAGGTAAAAACATAGCGTAGGTAGGGCCTCAGGACCTGGCCAGCTCATGGGTTTATGTGCAGGCTTAAGGCTTGTGCTTCGATCACCATACACATGGCACTGTGACGTTTGTGCATATGGAATTTGTACCGAGCGCGGAGACGTCATCTTGAGAAACTGAAACTGAAACTCTCTCTCTACTACATACGAAGTCCTTGTGCCACTAAAGCATACGTTGATCAAGTGCTCGTGACATGAAAACCATGTCAAGTGCCTGCGATAGAGGAAAAATGCGTACATATTAAGTGTTTGTGACAGAGAAAGAATGTGTATATGTCAAGTGCCTGTGACAGAGAAAAAATGCGTATATATTGTCTATGACAGAAAAAGAATGTGAATATCTATCAAGTGCCTGCGACAAAAATGTGAATACAGCAAGTGCATGTGAAAGGGTTAAAAAGCTCAAGTCGATGACAGACGAGGAAAAATATAAACACGTTATTGTCAAATGTCTGTGACACAGAAATAAAGAAAAATGCGTATATTCAAATGCATCTGATAGAGGAGAGAGAGAGAGAAGACAGAGAGAGAGAGAGAAAGAAAGAGAAGAGGGGGGGGGGGAGAAGGAAAAGAAAACAATGCGTATGTACATCAAGTGCCTGAAACAGAGAAATAACAAAGTGTGAAAAATACATGCCTTCGGGTGCCTCTGACTGAGAATTATTAAAACAAGATGTATGTATGTAGCAAGTGCCTATGACATACAAAAGCAAGGAAAGTATGTCTGTCAGGTGGCTGTACAGGCAAGCAGAATTAATTACGCGTCATCAAATCTCTGCCGACCCGGCCGCCTGTTTCCCCTTCTCGCAGCCCCTCCCACCCTCCCCCTTTCCCCCCGCAGCACACACGTCTGCAGTCCTCACACCCCAACTCCCCCCTCGACCCATAACACACACACACTAACACACACACACACAGACACACACACACTCATAGTGAACAGACGTTAAATTAAAGAACGAACGAACGAACACACACAGACAGACACACACACACACACACACACACACACACACACACACACACATACACAGACACACACACACATACACAGACACACACACATACACAGACACACACACACACATACACAGACACACACACACACATACACACACACACACACACACACACACATACACAGACACACACACACATACACAGACACACACACATACACAGACACACACACACACACACACACACACACACACACATACATACACAGACACACACACATACACAGACACACACACACATACACAGACACACACACACACATACACACACACATACACACACACACACACACAGACACACACACACACACACACACATACACAGACACACACACACACACACACACACACATACCACACACTATACACAGACCACACACATACACAGACCACACCACACACACACACACTCCACACCACACACACACACATACACAGACACACACCACATACACAGACACACCACACACAACACACACACACACACTACACACACACCACACACACAGACACACACACACACCATACACACCAACTACATACACAGACACAACACACACATACACAGACACACACACATACACAACACACACACACACACAACACAGCACACACACACACACACACACACACACACACACACACACAACACACACACACACACACATACACAGACACACACACACATACACAGACACACACACACATACACAGCAACACACACACACACATCCCGGATTGACTGAGCATGAACCCCAATGGCCATCGACCAGTACAGCATGAATGTTGCAGGATGGGATTGAAGTCCAAGACACCCATAATATATATATTTCTGGGCTCTTTCCATGGAACTGCCAACTAGCTTCACGAAGCGAAACGATTTGTGCATCGATCGGGAACTGAACAATATCACCTGCATGGCAAATGACTGTTATATTCATAATACGCATCTACCCTGCGGATGTCCATGTACAAGTGTGGGTTATGTGTATAATAATAATAATAATAATAATAATAATAATTACAAAATAATATAACAATAATAATAACAATAATAATTTGTGGAAGTGGTTGGTTTCCTGTTGCCCCCCCCCCCCTTCAGAACGTAAGAACGTAATCAAAAACATAATAATAATAATTACAATAATAATAATAATAATTTGTGGAAGTGGTTGGTTTCCTGTTGTCCCCCCTCCCCCCACCCTTCACAACGTAAGAATGTAATCAAAAACAAATGTAATAAATTTAATCATCATCATCATCATCACTCGTCGTCATCATCATCATCTCCCCGTCGTCGACGTCATCATCATCATCATCATCAACACCACCACCAACGATATGCATAACAAATCCGATACAGGTCCTTCATCGCTCTAGCAGCAAGCAATACTGGGACTTTGAAGACCTTCATCGCTCTGGCAGCTAGCAATACCGGGACTTTGAAGACCTTCATCGCTCTGGCAGCAAGCAATACCGGGACTTTGAAGACCTTCATCGCTCTGGCAGCTAGCAATACCAAATACCGGACTTTGAAGACCTTCATCACTCTTGCAGCAAGCAATACCGGGACTTTGAAGACCTTCATCGCTCTGGCAGCAAGCAATACCGGGACTTTGAAGACCTTCATCGCTCTGGCAGCAAGCAATACCGGGACTTTGAAGACCTTCATCGCTCTGGCAGCTAGCAATACCGGGACTTTGAAGACCTTCATCGCTCTGGCAGCAAGCAATACCGGGACTTTGAAGACCTTCATCGCTCTGGCAGCTAGCAATACCGGGACTTTGAAGACCATCGCTCTGGCAGTAAGCAATACCGGGACTTTGAAGACCTTCATTGCTCTGGCAGCTAGCAATACCGGGACTTTGAAGACCTTCATCGCTCTGGCAGTAAGCAATACCGGGACTTTGAAGACCTTCACCGTCTCATGGCAGCAAGCAATACCGGGACTTTGAAGACCTTCATCGCTCTGGCAGCAAGCAATACCGGGACTTTGAAGACCTTCACGCTCTGGCAGCAAGCAATACCGGGACTTTGAAGACCTTCACCGCTCTGGCAGCAAGCAATACCGGGACTTCGAAGACAGGGTCTATGCAGGAACTTTTATCCTCCATCCTCCCCCCCCCTCCCCTCTCTCTCTCTCCGTGTTTTTGGGGAGATTCCGATCATATCAAATAGTTCTGACATTTCCCGTGGGGCCTATCAGTTCTGGCAATGGCACACACACTCCACGCCACCATAGCCAATTAGCGTGTGAGGCAAACAAGCAATAATAATAAACTGCCTCGCCAGTTCTCTGTCTCTTGACAGCTGTGATGACGACCATAGCCGCTATCAAGCCGACCAATCGTCAGTAAATGGTCCTGATGTCTCGTATTCATAATGTCCCTAGGGTATCTTCTTCCTCTCCCCCTCCCTCCTTCTGTCTGTCTGTGTCTGTCTGTCTGTCTGTCTCTCTCTCTCTCCATCCCCCTCTCATCAATAAGTATTCATTCTGGTTGAGTTTCCTTGTGTCGTGTGGATCGTACAGGAAGGACCTATGCTCAGAAAGGAACGAACTATATTAAAAGAAGAAACGAAATATGCTCGGAGAGGAAAACGAACTATGTTCACAGAGGAACAAACCTGGTTCACAGACGAACGAAACAGGTTCACAAAAGAACGAACTCGTAGGAAAGAACCTGGTTCATAGAGGAACCAACCGAGATCATAAAGGAACGAACCAGGTTCACAGAGGAAGAACCAGGTTCACATGGAGAAACAAACCAGTTTCAATGTGGAACGAAGCCAGTTCGCAATGGCAGAAACCAGTTCACAAAGGAATGAACCAGACAGGTTCACAGAGAAACGAACCTGTTTTACATAGGGACAAACTGAACAACTTTACAGTGTGGAACAAACCAGGTTCACAGTGGGAACGAACCAGACTCACAATTTCAATTTCTCAAAATGATGTATCCGCGCTCGGAATGAATTCCATACGCACCAACATTACAGGTGCCATGTGATGGAGAAGATCCAGAATGATCACGGCACAAGCCTTAATCCTGCACATAAACCCAAGAGCTGCCCAGGTGCTGAGGTCCTACCAGGATAGTTCCATAACCCTGGGGTCGTAGGGGAGCAATGTGGCATAGAAATCGAACTTTTCACGAGGGTGGCGCCCATCCCCTCCCCCTCGCACACATTCACATTTTTATGTTCACATTTTTTTTTTACCAAGACTTCAAAAAGGCAAGAAAGCTAGTTGGTCTTCAAGGGGTGAGACCTGGGAAATCAACCTATCTCTCCAATGTTTCTTACCAAGGCAGCCAGGCAAATTCCGTGCTCTTCACGATTTTCAACTGCCGTGGGATTTTTAGCGTGTGCAACCAGAAGGCACACGGGTCCGACACGTTTTTCGTCCCCTTCCGAAGGACTGCACGTTCAGTTCGATTTTCCAGTCAAACTGAGGAGAAAAGTCGAGGCCACTACGTGAAGTGAACCCTAGAACCTCGAGTTTAGTTACTGGCAGGCGAACGTCTGAATCACTCTTCTCCCACAGTGAACGAATTACGTTCACATAGGAATAGTTTCACAAGAGTAACGAACCAGGTTCACAGAAGAACGAACCAGGTTTACACTGGAATAAAACAGTTTCACAGTGTAACGAACCAGGTTCACAGAAGAACGAACCAGGTTTACACTGGAATAAAACAGTTTCACAGAGGAAAGAACCAGGTTCACAGAAGAACGAACCAGGTTTACACTGGAATAAAAGTTTCACAGAGGAACGAACCAGCCATATGGTAACCACGAAACCACAGCACCAGCTGATGGCGTCTAGCTACGTATACATTATCCTTCTATTGTAGGCTGGCCCTACCTTCTACTACTACACTAGCTACGTATACATTATCCTTCTACTGTAGGCTGGCCCTGCCTTCTACTACTACACCAACTACGTATACATTATCCTTCTACTGTAGGCTGGCCCTGCCTTCTACTACTACACTAGCTACGTATACATTATCCTTCTACTGTAGGCTGGCCCTGCCTTCTACTACTACACTAGCTACGTATACATTATCCTTCTACTGTAGGCTGGTGCTCACTCTCTAGCGCTACTTCTACTTAGGGCGCCTAACCTACTACACCCCCTACTGTTCCTCTAGCCGTACAGTTTTCTGATAGTAACCATCTCCTTCCCCACAATAAAACCTCCACCCACTCTCCTCCCCCTTCCCCACCTAACAGCAATAAAAAATCTGTTCCTAGTTCATTCCTACCCCCCCCCCACCCCCTTATTAACCAGGAGCAACACAGCCCCTTCATCTCATCCTGCAAACTGACACAGCAGTATCTACCCTTCCCCAACCCACCAACCCCCATCTCGTAACACTCTCCCTCCCTCGCCCCCCTTCTCTCTCTCTCTCTCTCTCTCTCTCGACGTGGGATGAATGCAAAAAATTGCCTTTGCTTTAAGTTACTACCGTCATAAATAAAACATCGTCCGTTCGCCCCGCCCCCCCTCTCTCCCTCTCTCTCTCTCGACGAGGGATGAACGCAAAAAGAATATTTTGCCCTTGCTTATGTTCCTATCATCAAAAATAAAACATCTCTCTCTCTCCCTCCCTCCCTCTCTCTCTCTCTCTCTCGACGTGGGATGAATGCAAAAAGAATATTTTATCCTTGCTCATGCTACCCGTCATAAATAAAATCTCGTTCTCTCTCTCTCTCTCTCTCTCTCTCTCTCCCCTCTCTCCCCTCTCTCTCTCTCGATCGATCGACCATATTCCTCTTCGGATAACTGCCAACACTAGACGAGTTCAGTACTCGTTCAGACTACTGAAACCACCAGAGACAATGATTATATCGTATACTCCAGAGAAGCATACAAAATGTTACTCGGTATGCATGAAAAAGGTTAGGGAACTTGGGCGAGTGACTAAGACCAATATTTCACGAGAACATGGTTTTCAGGCAGCTTGGGCTTTTTTTTTTAATTTGGAGTTTGTTCAAGTGGGATTCATCGCACTCAGACAAATCCATACGTGCTCCACCCAAATCTGCCAACAATTATCTGGCAGACTCCTTTTTAGACTGCGCAAAACCCTGTGCGCTGGCAAGGTCTTGAAATTGGGGAGGAATGGGAAAGGACTTTTGAAACACTAAGCTGACACCACCAGAATGATGTAAACATTAAGATGGGCAGCCAACAGGCCAGTGGACCTACGAAACGCTAAGCTGACACCACCAGAACGATGTAAACATTAAGATGGGCAGCCAACAGGCCAGTGGACCTACGAAACACTAAGCTGACACCACCAGAATGATGGAAACATTAAGATGGGCAGCCAACAGACCAGTGGACCTACGAAACGCTAAGCTGACACCACCAGAACGATGTAAACATTAAGATGGGCAGCCAACAGACCAGTGGACCTATGAAACACTAAGCTGACACCACCAGAACGATGTAAACATTAAGATGGGCAGCCAACAGACCAGTGGACCTATGAAACACTAAGCTGACACCACCAGAACGATGTAAACATTAAGATGGGCAGCCAACAGACCAGTGGACCTATGAAACACTAAGCTGACACCACCAGAACGATGTAAACATTAAGATGGGCAGCCTACAGGCCAGCGGACCTACGAAACACTAAGCTGACACCACCAGAACGATGTAAACATTAAGATGGGCAGCCAACAGGCCAGTGGACCTACGAAACACTAAGCTGACACCACCAGAATGATGGAAACATTAAGATGGGCAGCCAACAGACCAGTGGACCTACGAAACACTAAGTCCCAATTTCTGATTCAGCTAAAAACCTTGGTGTCTGCATTGACTCTACCCTCTCCATGAACAACTTTGTTTCTCAAACTGCCAGATCCTGCTACTATCATCTCCATCGTATAAAGCTGATCAGGAAGTATCTCTCTGTGGAAACAACTGCAAAACTCGTTCTCTCCTTCATAATGTCTCGCATTGACTATTGCAATTCACTCCTGTCTGGTCTTCCTGCCTCCACCATTCACATCCTACAGCGCATTCAAAACAATGCTGCACGCCTTGTACTCAAAAGAAAAAAGCTGACCACATATCTCCTCTCCTGGCACAACTTCACTGGCTCCCTGTATCAAAGCGCATACAGTACAAACTAGACACCATGTGCTACAAAAGCCTCAATAACGCAGCCCCCGATTACCTGTCAAGCCTACTTGAGATCTAAGTTCCCTCACGTACCCTCCGCTCTGCCTCTGATCCTCTGACTCTTCGCTTTCCACGCACTAAGCTCAATACCTATGGTCCACGAGCCTTCTCTGTTTCTGGTCCACTCTCCTGGAACAAACTTCCTCTCTCAGTCCGTCAGCAACCTACTTTTGTCTCCTTCAAGTCCGCTCTCAAAACTCACCTTTTCTCTCCTGCATAAAATCCTAACCTCACTCAACCCTCCCCTCTGCAGCCTGTCTCCGCTCGGAGGGAATCACATGGTTATAATATATAATTGTATGCTATGCTCTCTATAATTTTCCATTGCTTTTATTCTATTGCTTTTATTCTTTCTCCCCATTTATAGCCATGCGTGTGTGTGTGTGTGTGTGTGTGTGTGTGTGTGTGTGTGTGTGTGTGTGTGTGTGTGTGTGTGTGTGTGTGTGTCTGTATGTGTGCGTGCGTGTGTGTGCGAGCGTGCGTGCCTGCGTGTGTGTCTGCTTCAGCGCTTAGATTTGATTTTATCAAGATTTTGCGCTATATAAATATTGTAATTATTATTATTATTAGCTGACACCACCAGAATGATGGAAACATTAAGATGGGCAGCCAACAGACCAGTGGACCTACGAAACACTAAGCTGACACCACCAGAACGATGTAAACATTAAGATGGGCAGCCAACAGGCCAGTGGACCTACGAAACACTAAGCTGACACCACCAGAATGATGGAAACATTAAGATGGGCAGCCAACAGACCAGTGGACCTACGAAACACTAAGCTGACACCACCACAATGATGGAAACATTAAGATGGGCAGCCAACAGACCAGTGGACCTACGAAACACTAAGCTGACACCACCACAATGATGTAAACATTAAGATGGGCAGCCTACAGGCCAATTTTTAATGTTGCAGGCTTGGGATTGAACTCGAGAAATCAGATCTTGAGTCCACGGCTCTATCAAAAGAACCAACCGGCCCGCAGTGGCTTTCTTGGGTGTGGTGATGAAAAACGATTTGGCGAGGATTCAAAAAGAAAGATTCCGCAACAGTTTCTGCCAAACTTGGTGAAACCACTAACAGTAAGTACCAGCGGAGGGCAGTTATCGTATGGTGAAGTATACACAGAAACGTCGTGCGTTGAAGTGTATAGAAATGCTGTGGAACAACTTAAGATAAGCGTGTCCCAGTTAAACGCTCAGAGATAATCCTTTCCGCCCACAACTGACACCGTTTGGTCCCTTTTTATCCACTGGACGAGGCGGCAGGTAAGTTTTTAGTCCTGTTTTTATTATCCGTTGTTTGGTGTTTGTGGTCTGTTTGTGACCGTGCGTTCGCGCTTGACAAAGGCCGGTTGGCCGAAAATTTGCGCTTGTTTTGTCTTGTTTTGTTAAATACGCGCTTACATTGGTTTTCTTGTTCTTCTGGTTCCTGTTTGCTTGGGCGCGGACAGTCGCACTTGTTTTGGATCTTGTATGACACCGTTGTGTCCAGTCTGTCCCAATGGTAACCCTTTCACTCCCACATCCTACACACCAACTGCAAAAACTTAACCCTTTTACTTCCTCATCCTATCCACCAGCTTCCTACAGGAAGCTGGTGGATAGGATGAGGGAATCAATGGGTTAAGTTTTTGCTCTGCTAGCATGGTTGGCAATGCAGGAAGCTGGTGGACAGGGTGAGAGAGTCAAAGGGTTAAGTTTTTGCTTTGCTAGCATGGTTAGCGATGCAGGATGCTGGTGGACAGGGTGAAAGAGTCAATGGGTTAATTTTTTGCTTTGCTAGCATGGTTGGCAATGCAGGATGCTGGTGGACAGGGTGTGAGAGTCAAAGGGTTAAGATAAGCGTGTCCCAGTTCAGAGATAACCCTTTCCGCCCACAGCTGAAACCATTGTGTCCAGTCTGTCCCAACAGTAACCCTTTCACCCCTGCATCCTATCCACCAACAGCAAAAACTTAACCCTGTGAATCCCTCATCCTATCCACCAGCTTCCTTGCAGGAAGTGACAGGATGCGGGAGTCAAAGGGTTAATGATATTATTCATACATCAATATCCAGAAAAGGTTGAAGGCAAGAAGAAGAAAGTGTCTTCCCACAGTTTTATAATCAGTCACGTCATTACACTTATTTCTTTTACTATCATCAAGTTTTATAATCAGTCACGTCATTACACTTATTTCTTTTACTATCATCAAGTTTTATAATCAGTCACGTCATAACACTTATTTCTTTTACTATCATCAAGTTTTATAATCAGTCACGTCATTACACTTATTTCTTTTACTATCATCAAGTTTTATAATCAGTCACGTCATAACACTTATTTCTTTTACTATCATCAAGTTTTATAATCAGTCACGTCATTACACTTATTTCTTTTACTATCGTCAAGTTTTATAATCAGTCACGTCATAACACTTATTTCTTTTACTATCATCAAGTTTTATAATCAGTCACGTCATAACACTTATTTCTTTTACTATCACCAAGTTTTATAATCAGTCACGTCTTTACACTTATTTCTTTACTATCATCAAGTTTTATAATCAGTCACGTCATACACTTATTTCTTTTACTATCATCAAGTTTTATAATCAGTCACGTCACAACATTATTTTACTATCATCATTTATATCATCACGTCTAACATTATTTCTTTACTATCATCAAGTTTTATAATCAGTCACGTCATTACACTTATTTCTTTTACTATCATCAAGTTTTATAATCAGTCACGTCACTACACTTATTTCTTTTACTATCATCAAGTTTTATAATCAGTCACGTCATTAAACTTATTTCTTTTACTATCGTCATTGTAAATAATCATGGATATGCACGTTAAAGATCCTGTAAGCCCTGTCTATGTTCGTTCGTTATTTCTTTTAACGTCTATTCATAATGTGATTTTAGACGACCATGTCTATGTCCCGTGGCCTATGGAAACCAACAAACAAACAAACAAACTACTTTCTCTTCCTCAATAACAGAACTGGGAAGTTGTGCCGCTGTTCCAGTAATTTTCATAAGTACTGGTTTGTATTTGTTATTTGTTCTCTTACGTTTACGCTTGACAAAGGCCAGTTGGCCAAACACCTGCATCAGTCTGGTCCTGTTATCTTAAATACGCGTTCTGGTTCTTGTTTACGTGTTCTTCTGGTTCCTGTTTTGTCTGAACGAGGGCGGCAACACTTGTTTTTGGATAACAAAAATTCTAAGCATGTACACATAATTCTCCCTTGATTTGCCAACCGCAAGCTATACTGTTTTAGCCTGTATCTACAAGCCGTACTGGGTTACACTGGTGTGGCGGAAACGCCGGGCCTGCAGCGATATGATGTTAATTACATTCACACAGCGCAAACAGTCCATCTCACAAAATGCTCGCTACACGTAAAAAAATTCGGGGACAGGGGAGGGCTGTCATGCCAGTATATTAATGCAGTACGAACATAGTCGGATACATACAATCAAAATATCAATGCAGCATAAACATAATCCATAAAAAAACAACAGATCGTAGCATAAAATTTGAAATAGGTGGTAGTGGTACACCTTATAACCACAATTTTTCCAACACATACACACACAAAAATCAAACACACACGCATAAGTACACTGACATACACATGCGCACACATACACACATCAGACAGGCGAGGAGGGAGAGTGCGTGGGTTACCAAGTCATTACAGAAATACAGGAACAGATAATATGCTGCTACTACTAGTACATAGAGAACATATGGAAGATAATAATTCTTGCTGTTTTATAATTCTTGCTGTTTAATAATAATTCTTGCTGTTTTATAATAATTCTTCCTGTTTTATACAATTCTTGCTGTTTTATAATGATTCTTGCTTGCTGTTTTATAATTCTTGCCGTTTTATAATAATTCTTGCTGTTTTATAATAATTCTTGCTGTTTTATAATAATTCTTGCTGTTTTATAATGATTCTTGCTGTTTTTTATAATTCTTGCTGTTTATAATAATTCTTGCTGTTTTATAATAATTCTTGCTGTTTAATAATTCT
This sequence comes from Monoplex corrugatus, assembly GCA_030674185.1. Lineage (NCBI taxonomy): Eukaryota > Metazoa > Mollusca > Gastropoda > Littorinimorpha > Ranellidae > Monoplex > Monoplex corrugatus. Next base: position 15,469,821 of record JAPXFY010000027.1, on the reverse strand, counting down.
GATGTTTTATAACAATTCTTGCTGTTTTATAATAATCTTGCTGTTTTATAATTCTTGCTGTTTTATAATAATTCTTGCTGTTTATAATAATTCTTGTTGTTTTATAATTCTTGCTGTTTATAATAATTCTTGCTGTTTTATAATAATTTTGCTGTTTAATAATAATTCTTGCTGTTTATAATAATTCTTGCTGTTTTATAATAATTCTTGCTGTTTTATAATAATTCTTGCTGTTTTATAATAATTCTCGCTGTTTTATAATAATTCTCGCTGTTTTATAATATGCAGCTACTACTAGTACTGAGTACATATGGAAGATAATAATTCTTGCTGTTTTATACAATTCTTGCTGTTTTAATAATTCTTCTGTTTATAATTCTTGCTGTTTTATACAATTCTTGTTGTTTAATAATAATTCTTGCTGTTTTATAATAATTCTTGCTGTTTTATAATTCTTGCTGTTTTATACAATTCTTGCTGTTTTATAATAATTCTTGCTGTTTTATACAATTCTTGTTGTTTAATAATAATTCTTGCTGTTTATAATTCTTGCTGTTTTATACAATTCATGCTGTTTTATAATATTCTTGCCTGTTTTAAACAATTCTGTTGTTATAAAATTCTTGCTGTTATACAATCTTGCGTTTATAAAATTCTTGCTGTTTATACAATTCTTGCTGTTTTATAATAATTCTTGCTGTTTATAATAATCTTGCTGTTTTATACAATTCTTGTTGTTATAATAATCTTGCTGTTTTATACAATTCTTGCTGTTTTATAATAATTCTTGCCGTTTATAATAATTCTAGCCGTTTTAATAATCTTGCTGTTTTATAATAATTCTTGCTGTTTTATAATAATCTTGCTGTTTTATAATAATTCTTGCTGTTATAAAATTCTGCTGTTTAAAATTCTTGCTGTTTAAAATACAGCCGACTGCACACAGCATATCAGGCTATAAGCACCAAATCACACACATCAACAACACACACACACAACACCAACACACAAAACACACACACACACACACACACACACACACAACACACAACACACACACACACACACACACACACACACACACACACACACACACACACACACACACACACACACACACGCACACACACACACACACACACACACACACAACACACACACACACACACACACACACCACACACACACCACACACACCACGCACGCACACACACACCCCCACACACAGCACACACACCACACACACACCACGCACGCACACCACACACACACACACACGCACGCACGCACACACACACACACGCACACACACACACACGCACAACACACACACACACAACACACCACACGCCCACACACCACGCACACACACACACACACACACACACACCACCACCACACACACACACACACACACTCACACACACACACACAAACACACATACACACGCACACACACACACACACAAAACGTGTACACACAAACGTGCACACACGCACAAATACACACACACACACAAATGTACACACACACACACACACACACACACACACACACACACACACAACGCGCGCACACACACATATACACATACACACAGCTTAACAGCGTACGCAACAGGTTTTCTCGTACATTTTACACGACTTGTTGGCTGCAGCACTCCAGGGGCGCAATTTCTGCTTTTACTGTTGTGACAATCTACCGTTGTCCTCGCTTCACGTCGTTTTTGTTTTAATATGATGCTAAGTCAAGGTCACAGTACTGTGCATGTGGGTCAAGGTCACAGTACTGATGTGTGCGTCAGGTCATAGTATTGTGGGTGTAGGCCAGACAACGGAACGAACGTATAGACACACGCATTGGAAAAAACACTGCTCGCAACATGTTGACACAGGAGATGGGGGAAAATCTCCCATCCTTTATCACCAGACCGAACCCAGGCAGGATCGAACCCAGATCTTCAGAATCAAAGTCTGACACCTTAACCGCTTTCCTACCGCACCAATCCGGAACGGGAGGAGGTGCTGGTGGGTGGGTAAAGGGAGAAGAGGTTCCCACGTCCCATACAGGCTCTGTTCAACTGTTCTCCCCCCAGAACATTAGGCTGGCTGGCTGCTTGAGGGCCAGTGATGTGAGCACGTTAATGGACTATGGCCCCACTGAAAATATATTCTGAGCTCAAGTGGTTATGGGTCGGGATGGTGGCAATGGTCAATAACGCGGCTGGTGGCTCTTACTGCTGTTAAATATTTAACACAATGGCTGGTGGCTCTTACTGCTGTTAAATATTTAACACAATGTTGCCTGTACATCTCTGGCATTAAATATGCATTAGTTCCCTGTCCACCTCATATGTTCATCAAAAGAGCAACATGATTCCCTCCCCCCCCCCCCTCTCTCTATCTCTCTCATGCACACGCACACTCCCGCGCGCACACATTTACACACATTTATCATACCATCCAGCAGCAGGAAATTCCTGCCCTTCACCTTGGTCACAAAAGTTCAACAGTTCTATTCGTATCATCAATATTGTTCTCTTCTTCTGAAATGTGTTTTCAGTTATTTTTAACGAGATTCAAAGACACAAATTACTAGCTAAACAGAAGAATCTGTATCAACGATTTAAAGTTCAAAACACATACAAGACTTCCAAACATTCAACAACGGTTCTACGTGCACGAAATACGGTCACTGTCAACAATACTTAAGCTGAATATATAAACACTATATAAACACAAGCATTCTTACCAACAAATGCCTATCAATTAACATCAGAAACAGAGTCCTTGAATGTTATATAGAACCAATACTGTTGTACGGATGCGAGGCGTGGACAGTCAGCAAGCAAAGCCAGAGCAGGATCGAGGCAGCCGAGATGTGGTTTCTAAGAAGAATGTTGAGAGTTTCATGGACAGCAAAGAAAACTAAACGAGACAGTCTTGATGGAGGCAGACACAAATAAATCACTCATAAGGAAGATTAGGAAAAGACAAGCAACATTTATAGGCCATTTTATGAGGAAGGGGGATTTGGAGCACCTGGTCACAACGGGAAAGCTGGAGGGAAAGAGAGCACCAGGTAGACCCTGGGAGAGAATGCTGGACGGACTTGCAGAGTGGCTGGGGATGAAGAGGGTGGGGGAGATGCTGGGGGCAACGAGAGATAGAGATGGTTGGAAGTCCATGGTCGCCAACGCCATGCGGCAGGGCACCTGATGATGATGATGATGATATAAACACTCACAGGGAGGCCTCAGAGAAAACATCATATATGTCATAAAGAGACGGTAATACCAAACAGCATCGAAAGCTGGGGATAGACATGGCAGCCGTTTTTTTCTCTACATGCGGGCAAGTCCCACCTCAGTTTTGCATTATGTTCTTCCATATGGTATTTTGTGATGAGATATTTTGTAAAAGAAATGTGTTTGGTAGATTACGTTCTCATGTTTGCACAAGTGACGAATTTTGACTTCAATAAATCTGTCTTATCTCAGAATCTTTTGACATGTAAACACTTCCAAAATAGGTGATCAATTCTGTGTTTTATTTCTATACAGTAGTCACAGCCCGTACCACCTCAGTTTGCGTCTTTTCACTGAGGTCAGGTGGTCTTCATACGGCCCGATGGCGTTTTCGATTCGGGTTTTCACTTCCTTATTGGTTATATGATCTCATCTGGACTGGCCAAGACCGTCTTGCAGGGAACAGTTCAGGGAGGGAGACGAAGAGGCAGACAGAGAAAAAGATCGGAAGACAATATCAGAGAGTGGACTGGCCTTGAATGGAATATCATTCTGCGGAAAGCTGAGGACCGTGAGGAGTGGAGGAAGTTGGTTGCAAAATCTTCAGTGGTGCCCCAACGGTCAACCAGACTACGGGACTGATGATGATGATGATGAGTCACAGCGAAAATTATTTTAGTCTCGTTTCTTTATAAATGACAGTAGTTCCAAGAGTTTTATGTACAATACGTATCTGAAACCCTTTTAATTTACATTCTTGTATTGTATTAATTTCCATAAATAATTTCCTCGTGTAACTTTTGTTCCAAAGTTCTCTAACACTGAATTTTCATAAATTACTTTCCCCATTTAACATTTGTTCCAAATTTCTCTGTTTAGAACAAAAATTTGGAACTGTATCATCCGCTTGATCATTCTCTGATTGTCAGTGACTGAACCGGCACTGCAACTGATATGTTAGGTGTGGAGGGTAGTGGGACCCTGATAGGACTGAAAACAATACCTTTTAAAGGGGAGATAAGCTGAGCTAGAATCAACGGCCATCCACAAAACCCCGCTGCTTGTTGTACTCTTCAGGGGGGGGGGGGGGGGAGGCAAAGGAGTAAAACCGGACAGAAACCCTGAGCTGGAAATCCCTAAAACAGTTTGACCTTCACCTTGATCACAAAAGTTTAACAGTTCCCGTCCTTCACCTTGACCACAAAAGTTTAACAGTTCCCGTCCCCCAACTTAATCACAAAACTTAGCAATTCCTGCCCTTGACCTTGATCACAAAAGTTTACATGTAACAATTCCCGTCCTTCACCCTGATCTCAAAAAGTCTGAGTTCCCGTCCTTCACCTTGATTACAAAGTTTTAACAGTTCCTGCCCTTTACCTTGATTACAAAGTCTAACAGTTCCTGCCCTTTACCTTGATTACAAAGTTGACAGTTCCTGCCCTTTACCTTGATTACAAAGTCTAACAGTTCCTGCCCTTTACCTTGATTACAAAGTCTGACAGTTCCTGCCCTTTACCTTGATTACAAAGTCTAACAGTTCCTGCCCTTTACCTTGATTACAAAGTCTAACAGTTCCTGCCCTTTACCTTGATTACAAAGTTTGACAGTTCCTGCCCTTTACCTTGATTACAAAGTCTAACAGTTCCTGCCCTTTACCTTGATTACAAAGTCTAACAGTTCCTGCCCTTTACCTTGATTACAAAGTCTAACAGTTCCTGCCCTTTACCTTGATTACAAAGTTTGACAGTTCCTGCCCTTTACCTTGATTACAAAGTTTAACAGTTCCTGCCCTTTACCTTGATTACAAAGTCTGACAGTTCCTGCCCTTTACCTTGATTACAACGTCTAACAGTTCCTGCCCTTTACCTTGATTACAAAGTCTGACAGTTCCTGCCCTTTACCTTGATTACAAAGTCTGACAGTTCCTGCCCTTTACCTTGATTACAAAGTTTGACAGTTCCTGCCCTTTACCTTGATTACAAAGTCTAACAGTTCCTGCCCTTTACCTTGATTACAAAGTCTGACAGTTCCTGCCCTTTACCTTGATTACAAAGTTTGACAGTTCCTGCCCTTTACCTTGATTACAAAGTCTAACAGTTCCTGCCCTTTACCTTGATTACAAAGTCTGACAGTTCCTGCCCTTTACCTTGATTACAAAGTTTGACAGTTCCTGCCCTTTACCTTGATTACAAAGTTTAACAGTTCCTGCCCTTTACCTTGATTACAAAGTCTAACAGTTCCTGCCCTTTACCTTGATTACAAAGTCTAACAGTTCCTGCCCTTTACCTTGATTACAAAGTCTGACAGCTCCTGCCCTTTACCTTGATTACAAAGTCTGACAGTTCCTGCCCTTTACCTTGATTACAAAGTTTGACAGTTCCTGCCCTTTACCTTGATTACAAAGTCTAACAGTTCCTGCCCTTTACCTTGATTACAAAGTTTGACAGTTCCTGCCCTTCACCTTGATTACAAAGTCTGACAGTTCCTGCCCTTTACGTTGATTACAAAGTCTGACAGTTCCTGCCCTTTACCTTGATTACAAAGTTTAACAGTTCCTGCCCTTTACCTTGATTTCAAAGTCTAACAGTTCCTGCCCTTTACCTTGATTACAAAGTCTGACAGTTCCTGCCCTTTACCTTGATTACAAAGTCTGACAGTTCCTGCCCTTTACCTTGATTACAAAGTCTGACAGTTCCTGCCCTTTACCTTGATTACAAAGTCTGAACAGTTCCTGCCCTTTACCTTGATTACAAAGTCTAACAGTTCCTGCCCTTTACCTTGATTACAAAGTTTACAGTTCCTGCCCTTTACCTTGATTACAAAGTCTAACAGTTCCTGCCTTTACCTTGATTACAAAGTTTGACAGTTCCTGCCCTTCACCTTGATTACAAAGTCTGACAGTTCCTGCCCTTTACTTTGATTACAAAGTTTAACAGTCCCACCGTTCACCTTGAGTACAAAATCCAAAACGACGGCGACCGCCCGTGTCCAAACAAACAGTGACCCGAAAAAACACGCATATTGAACCAGAACACGTATTCAATACAACCAGAAAAGACAGACGCAAATTTTCGTTGACCTTGTCAAACGTAAAGGTAAGATCACAACACAA
>JAPXFY010000027.1:15435961-15458461 GCA_030674185.1 Monoplex corrugatus | reverse complement strand
ATGAAACAGCAATGAGAAATGTGAAACAGTGATGAGAAATGTAAAACTTCTAAAGTTGATGAAACAGCAATGAGAAATGTGAAACAGTGATGAGAAATGTAAAACTTCTAAAGTTGATGAAACAGTGATGAGAAATGTAAAACTTCTAAAGTTGATGAAACAGCAATGAGAAATGTGAAACAGCAATGAGAAATGTAAAACTTCTAAAGTTGATGAAACAGCAATGAGAAATGTAAAACTTCTAAAGTTGATGAAACAGCAATGAGAAATGTAAAACTTCTAAAGTTGATGAAACAGCAATGAGAAATGTGAAACAGTGATGAGAAATGTAAAACTTCTAAAGTTGATGAAACAGCGATGAGAAATGTGAAACAGTGATGAGAAATGTAAAACTTCTAAAGTTGATGAAACAGTGATGAGAAATGTGAAACAGTGATGAGAAATGTAAAACTTCTAAAGTTGATGAAACAGCAATGAGAAATGTGAAACTTCTAAAGTTGATGAAACAGCAATGAGAAATGTAAAACTTCTAAAGTTGATGAAACAGCGATGAGAAATGTGAAACAGTGATGAGAAATGTAAAACTTCTAAAGTTGATGAAACAGTGATGAGAAATGTGAAACAGTGATGAGAAATGTAAAACTTCTAAAGTTGATGAAACAGCGATGAGAAATGTGAAACAGTGATGAGAAATGTAAAACTTCTAAAGTTGATGAAACAGCAATGAGAAATGTAAAACTTCTAAAGTTGATGAAACAGCAATGAGAAATGTGAAACAGTGATGAGAAATGTAAAACTTCTAAAGTTGATGAAACAGTGATGAGAAATGTAAAACTTCTAAAGTTGATGAAACAGCAATGAGAAATGTGAAACAGCAATGAGAAATGTAAAACTTCTAAAGTTGATGAAACAGTGATGAGAAATGTGAAACAGCGATGAGAAATGTAAAACTTCTAAAGTTGATGAAACAGCAATGAGAAATGTAAAACTTCTAAAGTTGATGAAACAGCAATGAGAAATGTGAAACAGTGATGAGAAATGTAAAACTTCTAAAGTTGATGAAACAGCAATGAGAAATGTGAAACAGTGATGAGAAATGTAAAACTTCTAAAGTTGATGAAACAGTGATGAGAAATGTAAAACTTCTAAAGTTGATGAAACAGCAATGAGAAATGTGAAACAGCAATGAGAAATGTAAAACTTCTAAAGTTGATGAAACAGCAATGAGAAATGTAAAACTTCTAAAGTTGATGAAACAGCAATGAGAAATGTAAAACTTCTAAAGTTGATGAAACAGCAATGAGAAATGTGAAACAGTGATGAGAAATGTAAAACTTCTAAAGTTGATGAAACAGCGATGAGAAATGTGAAACAGTGATGAGAAATGTAAAACTTCTAAAGTTGATGAAACAGTGATGAGAAATGTGAAACAGTGATGAGAAATGTAAAACTTCTAAAGTTGATGAAACAGCAATGAGAAATGTGAAACTTCTAAAGTTGATGAAACAGCAATGAGAAATGTAAAACTTCTAAAGTTGATGAAACAGCGATGAGAAATGTGAAACAGTGATGAGAAATGTAAAACTTCTAAAGTTGATGAAACAGCGATGAGAAATGTGAAACAGTGATGAGAAATGTAAAACTTCTAAAGTTGATGAAACAGCAATGAGAAATGTGAAACAGTGATGAGAAATGTAAAACTTCTAAAGTTGATGAAACAGCGATGAGAAATGTGAAACAGTGATGAGAAATGTAAAACTTCTAAAGTTGATGAAACAGCGATGAGAAATGTAAAACTTCTAAAGTTGATGAAACAGCAATGAGAAATGTAAAACTTCTAAAGTTGATGAAACAGCAATGAGAAATGTTAAACTTCTAAAGTTGATGAAACAGCGATGAGAAATGTTAAACTTCTAAAGTTGATGAAACAGTAATGAGAAATGTAAAACTTCTAAAGTTGATGAAACAGCGATGAGAAATGTAAAACTTCTAAAGTTGATGAAACAGCGATGAGAAATGTTAAACTTCTAAAGTTGATGAAACAGTAATGAGAAATGTAAAACTTCTTAAAAGTTGATTTAAACAGCGACGAGAAATGTAAAAATACTTCAAGAATCATTTCGGCTTCAGTTCTAGAGTGGTCCAGCTGTCAGAGCGCCATGAACAAAAAAGAGGGCTTAGGGTTTGAATCTTCGGACGCGCCAGTTTTCACGCGGGTGGACTGGTTCGAGAGCTGTATACCCAAGATCTGATATCTCGAGTTCAATCCCACCCCGCAACATTAAAAACTGTTCGCTGTCCACCGTAATGTTTCCATCATTCTAGTGGTGTCACAGCTTCAGAGTTTTGTTGGTCCCTTATTCCCGTACGTACGTACGTATGTATGAACCAGAAAAACACAAAAATAGAATCAGAACGCGTATTTAATACAACCAGACAAGACAGGCGCAAATTTTCGACCAACTGGCCTTTGTCAAGCGTAAGATTACAAACAAACAAACACCAGATACAAAAATTCTGTGAAAAAGACTGAAACTTCCCTGTTGCTTCGTCCAGTTGGAGAAAGGCACTAAAATGGAGTACGTATGTATGTAATGTATATGTATGTAGTGTACGTACGTACGTACGTATGTATGTATGTATGTATGTACGTACGTACGTATGTATGTGTGTGTATGTATGTGTATGTATGTATGTGTGTATGTATGTGTATGTATGTATGTTATGTATGTGTTTATGTATGTATGTATGTGTGTATGTATGTGTTTATGTATGTATGTATGCATGCATGTACGTATGTATGTATGTATGTATGTATGTATGTATGTATGTATGTATGTATGATGTATGTATGTATGTATGTGTGTATGTATGTATGTATGTACGTAAGTATGTATGTATGTATGTATGTATGTATGTATGTATGTAAGTACGTATGTATGTATGTATGTATGTATGTATGTACGTATGTATGTATGTACGTATGTGTGTATGTATGTATGTATGTATGTGTGTATGTACGTATGTATGTGTGTGTATGTATGTGTGTGTATGTATGTGTGTATGTATATGTATGTATGTTATGTATGTATGTGTGTATGTACGTATGTATGTGTGTGTATGTATGTGTATGTATGTATGTGTGTATGTATGTGTATGTATGTATGTTATGTATGTGTTTATGTATGTATGTATGTGTGTATGTATGTGTTTATGTATGTATGTATGCATGCATGTACGTATGTATGTATGTATGTATGTGTTTATGTATGTATGTATGTATGTGTGTGTGTGTGTTTATGCATGTATGTATGTATATATGTTTGTATGTATGTATGTATGTATGTATGTATGTATGTATGTGTGTGTTTATGCATGTATGTACATGTATGTATGTATGTTTGTATGTATGTCTGTATATATGTATGTTGTACGTGTATAAATGTGTGTATGACCGCGTACGTATGTGCATGTAAGTTCGATTGTTCGTTCTTTTTATAAACGTCTTTTCACTCAAGTCGAAAATAATGAGAGAGAGAGAGAGAGGAGAGAGAGAGAGAGAGAGAGAGAGAGAGAGAGAGAGACAGAGACAGAAAGAGAGAGAGAGAGAGTGTGTGTGTGTGCGTGTGTGCTTGTGTGTGCGTGTGTGTGTGTCTGTGTGTGTGTGTGTCTGTGTGTGCATGAGTGTAGCAGTGCATGTGCGTGAATGTGTGTGTGTGTGTGTGAGTGTGTGTGTGTGTGCGTGCGGGTATGCGTGTGTGTGCATGGATGTATGCGTGCATGTGTGTGAATGCGCATGCGCGTGTGTATGCGTTTGTGTGTGTGTGTCTGTGTGCGAGAGAGAGAGAGAGAGAGAGAGATGTGTGTGTTGTGTATGAGTGTGTATGTATGTCTGTGTATGTCTGTATGTGAAACCCCCCTCCCTACCTTGCCATGACACACACAAACGTACACAGACATACAGATACATGTTCGACTGTATGCACGATTTCGCACACAAAACATGCATACACATTTTTTTTACCTCTTTTTTTTTAGTAGTCTTACTGTCTAGAAAAAGTCATCGAAAAACTGTTTTCCCCTAAAGAAGAATGAAGATTGTTCGAATGATTTAATCATTTTGTGTGATCAAAGTGCAGTGTTTTATCAAGGTGTGGTGAGTCCTGTTGCAAGATGCTTTTTCTTTCTTTTTTTTTTTTTTTTTAATTGTCTTTTTGGTTTCGTTTTGGTTTTGTTTCTTTTTCTCTGTCCCACTTCTGCGCCGCCCCAAGGCGTTGATCCCATGCTGCTCATTACGGCTTCAAAACAACACACTATCAACTCCAAGTCTGAAGGCCAAGCTGCCGAAAGGTCACCCACCAGTGAAGACTATACACCACTGCAGCGAAGTTCAACTGTACCTGTTCTGATCCGACTTTCTAAGGACACAGCCTTACTAAGCCACCTGCCAACAGACGACAATAATCGATCACTTCCGGAGCCAGATCAGATGAAGACCCCTCGATACACAGACCACCTCCACGGCCAGGATTGAAGGACTTTGTCATCACCATCTGCCCTGCCACATGGCGTTGCCGATCATGGCCCTCTATATGAATCTATCCTTTCTCGCTTTCAGGTACTTCTCCTGCCCTCTCTGTCTTCATCCACTACTCAAGTCCGTCCAATATTTTCTCCCATGGTGCTCTTTTTCCCTCCAGCTTTCCTGTTGTGACTCTTGCCTTGTAACATGTCCTATGAATGTTGCTTGTCTTTTCTATTATCTTTTTCGATAATGTTAATGTTCTTTTCGTGTCTGCCTCCTTCAAGACTGTCTCGTTTGTTTTCTTTGCTGTTCATGGAACTCTTAACATTCCTCTTAGAACCCACACTTCGGCTGCCTCAATCTTGTTATAACTTTGCGTGTTGACTGTCCGCGATTCACATCCGAACAACAATATCGTTTCTATAAAACACCCAAGAACTCTCATCCTGATGTTAATTGATAGGCATTTGTTGGTAAGAACGCTTTTCATTTTCTTGAATGCTGTTTAAGCCTGGCTGATTCTGTTGACTATTTCTAATGTGTATCTGCCGTCTGGTGGAATGACTGTTCCCAGATATTTAAACTTATCAGCCTGTCTCAAGGTTGTGCCATTTGCCGTTATTTTGCATGAGGGGATTTCTTGTTTTTTGCTGATTACCATGACTTCAGTCTTCTTGCTATTTAGTTCCAGCCCTTTATTTCTGCTTTCCATTTCTATTATATGCACAAGATTTTGGAGGTCTTTTTCATTTTCTGCAATTAGAATGAGAGAGAGAGAGAGAGAGAGAGAGAGAGAGAGAGAGAGACAGACAGACAGACAGACAGAGAGACACAGACAGACAGAGGCAGACAGACAGAGAGAGAGAGAAACAGACAGACACAGAGAGAGGCAGACAGAGAGAGGCAGACAGAGACAGAGAGAGAGACAAACAGACAGACAGACGGACATACATACAGACAGACACAGACAGACACGATGGAAGGACACAGATACCGGCAGAGACACACGGACAGACTACAGCCCCAAAGATTTTAATAACATAGGCCAACAGCCCCTCTCACAATACCGGAAAGGGGTTAGGTGACATGGAGAAACAGGCGAGAGACTGGTTGACTTATTGACTTATCGATCGATCCATTGATTGATTGACCGATCTTCATATTCCAAAGGTAAAGTCGCTGACAATAGTGTTTGGTCAAATTCCCATGTCTGATGTTACCAACATGCACTTAAAACAACGAATAATGAAAAAAAAAAGATAAAAAAACAAAAAACAAAGTAATTATTATTATTATTATTATTATTATGAACATTTAGTACGCCTAATCAAATTAATGCCCTAAGCGTTTTACAATGGCAAAACATATAACCAGAATCACAAGCACACACACACACCGCCCACAGAAAGCACCCACACACACACAAACACACACACACACACACAAACACACACACAGCATGACATGCAAATACAATGACACATTGACACTAAGACACTATAATGTCACCATTACATTACATGGGGGAAGGGGGCAGAGATTACCAGTTTTGGGAAACAGGTGAGTTTTGAGGGAGCGTTTGAATGTGGACAGAGAGGGTGAGTATCTAAGAGAGCGAGGTAACTGATTCCAGAATGGTTGGAGCTTGATAGGAAAAAGAACGCTGCCCAAACCTTTTAGTGCGGACTATGGGGATACTATAGAGACGGGTATCAGATGAGGACCGCAAAGCTCGAGATGGCGTGTAGAGATGTAACAGATGGGTGAGATACTCAGGACAGGAAGACTCAATAGATTTGAAGCAGAGGCAGGCAATCTTGTAGGATATTCTTTGCTGAACAGGGAGCCAGTGGAGAGAACAGAGCAATGGCGTAACATGGTTAAATTTTGAAGAGCGGAAGATGAGACGGGCAGCATGATTTTGAACTTTCTGAAGTTTGTTAATGAGATGAGAGGGGGAACCAGAAAAAAGAGCATTACAGTAATCGAGACGGGATAGAACAAATGCACAGACAAGACAAATGCACAGACAAGAAATTACTATGCTGAAGTGCAGCTAAGACTTAGTGGTAAGACATCTGTCACAAAGGTGGCATGGTCTTCAGGCGTCTTATGTTATTGTTATTATTGTCTAAAGCCCAGCCGACAGTGTAGAGCCATATCAGGGCAAAATACCGCTTCAAAACAGTCTACAAAACTTCACCAGGAAAAGAAAAAAAAAAAAAAAAAAAAAAAGAAAATTAAGTACACATATCAATGCATTTGCACACATAATCTAAGTACAAACCCCTGGCGCTGACCACTCCGTCCAATTTATCACACAGGGGTTTAGAAAAACATATCTGAATACAAATTTAAGTATACCCAAGGACACCAAAACACATAAAAACGGGCATAAATCACCAAAAATTGCTTCGGCATGTTTCACTTCCATAGAGCCAAAAATGCACTTCATACATGTACCCAATTATCAATCCTAAAAAAAAAAGTACGTAAGACTTTAATCAAACACATACAGACGAATAAACCAGCAAGGCAGAGAAAATAATAGGAAGAAATGACAGAAAGCAAAGGAGGAAGAAAGAAACAAAGAAAGTAACAGAAAAGAGGAAATTTCCAGCACAGAATTTCCAAAAGGTGGGGATACTATTTACACTGAAAGATCCCCCGGCATCCCCAGGTTTGAACCCAGATGGGAGGGTAAAAATCAGCGACATCAGAAGGGTGTCCAGGAGTCATGGCCTGGTTGTGACCAGACCCTATGAGAATGCTGTAAGGAGTTTAAGCCAAAAACACTTGGCTTGAGGGGCGGGGTGGGGGGTGGGGCTTTATCTGTGAGGTTTTTCTGCTGTCCAGGTCTCCCCAGAGTTTCTTGTTATTATGTTGATATGTTTTGTGTATGTGTATGTGTATGTGTATGTGTATGTGTGTGTGTGTGTGTGTGTTTGTGACAGAGAGAGAGACAGAGAGAGAGAGAGAGAGACAGAGAGATAGAAAGAGTCACAGAGAGAGAGAAAGAGTCAGAGAGACAGAGAAAGAGTGAGAGAGAGAGAAAGAGTGAGAGAGACACACAGAGAGAGACAGAGAGACAGAGACAGAGAAAGAGTGAGAGAGAGAGAGAAAGAGTCAGAGATAGAGAGAGACAGAGAGAGAGACAGAGAGAGAGAGAGACAGAGAGAGAGAAAGAGTCAGAGAGAGGGAGAGGAGAGAGAGAGAGAGGAGAGAGAGAAGAGAGTGATAAAAGCAATCACCCACACGGATGCACACACACACGCACACGCACACCACACACACACACACCACACACACATAATATATATATAATATATATATATATATATATATATAATATTATATATATATATAAAAGCACAGCGAGAGAGAAGAGAGACAGAGACAGAGAGAGAGACAGCCAGGCAGGCAGAGACACTCGGAGTGATACAGAGACAGAAAACGCACACTGTAGACACTCAGACAAACACACAGCACATAAACACACAAACATACAGAGACAAAGACAGCCAGAGACACACACAGATAGGCCACAGTACACGGACACACAAACATAATTATATACACACACACAGACACACACAGACGGTGTTCATTTTCCTGGTCAGTTGTATGACTTCAATGACCACCGGCTATTTGTCACACCTGGGCCACGACAACAACAGCATCCAGGCGTGACAACGGTTAGGACACAGAGAGAGAGAGAGAGAGAGAGAGAGAGGGGAGGGAGGGAGGGAGGGAGCACAGAGAGAGAGAGAGAGATAGACAGACAGACAGAACAAAAGCTAAAGAGGGAGAGAGAGAGACAGAGTGAAAGAGGGAGACAGAGACAGACACAGAGCGAAAGAGGGAGAGAGAGAGAGGAAAGAGAGAGAGGGAGAGGGGGAGAGTGAGCGAGAAAGGGGGAGAGAGGGGAAGAGAGCGAGAGAGAGAGAGTAGGAGAGAGAGGGGTAAAGACAGAGGAAGAGAGAGAGAGAGGAGAGAGAGGGGGGAGAGAAACGAGAGAGAGAAACGAGAGAGCGAGAGAGGGGAGAGAGCGAGAGAGGAGACAGCGAGAAAGATAGGGGGGAGAGAGAGGGGAAGAGAGAGCCAGAGAAAGAGAGAAAGAGAGAGAGGGGGGGGGATCGCCCTGGCAGGTGTCAGCGTCGCTATCTCATTATACCCACATATCCAAAACACCTGCCACTTTAGGTGGACACCGTTTAACATCTAACACCCCCACCCACTCCCGTCCCTGGGTTTTCTTACGCAGAACGTTATGTCCAAGCGTTTCCAGACACTAAGAAACGCTACTGCCCACAAAATGGTGCACAGAAGCACTTTCTGTGTTCGTTTCCGTTTTGGTTCGGTTTGGTTCGGTTTTTCCCTTCCCGCTTTCCTTGGAAGCGTGTTCGCACACTCTTTTCCTTACACTACACAAGCCGTATGTTGCTGCACAGTCTACACACTTCGCCTTCAGTGGGTGAGCAAGCCGGGTGTCTTCATACCCTCCCTGAACCCTGAAAAGGCTTACAGGATCTTAAACGTGCATATCTTATGTCCTGCGTGCGTATACACAAGGGGATTTAAACGCAGGCCCTGCTGTATGCTGACGGGGGAGACGAGAAAAATCTCCATTAGGCGGGAGGTTTGTTTTTCTTTTATTGTTGTTTAAAGCCCAGCCGACTGCGCAGAGCCACATCAGGGCTATAACCGCTTCAAAACACACAAAACTTCAACAGGAAAAAAAAAAAAAAAAAATTAAGTATATATATCAATGCATTCGCGCACATAATCTAAGGACATGCTCCCGCTTAGGACCATTCCGTCCGATTTATCGCACAGGGGAGATTTAAAAAACACACCTGAATACAAATATAAGCATACATAAGGACACCAAAACATATATAAAAACAGGTACAAATTACCTAAAATTGCTTCTGCATATCTCACCTCCTTAGAGTCAAAAATGCACTTAATACACGTACCCAATTATCAATCCGAAGAAAATGTACGTAAGGCAGAAAATAAGTAGAAATGACAGAAAGCAAGGCAACAAGGCAGAAACAAAGAGAGTGACAGAAAAGAGGAAATTTCTAGCACAGAATTTCCAGAAGGTGGAGATACTATTTATACTGAAAGAGCCCCCGGGCAACCCAACGGGGGGAGGCGGGAGGTAGACCCAGGGAGACAGAGGACAGAGAGGGTGGAAGATGTACTTGCAGAGTAACAAGGGAGAGATTCGTATGGAGGGCCATGATCGCCAACACCATGCGGCATGGCGCATGATGATGATGATGCGGGAGGTACTCAGACAGGATTGAACCCGGATCTTCCGCATGAAGTCTCAACATCTTACCCACTTGACTATCGCGCCCGTGTAGTTTTAACCCTGTGACTCCCGCACCCTGTCCACCAGCATCCTGCACTGTCAACCATGCTAACAAAGCAAAAACTTAATCCTTTGACCTCACCCTATCCACCAGCATCCTGCATTGTCAACCATGCTAACAAAGCAAAAACTTAACCCTCTGACCTCACCCTATCCACCAGCTTCTTGGGCGTCAAAAAGTTAAGTTTTTGCAGTCGGTGGATAGAGTGCGGGAGTTAAAGGGTTAAAGACCTATCTTGTTGTTTGTTGTTGTTGTTTTGTTTTTCATGGTGACTTAATGTTGAAACGGCGACCAAATCAAATTTTTAATGTGACCTACTGATGAAGAAGGCGAGCAGTTTTTCGAGACAGTGATCTTCTATGACTGGACATGGCTGGTTTTGCCCATTTAATTAGGCAGGAAGTAGGCTGTGTTACTGTACAGCCTGCACATACGCTTGATTTCGCTACTGCCATGATGAGTGCCTTGACTAACCATATCCTACACGCTCATTCGTTATTGCCCGGCAACACGCACACACACACACACACACACACACACACACACACACACACACACACACACACACACACACACACACTCACTCACACACACACACACCACACACACACACACACACTCACACACACCACACACACACACTCACGCACACACACACTCACAAACACACACAACACCACACACACACACCACACACACACACACCACACACACACACTCAAAAGACACACACAACACACACACACACAACACACACACACACACACACACACACAACACACACACACACCACACAACACACACACACACACAAAGATCGGGGACAAACGAGCGGTTTATGTCCTACTGACTCCGCATAAACAAGTCCTTTGATTCTGAAAAAGAGGTGTGACTCACTTTACAGACATGGAAAAGTAGACAGGCAACCAGCTCTGTCACACCATAGACATGGACAGGGAGATAAGCAACTAGCTCTGTCACACCATAGACATGGACAGGGAGATAAGCAACTAGCTCTGTCACACCATAGACATGGATAGAGACAGGTATACTTGTCACACATAGACATGACAAGAAAGCAACTAGCTCTGTCACACCATAGACACGGACAGGAGATAGAATAGCCTGTACACCATAGACTGGATAGGCAGTAACTAGCTCTGTCACACCACAGACATGGACAGAAAGAAAGGCAACTAGCTCTGTCACACACAAAGACAGGAATAACACAGCCTGTCACATAGACGGACAGAAGAAAGGAATACTTGCACCACAGCATGACAGGAATAGCACAGGTTTGTCACACCACAGACATGGACAGAAAGAAAGGCAACTACGTCACACTAGACATGACAGGGGATAGCACTAGCTCGTACCACATAGACATGGACAGGAGAAAGCATACTCTGTCAACCATAGACATGACAGGAATAAGACTGCTCTGTCACACCATAGACATGGACAGAAAGAAAGGCAACTAGCTCTGTCACACCATAGACATGGACAGGGAGATAAGCAACTAGCTCTGTCACACCATAGACATGGACAGGGAGATAAGCAACTAGCTCTGTCACACCATAGACATGGACAGGGAGATAAGCAACTAGCTCTGTCACACCATAGACATGGACAGGGAGATAAGCAACTAGCTCTGTCACACCATAGACATGGACAGGAGATACACTAGCCTGTCACACATAGACATGCGATAAAACTAGCTCGCACACCTAGACATGGACAGGAAAGCAACTACCGTACACATGAAAGGACAGGAGATAAGCAACTAGCTCTGTACCCATAGACATGGGCAGAGATAAGCATAGCTCTGTCACACCATGACATGACAGGAGATAGCAACTAGCTCGCACCCATAGACTGAAGGGGACAAACTAATGTACGCACAGACATCGTACGAGACAAGCAACTAGCTGTCAGAGCACAGACACAGACAAGCAACTAGCTGTCAGACACAGACACAGACAAGCAACTAGCTGTCAGAGCACAGACACAGACAAGCAACTAGCTGTCAGAGCACAGACACAGACAAACAACTAGCTGTCACACTAACTGTGGATACGGAGACAGACAACTTATAAGCCACTTTATGAGGTAAGGGGGATTAGAGCACTTGGTCACAACAGGAAAGGTGGAGGGAAAGAGAGCACCAGGTACACCCAGGGAGAAAATATTGGACGGGCTTGCGGGGTGGCTGAGGACAGAGTGGGTGGAAGATGTGCCTGCGGTAACAAGGGATAAATACATAGGGAGGGTCATGATCGCCAACGCCATGCGGCAGGGCACTTGATGATGATGACAGTTATCTAGCTGTCGCACCACAGACACAGATAGGAGACGATGATGATGTCCAGCTCAACGAAAACATCACGGAAATTGGATGACCTGTTGCTGACCTTTTTGTCCAAAGTCCCGAAAATCTGATGAATTTGTGTCTTTGTATACGCTTGATAAATGCCAGTTGTTAGCCAGCAACCAGGAAGTCCCGTTTCCGAGCCAAAGTGCTCACAAGTTCTGGTAACACATCTCTCCCTATGACTCATGAACAGCTCACAACTTCTGGAAAAGAGACGAGTAGAGACCTAAAGGCAAAGGAGAAACACGAAGAGAACTACAACTATGGATCTGGTATAGGAGGGACAAAAGTGAACTTCATAAAATTCAGAACAGCAGGCGTCCTCTACCTTTTCCTGTTATTGTTATTTAGTTTACAGTCCTGCCGAGCGCGTAGAGCCAATATCAAGACTATAACTGTTTCAAAACATACATAATACTTCAAAAAAGGGGGGGGGGGGGGGGGGGGAGGAAAAGAAAATTAAGTACACATATCAACAAATTCGCGCACACAATCTAAAAAGATGCCCCTGACGCTGACCACTCCGTCCAATGTATTTTTTTTTTTTAAAAACATATCAATACAAATTTGAACGTAACTAAATACACTAAAACATATCTAAAAAAGGCGTCTACATAACCTAAAATTGCTTCCGCATATCTCTCCCTGGAGCTAAACATTCACTTATTACATGTATCCAATTATCAATCCTAAGAGAAAGTACGTAAGACTTTATCGAACACATA
Source organism: Monoplex corrugatus (assembly GCA_030674185.1). Lineage (NCBI taxonomy): Eukaryota > Metazoa > Mollusca > Gastropoda > Littorinimorpha > Ranellidae > Monoplex > Monoplex corrugatus. The sequence goes on along the minus strand of JAPXFY010000027.1, from coordinate 15,445,456 downwards.
CTGGTGCAAGGACCAGCGAGGCAGAAAATGATAGGAAGAAGCGACAAAAAGCAAAGGAGAAAGAAAGAAACAAAGACAGTGACAGAAAAAAAGGACATTTCTAGCACAGGTAGGGATACTATTCATACTGAAAGAGCCCCCGGCATCCCCCACGGGGAGAAGCTACATAGTTAAGACATCCGTCACAATTGTGACTTGACTTTGAAACACCTCACCTCTCTCCAGAGTTCATCGCTTCAGGGAATCGTGTATTATCTTTTGCCACATGACATTTTATGTTACCGTCAGTAGGCGTGTCACTTGAACTGGTATTCTGTGTATGGATGGGGTGATGCGTTTTTGATTGTATATTATATTCCCTGCTTTTTTAATCGTAGGAGTGTGTGTATATGTGTGTGTATGTGTGTGTGTATATATATATATATATTTATATATATATATATATATATAATATATATATATGTGTGTGTGTGTGTGTGTGTGTGTGTGTGTGTGTGTGTGTGTGTGTGTGTGTGTGTGTAACAATAACAACATATTCAGTCTTTGCAGGCCATTTGGCCCATATTGACAAGGAGGTTTACATTCAATCATAGCAAAGTTTTGGACAATATCCTGTATTTTCAACATCTCAATTTTAAACTTTTTACAATATACATAGCAGTTCTGAATGCAAGATTTCCTTTAAGGTTTCTTCATAGCAGTGTGAGTGTGCGTGCGTGTGCGTGCGTGCGTGCGTGGTGTGTGTGTGTGTGTGTGTGTGTGTGTGTGTGTGTGTGTGTGTGTGTGTGTGTGTGTGTGTGTGTGTGTGTGTGTGAAATTTTGCTTTAAAAGAGCCAACGACATGTTTAATGTTTGATATAGCGACAGGAGTGAGTCAACCACACAGCAGCAGCGATTCCACAGTGGGCGTGTGTGTGTGTGTGTGTGTGTGTGTGTGTGTGTGTGTGTGTGTGTGTGTGTGTGTGTGTGTGGTGAGTGTATGTGTGTGTGTGTGGGGGTGATGTGTGAGGAAGAGAGGGGGAAGGAGAGGTAGTGTGTGTAAGGAAAAGAGAGACGGGGAAGGGGAGAGAGAGAGAGAGAGAGAGAGAGAGAGAGAGAGAGAGAGAGAGAGAGAGAGAGACAGAGACAGAGACAGAGAGACAGAGAGAAAGAACACAAATACAAACTTTATTCGATACAGTCCAAAGCCCCTCAATAAATACGGAAATATATGTGAAACACAAATTCAAATCTGAATACATTACATACAATAAACCAGAATTCAACATAAAAAAACATACATTAACATTCACGTCCTTAAAGCCTACGAAGAAAAAGTAGTCAGTATTTCCAACGCTTCACAATTATACTCTTACAACAACAACACCATTCATGTACAGAGCTGTTCTCAAATCTCTTTCGGACTTACAGCGCAGTACATAACTATTTCACAAGACACAAAAATGTAACATATAACACTTAACACACATACATCAATATATCCTCAAATATCCTCTTCCTTCCTCCTCTATCACACCCCCCCCCCCCTTTTTTTTTTGTGGTCTAAAATCACTTTAGTGAATAGACATTAAATTAAAGACCACCACCACACATACATCATTTACCATTATCAGTACTATTCCTATCATTATCACCAATATTACTATCATGTTATTATCATCATCATCATCATTATTATTATTATTATTACTATTATTAATTATTATCATCACCATCATTGTTACCTTTAGTATTATCAATTTTTTACTACCATTATCAGTACTATTCCTATCATTTATTATCACCAATATTACTATCATGTTATTATTATTATTATCATCATTACTATTATTAATTATTATCACCATCATTGTTACCTTTAGTATTATCAATTAAAGCCTAACCGACTGCGCAGAGCCATATCAGGACTCTGACCATATTTCAAAGCACAAAACACCTCGCTGACCCCGGAAAACAATACTGGAAAAGAACATTTAAAGTACATATCAATCCATTCGAACACATACACTCAGGTTATTCATTGGCATTGACTTTTCCGCCCAACTTATAATCAAGGGGGATAAAAAAAATAATAACACCTGAATATAAACGTATAAACATAACTAAGAACACAAAAACATATCAATCAAAGGACATAACTCTTTGAGAATTATCTCCCATGTTGTACTTCTCAAATCTAACCAGTTTGCGCTACCCATTCAGCTAGCATAGAAACAGACACAAAGTACAAAAACAGTAAAGCTCAGAACACTCCTCAACATGGGAGATAATTCTCAAGAGTTATGTCCTTTGATTAATATTATAAAAATTCTCCTGCTTCCCTCTTATTTCTTTGGTATTACAAAAACATATTTCTGTTACCACACTGTTCAATGATGCTTGATGATCGTTCTGCAAAGGAATGTGGTATTTGAGAACAGATTCATAAGGAAAATGTTGACATGCGCTAAATCTTCATGTTCATTTTTTTAAAAACTTCCAATGTACAAAATATCATTATGTATATACTGTATGCTATGTGGAGTTCATGTGTCAACTCTGTGTTTTCATACGTGTAAAAAAAAAAAAAACACACACACACACATACACATACACACACACACACACACACACACACACACACACACACACACACACACACACACACACACACACAGCCCTGAATTATTTAAAACTGTTTCTGTACATCACTTCCTTAGAACCAGAAACGCAGTTAACCCTTTCACTTCTGCATCCTTCCCATCAACTGCAAAATCTTAACCCTCTGACCATAGGGTGAGAGAGTCAATGGGTTAAGTTTTTCCTTTGCTAGCATGGTTGCCAATGCAGGATGCTGGTGGACAGGGTGCGGGAGTCAAAGGGTTAATGTATGTATCCATTCATCATTGTTATTGTTACTGTTCTTTAAAGCCCAGCCGACTGCATTGAGCTATATCAGGCTATAACTGATTCAAAACATACAACACTCCGTCTCACCCGTCTCACCCATCGGCGTCACCGGGAACAGTGTTGGCCGCTGCACATGATGTCCTCACAAGCTGCCTCCAGCACTCTCGATCTTGGCTATGTCTGACCACCTCCTGGAGTTTCTTGCCACTGATGTTTGTGATGTTTCTAGCAAGTGATGCAGGTGGCCGTCCTCTGTTTCTCTTTCCTTCCACTTTACCTTGGAGGACAGTGGACATCAAGTCTGTTCTCTCGTTACGGATTGCGTGTCCAACATATTTCAGTTTCCTCCGTTGTATGAGTACTAGGAGCTTGCGTGTAGTACCCAACTCATTCAGTATGCTTTCATTTGAGCGCCTATCCGTCCATTTGACCCTCAGCAGTCTTCGGTAAAACCACAGCTCTGCTGCTTCCACTCGTCTTTCATCCTCTTTCTTCATTGTCCATGCCTCGCAGCCGTATAACATCACTGGCCAGACAAGACATTTTAAGAGTTTTATCTTAAGGTCTGCTGTTATGCTGTGGTCTTTCCAAATATTGTTCAATTGAACCATACTGTTCTTGGCCATTCCAATTCTCATCTTTATGTCTTTTGAGCATGTTCCATCGTGTGTCTTGACTGAACCTAAATATTTAAAGTCCTTGACATTTTCTAGAGGGACTTGGTTTAGCATGATCTGGTCCTGTCTAGTGTTATATTTGCCTGCAACATGCATAACCTTTGTCTTCTTTGAATTTAAGTCCAGCCCAGCTGCCTTTCCAACCCGGTCTACCCTGCTCAGGATCCTCCTAGAGCCTGTAATGTTGTCTGCCAGTAATCCTGTGTCATCTGCGTAGCGTAAATTTGACAGGTTTCTACCACTAATATTTACTCCCATGTCTTCTATGTCTGCTTCTCTCATGATATGTTCAGTGTATATGCTGAAGAGATGTGGAGACAGGATGCAACCTTGCCTTACCCCTTTAGTGATGTTAAAAAATTTGCAGTTTTGATTATTCCATCTGATTGTTGCTTTTTGATTATTATATAATGAAGCTATGAGGGAAACCAGATGTCTTGGAAAACCCATTTTGATCATGAAGTGGAAAAGACTTTGGTGAATCACGCTATCAAACGCTTTGCTGTAGTCAATGAAAACGATGAACATCTCTTGGTCTGTGTTTCTAATCTTTTCTATCAATATCTGGAGTACAAACAGCATATCTATTGTTCCCCTGTTTTTCCTATAGCCTGCCTGACAGTCGGATAGCTCTTCCTCTACTTTTGGCTTTAATCTGTTTAAAATTATTATCAGCAGTATTTTACTGGCATGACTGATCAGTGCAATTGTTCTATAATTGTTGCAGTCTTTGACATTTCCACTCTTATGTAACATGACAAATTCTTGGAGCTTCCAGTCTGTAGGCCATTGACAAGTCTTCCATATCTTGCAGCATAAGTGATGCATTACTTTGAGTCCACCATCACCTGAGTGTTTCAACAACTCTCCAGGAATATTGTCAAGACCAGGAGACTTTCTGCATTTTAGATCTTTAATGGCAGATTCAACTTCGCTGAGCAGAGGTTCAGGTTCCATATCTCCAGGGGTCAATTCCAAATTTGGCTCTAAATTATTTTCATGGCTGTCAGGCTTGCCAAAAAGTGATGTGCCATATTCGTTCCACCTATCCAAGACATCACCACAACACTCCAACACGGGAAAAAAAGCAAAGAAAATAAAGTACACATATCAATGCATTCGCGCACATAATCTAAAGACATGCCCCTGGCATTGACCACTCGTCCAATTTACCGCCCAGGGCATTTAAAAAACATACCAGAACACAAATGTAAGCATACCTAAAGACACCAAAACATATACTAAAACCGGCATAAGTTACCTAAAATTGCTTCCGCCTATCTCACCTCCCTAGAGCCCAAAAAAAGCACTTAGTACATGTACCTGATTATCAAATCCAAGAAAAATTACATAAGACTTCATCAACACAATTCATACAGGTGAATGGCCCAGCAAGGCAGAAAATGATAGGAAGAAATGACAGAAAGCAAAGGAACAAGGCAGAAACAAAGAGAGTGACAGAAAAGAGGGCATTTCTTGCACAGCATTTCCACAATATGGGGGATACTATTTATACTGAAAAAGCCCCCGGCATCCCCACAGGGGGACACTGAATTATCTGAAATTGCTTGCGTACATCAAATTTCCTTACAACTACAAACGCAGTTAATGTATGTATCCATTCATCATTTCTAACACAAAGTATGGAAGACTTTAAGATAAAGGGCCAGTATCACCTAGCGCCGGGGTCATTTTTGTTTTGTTTTTTTGTTTTTGTTTCTCAGCAATGAGACATCTGATTTTGTTGAAATTTTGTCAAAGTATGCAGAACTGATGCGGCTTTCCTACAAAAGTGCTATTTTGATCATATTTACCAGTGATTTATCTCAAAACATTTTTTTTTGTATTTTAATTTCACACCATTTCACTGGTTTTTCCACCATATCTTTTTTGTTTTTTAAGATAGAACTATGAAACTTGGCATGGATATTCTCTCTTATTAGTGCTGGAACCTTTTGTATTTTAAGTGCAGTTGTCACTATAGAAGACAGGTTATGATTTTTTGTTATTTTTGTTAAAAATCTTTTTTTTTCCTACTGTTTGTAGGGGCCGGATACTGAAAGACTATTTCATCTACACACTTATAGATAGAACAGGATCCAGTTCAAACACTCCAAAAACAGTCCTGAAATAATCAAATATGTAGTATAAATCACAAAAAAGATATGGTGGAAAAACCAGTAAAACGGTGCGGAATTAAAATATTAAAAATTTTTTTTGAGACAAATCACTGGTAAATATGATCAAAATAGCACTTTTGTAGGAAAGCCACATCATTTCTGCACACTTTGACAAAATTTCACCAAAATCAGATATCTCATTGCTGAGAAACAAAAAAACATAAAAATGACCCCCGCGCTAGGTGATACTGGCCCCGTAAGGAAAACGTACAGATGAATGGATTAGAAAGACAGAAAAACGTACAGATGAATGGATTAGCAAGACAGAAAAACGTACAGATGAATGGATTAGCAAGACAGAAAAACGTACAGATGAATGGATTAGCAAGACAGGAAAACGTACAGATGAATGGATTGGATTAGCAAGACAGGAAAACGTACAGATGAATGGATTAGCAAGACAGGAAAACGTACAGATGAATGGATTAGCAAGACAGGAAAACGTACAGATGAATGGATTAGCAAGACAGGAAAACGTACAGATGAATGGATTAGCAAGACAGGAAAACGTACAGATGAATGGATTAGCAAGACAGGAAAACGTACAGATGAATGGATTAGCAAGACAGGAAAACGTACAGATGAATGGATTAGCAAGACAGGAAAACGTAGAGATGAATGGATTAGCAAGACAGGAAAACGTACAGATGAATGGATTAGCAAGACAGGAAAACGTACAGATGAATGGATTAGCAAGACAGGAAAACGTAGAGATGAATGGATTAGCAAGACAGGAAAACGTACAGATGAATGGATTAGCAAGACAGGAAAACGTACAGATGAATGGATTAGCAAGACAGGAAAACGTACAGATGAATGGATTAGCAAGACAGGAAAACGTACAGATGAATGGATTAGCAAGACAGGAAAACGTAGAGATGAATGGATTAGCAAGACAGGAAAACGTACAGATGAATGGATTAGCAAGACAGGAAAACGTAGAGATGAATGGATTAGCAAGACAGGAAAACGTACAGATGAATGGATTAGCAAGACAGGAAAACGTACAGATGAATGGATTAGCAAGACAGGAAAACGTACAGATGAATGGATTAGCAAGACAGGAAAACGTAGAGATGAATGGATTAGCAAGACAGGAAAACGTACAGATGAATGGATTAGCAAGACAGGAAAACGTACAGATGAATGGATTAGCAAGACAGGAAAACGTACAGATGAATGGATTAGCAAGACAGGAAAACGTACAGATGAATGGATTAGCAAGACAGGAAAACGTAGAGATGAATGGATTAGCAAGACAGGAAAACGTACAGATGAATGGATTAGCAAGACAGGAAAACGTAGAGATGAATGGATTAGCAAGACAGGAAAACGTACAGATGAATGGATTAGCAAGACAGGAAAACGTACAGATGAATGGATTAGCAAGACAGGAAAACGTACAGATGAATGGATTAGCAAGACAGGAAAACGTAGAGATGAATGGATTAGCAAGACAGGAAAACGTACAGATGAATGGATTAGCAAGACAGGAAAACGTAGAGATGAATGGATTAGCAAGACAGGAAAACGTACAGATGAATGGATTAGCAAGACAGGAAAACGTACAGATGAATGGATTAGCAAGACAGGAAAACGATTAGAAGGGATGACAAAAACAAACGTGCAAGGCAGAAACAGAGAAAATAACAGAAACAAAAATAGGAATTTCAATCACAAAACTTCCAGAAGCTGGGGACACTATTTACACTGAAAGAGCCCCCCAGCATCCCCACATGGCGACCCCACATCAGAATACACATATCGTTAACCCTCTGACTCCTGCACCCTATCCTAATCCACCAACTGCAAAAAAAAACGTAACCCTTTGACTGCTTCACCCTGTCCAGCAGTTTCCTGCAGGAAGCTGGTAGACAGGGTGAAGGAGTCAAAGGGTTAAGTTTTTCAATAAAATATTAAAAAATACATACCTTGTTTGTAAAAGATCCTTGGGAGTATAAGGATCTTTTACAAACAAGGTATTTTTTTTAAATATTTTGTTTTTACCCTCAAGATCCAGCAGTCACATTTTGTTTTACCTGTGGTTAAGTTTTTCCTTTGCTAACACGACTGACAACGCAGGTATGCCAACAGACAGAACGCAGGAGTCAAGGGTTTTTAAATAAACACGCACAGATGAACACACACTAAAATGTCCAACCATGCATGTACACGGAAAAATGTTATGGCCATAAGCGTATACACTTATATATATATGCATACTCAAGACGAACAAAACAGTTTCATAACGCGTCGACAGAATGAAGGAGAGAGACAGAAAAGAGGGGTGGGGTGGGGGAGAGGGGGGCGGAGGGAATAGAAAGGAGGGTGGGGGGAAGGGAGTAGAAACGAGGGTCATATTTTGCCACGTCACGAAGTTGGTATGTAGCATCTTCGGGAACGAAGTGGGGGCGTGGCGTGAAAATTGTGGTGTGTGTGTGTGTGTGTGTGTGTGTGTGTGTGTGTGTGTGTGTGTGTGTGTTACGTGTGTGTGTGTGTGTGGGGTGTGTTACTGTGTGTGTGTGTGTGTGTGTGTGTGTGTGTGTGTGTGTGTGTGTGTGTGTGTGTGTGTATGTGAGTGTGACTGTGTGTGTGTATATGTGTGTGACTCTGTGTGTGTGTGTGTTGTGTGTGTTTGTTTGTGTGTGTGAGAGAGAGACAGAGAGAGACAGAGAGAGAGACAGAGACAGACAAAGACAGAGAGAGTGGGGAAGACAGAGGAGGAGGAAGATGATGGATGAAGAAGATGGATGGATGAAAAATAGGGTCATACTCTGTCAAATGACAAACTTGTAACGTACATTCCGGGGATTGTAGCAGGGGAGGTGGCGTGTGTGTGTGTGTGTGTGTATGTGTGTGTGTGTCGTGTGTGTGTGTTGTATGTGTGTCTGTGTGTGTGTATGGTCTGTGTGTGAGTGTGTGTGTGTGTGTGTGTGTATGTGTGTCTGCGTGTGTGTATGGTCTGTGTGTGAGTGTGTGTGTGTGTGTGTGTCTGTGTGTGTGTGTATGGTCTGTGTGTGAGTGTGTGTGTGTGTGTGTGTGTCTGTGTGTGTTCCCGTGTGTGTGTGCGTGTGTGTATGTGTGTGTGCGTGTGTGTGTGCGTGTGTGTGTGTGTGTGTGCGTGTGCGTGTGTGTGTGTCTGTGTGTGTCTCTGTGTGCGCGTGTGTGTGTGTCTATGTCTATGTGTGTGTGTGTGTATACATGTGTCTAGAGATTTGTATGTATACACGTGTGTGTACATATCTATATGTATGTGCATTCGCGCGTGCGCGTGTGCAAGTGTGCATGTCCATAAGCCTGTGCAGGCGTCTGTAGGCGCCAATGTACAGTACGTACGCATTTCGTGGGAAAATTCCCTGGGGACAAAACGCTGAATGAAGCATGACACGATACAATTTGCGGCTAATGGGCAGTTTGAAAAAAAAAACCCTGTAATTTTCATCTCATGCACAAAGCAGCCGTCGTAAACTTTGAAAAACACACAAAGGCAAAAGCTGCTGCAACGGCCATAACTCCTTATCATTATTGTAATGTAGACCCAGTCATCAGCGACGAGGGAGCCAAGCCAGAAATCCCCTCGGGGGCAGCAAAGACAACAGCGACAATGTCAAAGCTGAAACCTGTTTCAGTTTCAGTTTCAATTTCTCAAGAATGACGTCTCCGCGCTCGGAATGGATTCCATATGCACTAACGTCACAGATGCCATGTGATGGGGAAGATCCAGAATGATCACGGCACACAGCCGGCTT
>JAPXFY010000027.1:15418461-15425961 GCA_030674185.1 Monoplex corrugatus | reverse complement strand
GTCCTTTCCCACACGTATGCCGTGATCGTTTTCGATCCTTTTCCCTTCAAGCATGCCCCAATTATTTCGGATCTTTTCCCACATCTAGCCATGATCATTTCAGATCCTTTCCCGTCACACGGGAATTACGGCGTTGGCGTACATCACACATTCCGAACGCGGAGAAACGGACTTAACGAAACCGAAAATATGTTACGCGACAGGGGAGTAACTTGTTTTGCAAGTTTCGATAGTGACAAAGGTTTCCTTTTGGGACGTCAGAGCCAACAAAACAAGCCAATGAAGACATTCCTAACTGAGTGTGCCACACCCATTTCATTCACATTAAACCTGGATGTGGCAGGGCACTAACACACACGTACACACACACGTACACACACATACACACACACACACATACAAACACACACACACACGCGCATAAGTATTCTGCCATATTGAAAAAAGGAATTACGTGAGTAAACACATGACAAAATTTGTGAGAGGTGGTGGTGCTTCTTTAGAAAAACCTTAGAAAACCAGCAAGACATGCTTCAAGACGACACATGGCCTGACTGCTGCACAACTGCCTCAGACATTCTGGTGTTGTCACCTTAAGTGACCCATAGGCCCTGTTCTTGCTTCCCCACCTCCAACCTCCCCATTTCAAGACTTATGCTAGCGCATACGGTCTTGCACAGGCTCAAGGAGTTAGTGCTATTGTTGTTTAAAGCCCAACCGACTGCGTAGAGCCATATCAGGACTATAACCGATTCAAAATATACAAAACTTCAACAGGAAAAAAAAAGAATGAAAACGACAGACAGAACGCATATCAATGTATTTGCGCTCATAATCTAAGGACATGCCCCTGGCGTTGACCATTCCGTCCAATGTATCGCAGAGGGGATTTACAAAACATACATGAATACAAATTTAAGCATACCTAAGGACATCAAAACATAAAAACGGGTATAAATTACCTAAAAGTGCTTCCGCATATCTCACCTCCCTAGAGCTAAAAATGCACTAAATACATGTACCAAATTATCAATCCTAAGAAAAAGTACGTAAGATTTTATCGAACACATACAGTTGAATGGACCAGCAAGGCAGAAAATGACAGGAAGAAATGACAGAAAGCAAAGGACTGCCCACGCCTCACAACCGTGTAACATACAAGAACTCTCTTCCTAATGTTAACTGATAGGCATCTGTTGGTCAGAATGCTTTTCATCTTCTTGATTGCTGTTCTGGCTTGGCCGATTCTGCTGCTATTTCTGATGTGCATCTGCCGTTTGGTGAGATGACCATTCCCAGATATTTAAACTTATCAACCTGTCTCAAGGTTGTGCCATTTGCTGTTATTTTGTACGAGGGGATTTTTTTTTAATTTTTTTTTTTTACTGTTTACCATTCTATCTGTGCAAGAGATAAATGGCGCCAAAACCCGACCCTCCCCTCCCCACCACCATCACCCCACTCCCCAACTGAAACATGATTACCTTTCCATGTCTCGTCCCCAAAATGAGTGCACTTTCAGATGACCTACTTTTAGAAGGGAAGAAGAGAGTTGGAGCGGGGCGAGGGGCGGGGGGCGGTGACAGTGGCAACAAGTAGACGTAACATTTTCTCGTCAGTCCGCGCGCTTATCTGACCGCCAGGGTCGTTGTGACACGTATGTAACTCAACATGGGCTATAATATTTTATCCTGTGTACAAAGAGTTAACCATACTTTCGGCTCCAAGTCCCGAGACCAAAAAACTTGCATCGTTAAGTAGTGACTAAGAGAAAACGTCAATTGCAGTCAATTCATAGTCACGAGTTTCGCATTCTTTTCAGCAAAACGTTTCCTACGGACAAGGAAGCGAAACTTTTTTCAATCGCGCAAGCGAACTATTTCGCAAGCCAACTATTTCGCAAGTGAACTGGCTTTTCGAAGAACTGGATGGGGCGCGTTTCGCACGAAGCAATCTCTGCCGAAAAAGCAACATGGCCAGCTATCACAACGCAGAAACACTGAAAAACTATAAGAATGCGTGTATAATACAACTAGACAAGACGGGCGCAAATTTTCGGCCAACTGGACTTTGTCAAGCGTAAGATCACAGAACCTTCTGAATACACTAGAAATAGAAAGCAAAAGTAAGGGGTTGGAACTAAACAGCAGGAAGACTGAAGTCATGGTGATCAGTAAAAATCATGAAATTCCCTAATGCAAAATAACAGCAAACGGCACAACCTTGAGACAAGTTGATAAGTTTAAATATCTGGGAACGATCATTTCACTAGACGGCAGATGCACATCAGAAATAGCCAGCAGAATCGGCCAAGCCAAAACAGCATTCAAGAAAACGAAAATCATTCTTACCAACAAATGCCTATTAATTAACATCAGGAAGAGAGTTCTTGAATGTTACATAGAACCAATACTGTTGTACGGTTGTGAGGCGTGGACAGTGAACAAGCAAAGCCGGAACAAGATTGAGGCAGCCAAGATGTGGTTTCTAAGAAGAATGTTGAGAGTTCCATGGACAGCAAAGAAAACAAACGAGACAGTCTTGATGGAGGCAGACACAAGTAGATCATTCATAAGGAAGATTAGGAAAAGACAGGCAACATTTATAGGCCATTTTATGAGGAAACGTGAATTGGAGCACCTGGTCACAACGGGAAAGCTGGAGGGAAGGAGAGCACCAGGTAGACCCAGGGAGAAGATACTAGACAGACTTGCAGAGTGGCTGAAGACAAGGAGTGTAGAAGAGGTGCTTGAAGCAACAAGAGATAGAGACAGTTGGAAGTCCATGATCGCCAACGCCATGCGGCAAGGCACCTGATGATGATGATGATGATGATGATGATGAAGATCACAGACAAACAAACACCAGATACAACCATCAGGTTTCTGTTTGTTTGAACACGGGCAGACACATTTGTACTGGATTGAAAAACCAGTCGATCAGAGCTTGCCAGAACAGAATGTTGTACTTTTTGAGATCTCCAGCTAGACCTAGCTCCTTGATCAGGTTGTTGCAAGAAGCTCCAAAATCTTCTTCGCCCAAAGTCGACGCTTTCTCTTTGCTTTACACTTCTTCCGAAACAAAAGCACTGCAATAGCAAATCTCTTGTTTCGACACAGAGTGCTTCCTGTGATTTATTGGCGCTGTATCATTCGAAACTGGCGATCAGATGTTAGATGTACGCATTAACGGCTCTTTCTTCATACTTACATCCTGGTGCTTTAGTCAAGTGGAACATATCAGACTTCCGATCGAAGATCTTGATTCGATCCTGCCTGAGTGGTTGAAAGAGAATGGGCTTTCCGATCTGCGAGTCATTTGCGCTTTCTTCCGTATGCATACGCAGGCAGAAATTCAAACTGCATGATAAAGATCCTATAAGTCACGGAAACGCAAAAACCTAACATGCATTCTCGACGTAGTCAGAGTATGTAGACTGTGTAGCAATACAACGCTTGCACAGTGTAAGCAAAATAAGGTGCATACCACATCCCAGAAAAATCAAAACTGAAAAAAAATATACATACATCCAGTCTGGACATGTGTACCTTTACAATACGTGCTGTGTTTAAAATCTCTATAGTCACTGTATTCATCCTCTTAAACACGTTTACTACGACAGATGTGCTGTGTTTAAAATCTCTATAGCCACTGTATTCATCTTCTTAAACACGTTTACTATGACAGACTTGCTGAGTTTAAAATCTCTATAGCCACTTTATTCATCCTCTTAAAGACGTTTACTATGACAGATGTGCTCTGTTTAAAATCTCTATAGCCACTGTATTCATCCTCTTAAAGACGTTTACTATGACAGATGTGCTGTGTTTAAAATCTCTATAGCCACTGTATTCATCCTCTTAAAGACGTTTACTATGACAGATGTGCTGTGTTTAAAATCTCTATAGCCACTTTATTCATCCTCTTAAACACGTTTACTATGACAGATGTGTCTTTGCTTGCATTTCAAGTAATCTACATAATACTAATAGACCCCTGGTGCCAGTTTTCGATTTTCCTTTTTCAAGTTATCATCAGAGAATGAGTAGATAACTGCGTTAGGATTTAAAATTTCGTCTCCTTCCAATCAAAATTTGACAAAAACTGGACACGTGACTTCGGATCTCAAAGGAAACCATAAACTTCCTGTTTTCAAAATCTCTCTCTCTCTCTCTCTCTCTCTCTCTCTCTCTCTCTCTCTCATAATTATTTATCCATTTACTTATTCGTTTAGTGTTCTGATTTATCTCCGATGCATGTATTCATGTTGTTTGCCCAAAATGTGCAAGCTGCAGCCGACGTTACCGCCAAGTCTTCATACTCCGTCTTTCGTGGCGTCAATGCTGGCTATTTCAGTTTTTATAAAATCACAGGACTGACAATAACAAACAAGATCTTGCGCGTGCATATTTGATATTCTGCATGCATATCCACATGAAGGGATCTTAGGGAGGCACTGGAAAGTCTGCACACCTGCTGACCTGGGAGATGGGGAAAAAACTCCACCCTTTACCTGCCAGGCAGTAGGTACCCAGGCAGGATCGAGTCAGGTTTTCCAACTGGAAGTTCCGACGTTTTACTCACTTGACTGTCACACCCGTCTGTTTTTTCTTTTTCTTTTTAATCTGGACAAGTGACTATTGATCTTAACGGGAATCATACAATACACTGTACAGTGACACCCGTCTATTTTTTCTTTTTCTTTTAATGTGGACAAGTGACTATTGATCTTAAAGGGAATCATACAATACACTGTACTGTCAAACCCGTCTATTTTTTCTTTTTCTTTTAATGTGGACAAGTGACTATTGATCTTAAAGGGAAGTATACAATACACTGTTGCTAACATGTGTGCAGTACAACATCAGTTTTTCTCACAAGGAGGGGGGTGGGGGGTGGAAGAAAGACGCCTTATGCAAGCAGTAAGCTAGCTACCCACTCAATACGTAATGTGCGTATGTGCATGAATGCATACTACAGGGATGGTCGGTCACCTCAAATTGCTGAAAACGGCGAGGCAGGTTTTGTTTCAGATCCACAATTCTTAATGAATTTCCATCTGTCTACGTCAATTAAGGATGGTCACCTGAATGGTGACAATTCTCTAGTTCAACTTCACAGATTTTAACAAAACGCCAAAAAATTTTATCCAGTTTCTCTGCAAACTGTATGTGTGCGCACAGGTGCGTGTATATGTGTGCGCGCATCTGTGCGTGCGAGTCCCTATCTGTGCACATCTGCATGGTCTGTGCGTGCGCGTGTACGCGCATCTACATCTGTCATCCGTTTCTTAAACACGCACAATGACACTGTGTAAACAACGCACTGGGTTTCAGTTTGTTTTGTTTAATAAAAACAGATTTTCCGCAAATGATGTTAAGGCCTACTGTAAAAGTACATCTCTTTCCCCAAAAGCAACTGCAGTCAGCAACACAAAAACACCGAACTTGTTCATCCAGTAAGAAGTAAAGAACAGATTCGGAAGATGTTGGCAAGAGCCCAAGAACTTGAAGAGGCAGGGCCACAGTCAAGATCAGTAGTCACAACACTACAACAAGATCAACAGAAACACAGCAGTACTAACCTCAAATGTGAAGAACTTGGGCGAAAATGCTGGGAAACAATCTGTCTCAGAACCGTATGCAAACACACCTAGCACAACCACCAATTCTGCAAACCACAACCGCAGCGTCCCGTCAGCCTCGTTGTGAATTCGTGTGTGGCGGTCGGTGGACGGGTTGGGTGTGGTGTGGTAGGGGGGGGGGGGGTAATGTGAAGTCATGCTCAACTGATAGGTCGGTCAGGGCCCGTATGTTCTGGTGTGTGTCGATGTTTTTGTTTCGTCGAACTCCGACACGTGCAGAGGATACTTCTTAGCTTTTGATTCGAGATTTGACTCTGTGTGTGTGTGTGTGTGTGTGTGTGTGTGTGTGTGTGTGTGTGTGTGTGTGTGTGTGTGTGTGCGCGTGTGTGTATGTGTATGTGTGTTTGCCACAAACCATTGTGCACTTAGTGTGGATGATTGACATGTTTGTGTTCCACTTTTGTGAAAATACAAGATATACATTTCCTTTTGGAAGCAACAGTCAGCTTGACTCGACTCAATCGACCACTGCCGAGAAATGCGAATGTGTGGTGCGTCGCTGGCACTGTCCGTGATTCACGTGGAAGTCATGTTTTAAAAAAAAACAAAAACAACAACAAAAAGTGTGGTGAACTGTCTGTGGCACAAACTGAAATGGCTGGTTCGGGTTGAAATCAATCCGAGAGAGAGGGGCGCTACTTCTTTTTTTTAACTGTCATCTCATCATCTTTCAGCCATCGAAAGTCCATTGTTGGACGTAGGCCTTCCCCAACTGTTTCCATTCATTTCGTTCCAGCGTTATTCCTCTCCATGCATGTACACGCTGCTGAAACAGAGACGTATGCGCTGGCTTGGCCATGTCGTGCGCATGGACGACGGACGGATCCCTAAAGACGTCCTCTACGGAGAACTGGTGCAGGGAAAACGTCCCACAGGCAGACCACAGCTGCGATTCAAAGACATGTGCAAGAGGGACCTAAAAGCCCTGAACATCGACAAGGACAACTGGGAAGCAACAGCCCTCGAACGGTCAGCCTGGAGACAGACTGTGCAGAAAGGTCTCTCCAAGTTCGAAAAGACATTCGCTCAGCAGCACGAGGAAAAGAGAACGAGAAGAAAGGCTGCAGCCCAGGCAGACAGACCAGCGTCAGACTTCATCTGTGCCCTCTGCCACAGGGACTGTCATTCCCGCGTCGGACTGGCCAGCCACACCCGACGCTGCACCAGTATAAACACCCAGAGCGCAACTCCATAGTCTTCCAAGACTGAAGGACGCCTACCATACTATTCCTCTCCAGTTCTTGTCAAATCCATCTAGGTCGTCTCTGCATCCAGTTTTCTGTCTTCCTCTATTGCGAGTGCCGTCTTCTTGGTATCCATAACGTGGTTTTTGTTGTCCAACGATTGTCCATTCTCCGGGTGAGATGTCCTGCCCAGTTCCATTTCAGTTTGTTGGTGGTTTCCAGGATGTCTCGCACTTTTGTTCTTTCTCTGATCCACTGAGCCATTTTGCGATCTTTCCAGGTGGTACCAAGCCATTTCTGTTCCTCTGTCTCTCAAAACATAAAACCCATACGTTACGTAGGCCCTAAGGATCCTGGCAGAATGTATCGCTTAGGCGCATGATCATAGCTTTTGCCACGATCGTTGATCTTCTCCATCACATAACTGATTGATTCATTTGGTTCAGTTTTTACGTCGACACCCACCTCAGGTGATATGGCCGACGGGGATAACCATCCCAGGGAAGTGGGAGAAGGGGGACTTATCTAAATGCTATACTGGCACCACCAGAACAACAATGATGTGAAAATGGGACAGTCAAAAACAGCTGGGATCTTTATTGTGGTCCACATTTCTGTCAAACTATGTTCAGTCACAAGTAGCTGGGATCTTTATTGTGGTCCACATTTATA
>JAPXFY010000027.1:15403461-15413461 GCA_030674185.1 Monoplex corrugatus | reverse complement strand
GAGATCACGCCATCCATGATTCAACTGGTCACTCAACAGTTTCCACTCAAACGGGATCTAACGCTCACATGGTTCTTGTCCAAGTTTAGTGGGCACAAAGGGTAGATAACCTAACACACCAACATGTCTGTGAATTCCAACATGTCTCAAAATGTCTCAGCAAATACCAATGCCCAAGCAAATTACAGGAATGTTGAATGACGACCATGGCCGCTATGCCTAGATCGCCATCAATGTCCAAGCAAATTACAGGAATGTAGAATGACGACCATGGCCACTATGCCTAGATCGCCATCAATGTCCAAGCAAATTACAGGAATGTAGAATGACGACCATGGCCACTATGCCAAGATCACCATCAATGTCCAAGCAAATTACAGGAATGTTGAATGACGACCATGGCCACTATGCCTAGATCGCCATCAATGTCCAAGCAAATTACAGGAATGTAGAATGACGACCATGGCCGCTATGCCAAGATCACCAAGTTACCCAAATTTGCAATGCCCAGTTTTATTGATATGGACAGCTGGAGGACAGGTGGGAATGTTTGTGGCAGACACAAAGCTCGGTAAATGGAATCGCAGTGTATAAAGGCCAGTCAGTCAGTCTTTAAGCGTCACTAGTGGGAGAGTCAGCATTGAGTCAGCACTTAGTCAACCACAAGGTCAGTGAGCGAGCGACGGCCAGAGAAGTCTCAGCATCCCAGCCTATCTTAGAGGTATACATGTAGTATGTTTGATTTTCCATGAAGCAAAGAGAGAGAGAGAGAGAGAATTGAGTAAGACATACGGAAGTGTTCACATTCTGGTAACATGTAAGCTAGTGAAGATTCGTAACACATCTTAGGGTTTTAGGACTATAACGACCCGAGGCAGAAAGAATGGTGCATCACGTTTTATGCTGAAGCTGGTTAATGAAATAAATGCGTTGTAAGTTATCAGCCTATGTGTGGACTGCTTATGAGAATCATGTCCAGTGTGGTTAGTGTATTTCTTCTCGTCACTCTCCTTCCTTGTTGTGTGCGTGACTTCTAAGTACAGAAACAACTCTTAACAAACATTCCTGTTATAGATAATAGAACACAATATTCCTTCTTGCAATACAAAAAGACACTAAAATTTTCCTCTGACAGATGGCAAGAACAATTTCTTTCTGCGACAACGGTGGAGATGCAATTTTTCATCAACACCACAAATCCTTTCTGTGACACGTACATCAAAAATGAAATTGTATAAACATAAGTAAGTACACAAATACATATGTGACCTCCCAACACAAAATCAGTCTTAACTAGCATTTTGGGCATTTTGAGATATACATATCACCGGAAAGTGTACATTCTGCTGATTATTTTGGTACTTGAATGAAGCTTGTACTCAGAAAATGTAGAAGTTATGTATGTTTAAAGTCATTAAGTTGTATGACGGCCATTTTGAGAAAACGGCCTGTAAAGTTTTTGTGTGCTCTCCTACACATTTTCCTTAAATTTCTTTATTTGGTGGCTTTGACCTAGTTTGTTTCTAATTTTCGCTGTCATTATCTGAAAGGTGCACCGAAGAGCTTTCCATCAGTATATTACATGTGTGGGTACTGCACAGGTTACGGTTCATAATAAGAGACAAAAATAGGTACTTTTGGTAGGAAATTGCGTTCTTTCTGCTGTGATCAGTGCATTAAAATACCATTTTAAATTGATTAATAATATTTTTTTCAAGAAAAAAAATTCTGTGGGGGATAGATTATAGTCTACAGAAATCAATTTTGAGAAAAAGTCAAAACACCCCAGACAGACCCTCAGTCACCTTTTCAGCTCCTAGTGCTGTTTGACTGACTGCGAGTTAAGACTGATTTCGTGGTGGGAGGTCTTCTTGGTCCGAGATGCTGTTGATGGTGTCCGAGAGTTTTTCGAAGAAGGAGTCCTTATCCTCATCTGAGTAGGAGTCATTACATGGTGCATACACTTGAATGTAGTTGTTGATCTTGTTGTCCTCCCTAATGCCGATCTTCAAGAGTCTTTCTGAAATGAACTCCGTACTCACTAGGTCTTTTTGCCTTGTCATGGTGTAGGATGAAACCCACGCCATGTGCTGCTCTCTGTTCCTTGCTTACACCGCTCCAAATGAGAACATAGTTGGCGTCTATTTCCTTTGTTCCTGTTCCTTTCTTTCTGGTGTCTGCAATGCCCAGTATGGAGATCTTGCGCTGGGTCATGAACTCTACTATCTCTGGTTCTTTGTTCGTCAAACCGTAAATGTTCCAGGTCCCAACCTTTTCGTTTTTCTTTATTCGTTGTCCGTTTTCCTCGCCGCGTCGTTTTCCGTTGTGATCCGTCCGTTTGTATCTCCTTATATTTTCTTGAGCAATTCGTTTATCCACTGCCGGCCTGCTAAGCCAGTCACAGCTTCACCAGTGCCCCGTTGGCCAGCATTACCTGTTTCCACCTCCCACGACGAGGACGAGGGGTTGGGGTTTGGGAGGCGTTGTACAGTAATAACAAGACAAAGATCATGAAACTAGAGCTTTCTTGGAAAATGGATGATGTTACTAATATAAATGTATAAACAATAGGATTTTGTCCGTTTGTAAGTGAGAACTGAGGTATAGCTTTCAGTCCACCATCACATCCGACAACAGTTCATGTTTGAGTAAACAGAGACACCACGCAGACCACTATAGGTGCGCAGGAGCGGAAAACAAATTACCGTCCCCATTTTAAGCAAAAACAAAATCACCTAGAAGCTATCAGTTTATCTTTTGTATTTTTTGACTTCTTGAAAGAATGGACAAGTGTCAGTTGGGACACTTTTTAACAAGGACATGACGAGACCAGTGGAGTCCAGTTTCGTATAACTTCAGACATAAATGCAATGCACAAGACAAATAAAATCAATTCTAAAAGCTAAATGGTCAAGCCATAGATATTTCTTCATTCTAAAGTCATTTGTGAATTAAAATTTGAACACACACACACACGCACGCGCAAACACACACACACACACACACACACACACACACACACACACACACACACACACGCGCGCGCGCACACACACACATGCGCACACACAGACACACGCGCACACACACACACACACACACATACACACACACACACACACACACGCACACACACACATACATACACGCAGACGCACGCATACACACACACACACACATACATGCACACAGACGCACGCATACACACACACACACACACTCACACAAAACTACCCTGAAAAGCTGCATAACTTTCACGGAAAGAAGTTGACGTACTTGGCCACTGTAGAGCACACACATATATATATATACTTTGCCGAGATTCATCTATTTCCAGCTTTTACGGAAAAAAGTTGACATACTTAACAACTGTAGTGTAGTATTTGCAGAGATTTATTTATTTCCAGCTTTCACGGGGGAAAATAAAACTTGGCATACTTAACTCCTGTAGTATAACATTTGCAGAGATTTATTTATAAGTCCTCAATGGAACAACTTGATATTGAATTTTGACTGGAGTAATGAAGTCTCGGAGACCTTGGAAGCCAAAATTGAAAAAAAAAAAGAAAGAATGTTGTCTTAAATACAAAGTTCACTTTCAGTAATATGTGTGTGTATTGAGTGGGGGTGGGGGTGGAGTGGATGGAATGAAATACATTGATACAATAATACCAACGATTCCATGATATATTAAATCTAATCGCACAGAATACTTTAAATCTGATTTTAAAACTGTGTTTCTACTACTTGATCTGTCATTCTAACATTTATAAAGGTAGTTACATTCTGCCAAACTCTTCTGTTTATGCTACTCAAGAAAAATTAAAACCACAGCTCATTATCACAGTATGATATATTTCATAAAAATCAACAGCAACAACAACGACGACAACAACAACAACAACAACAGCAACAGATTGGAAAAGCTCTTGAAAAGCAATAATTTTGGTGCTCCAGATTTTTGCTGAAAATAAGGTAATCATATTGAAAACCCACCTTCTTCTAACAATTATGATTCATTTAATAAGGTTTTAGAAGAAATAGGGAAACTAACACAGGAGAAAAAGACTGAAGAGGGGGTTTAATTCAAATTAAATCATTTGTTATATCTTTATCTTATATTGAAGGGAAGCAACTACTTTTAATCGGTTGTGATAATAGCCTTAACCCACCATCATGTCACAAGAAGAATCATTATAACTGATTCTGGTTCTGCTTTTATAAAATGTTAAAAAGCCTTTGAATTCTTTTCAACAGCAAATCACCAAAATCGATACAATACAAAGTGAAACAAAACAACAACAACAAATGTGTAAATTACTCATCTGTAACTGTTTGAAATTTAAAACACAACTATCACCATTGGCAACATCACAAAGGAGATGACGTCATAAGGAATGATGACAATAGCTATCGTCTTCTGATCGCTGCAACGTTCTTTCACATAAAACAGAAATGTCAGATGTGATGTTGGACATACGCTCGGAGAGGTCAGTGTAGTGGTGACGGTGGATCTGACGGAAATTCCACAGAGTTACGAAAAACAAAGCCCCACCAACTTCTCTGGGAAGCACCTACGTGACAATCAAAGCATTTGAGTTCAGCGATGTTTTGGGCACCTCTTCAAGGCAATTAACCAGCAAGAAACTCTGGGGAGAGCCAGAAAACAGAAGGTCCTCAGAAGAGAAACTCCCGTCAAGCAAATGTTCTGGCCCTGTCTCCTGACACTCCCCTGTCTCCTGACACTCCCTTGTCTCCTGACACTCCCCTGTCTCCTGACACTCCCTTGTCTCTTGACACTCCCCTGTCTCCTGACACTCCCCTGTCTCCTGACACTCCCCTGTCTCCTGACATTCCCCTATCTCCTGACATTCCCCTGTCTCCTGACATTCCCCTGTCTCCTGACACTCCTCTGTCTCCTGACACTCCCCTGTCTCCTGACGCTCCCCTGTCTCCTGACACTCCCCTGTCTCCTGACACTCCCCTGTCTCCTGACACTCCCCTGTCTCCTGACACTCCTCTGTCTCTTGACATTCCCCTGTCTCCTGACACTCCCGTGTCTCCTGACACTCCCCTGTCTCCTGACATTCCCCTGTCTCCTGACATTCCCCTGTCTCCTGACACTCCCCTGTCTCCTGACACTCCCCTGTCTCCTGACACTCCTCTGTCTCCTGACACTCCTCTGTCTCCTGACATTCCCCTGTCTCCTGAAATTCCCCTGTCTCCTGACACTCCTGTGTCTCCTGACACTCCTGTGTCTCCTGACATTCCTCTGTCTCCTGACACTCCTCTGTCTCCTGACACTCCCCTGTCTCCTGACACTCCCCTATCTCCTGACACTCCCCTGTCTCCTGACACTCCCCTGTCTCCTGACACTCCCTATCTCCTGACACTCCCCTGTCTCCTGACACTCCCTGTCTCCTGACACTCCCCTGTCTCCTGACACTCATCTGTCTCCTGACACTCCCCTGTCTCATGACACTCCTCTGTCTCCTGACATTCCTCTGTCTCCTGACACTCCTCTGTATCCTGACATTCCCCTGTCTCCTGACACTCATCTGTTCTTGACACTCATCTGTATCTTCACATTCCCCTGTCTCCTGACACTCCTCTGTCTCCTGACATTCCCATGTCTCCTGACACTCCTCTGTCTCTTGACATTCCCCTGTCTCCTGACACTCCTCTGTCTCCTGACATTCCTCTGTCTCCTGACACTCCCCGTCTCCTGACACTCCCCTGTCTCCTGACACTCCTCTGTCTCCTGACATTCCCCTGTCTCCTGACACTCCCCTGTCTCCTGACACTCCCCTGTCTCCTGACACTCCTCTGTCTCCTGACACTCTCCCTGTCTCCTGACACTCCTCTGTCTCCTGACACTCCTCTGTCTCCTGACACTCCTCTGTCTCCTGACATTCCCCTGTCTCCTGACATTCCCCTGTCTCATGACACTCCTCTGTCTCCTGACACTCCTCTGTCTCCTGACATTCCTCTGTCTCCTGACACTCCACCCCTGTCTCCTGACACTCCCCTATCTCTGACACTCCCCTGTCTCCTGACACTCCCCTGTCTCCTGACACTCCCCTATCTCCTGACACTCCCCTGTCTCATGACACTCCCCTGTCTCATGACACTCCTCTGTCTCCTGACACTCCCCTGTCTCCTGACACTCATCTGTCTCCTGACACTCCCCTGTCTCCTGACACTCCTCTGTCTCCTGACACTCCTCTGTCTCCTGACACTCCTCTGTCTCCTGACATTCCCCTGTCTCTTGACATTCCCCTGTCTCCTGACACTCCTCTGTCTCCTGACACTCCTCTGTCTCCTGACATTCCCCTGTCTCCTGACACTCATCTGTCTCTTGACATTCCCCTGTCTCCTGACACTCCCCTGTCTCCTGACACTCCTCTGTCTCCTGACATTCCCATGTCTCCTGACACTCCTCTGTCTCTTGACATTCCCCTGTCTCCTGACACTCCTCTGTCTCCTGACATTCCTCTGTCTCCTGACACTCCCCTGTCTCCTGACACTCCCCTGTCTCCTGACACTCCTCTGTCTCCTGACATTCCCCTGTCTCCTGACACTCCCCTGTCTCCTGACACTCCTCTGTCTCCTGACACTCCTCTGTCTCCTGACACTCCCCTGTCTCCTGACACTCCTCTGTCTCCTGACACTCCTCTGTCTCCTGACACTCCTCTGTCTCCTGACATTCCCCTGTCTCCTGACATTCCCCTGTCTCCTGACACTCCTCTGTCTCCTGACACTCCTCTGTCTCCTGACATTCCCCTGTCTCCTGACACTCCTCTGTCTCCTGACATTCCCCTGTCTCCTGACACTCCTCTGTCTCCTGACATTCCTCTGTCTCCTGACACTCCTCTGTCTCCTGACACTCCTCTGTCTCCTGACACTCCTCTGTCTCTTGACATTCCCCTGTCTCCTGACACTCCTCTGTCTCCTGACATTCCTCTGTCTCCTGACACTCCCCGTCTCCTGACATTCCCCTGTCTCCTGACACTCCCCTGTCTCCTGATACTCCCCTGTTCCTGACACTCCCCGTCTCCTGACACTCCTCTGTCTCCTGACACTCCCCTGTCTCCTGACACTCCCCTGTCTCTGACACCCCCCTGTCTCCTGACACTCCCCTGTCTCCTGGCACTCCCCTATCTCCTGACACTCCCCTGTCTCCTGACACTCCCCTGTCTCCTGACACTCCCCTGTCTCCTGACACTCCCCTGTCTCCTGACACTCCCCTGTCTCCTGACACTCCCGTCTCCTGACACTCCCCTGTCTCCTGACACTCTAAGGGGGCTGGGCTGCATTCAGGTTCGTTCGTTGCTTGATTTAACGTCTTTTCACTATAAGTGATATTAGACGGGGAAAAATGGCATGGAGGATGAAATTAAGGTGGGGGGGGGGGGGGAGGAGGGGAGAGGGGAACAGAGTAAGGGACGTAAAAAAAGTTAAAGGAAGCGGCAAGGTCTTAAGAAAAAGGATATGGATGAACAGAGAAAAGAAACTAGAACAATGCAAACATCAATAATGTAAAAGAAAAATCGTCATAAAAACAAAACAAAACAAAACAAAAATAATCATAATTATAATAATAATCTTAAAGTAACGCATTAACAGGACTGTGAACCAATGATTCTGAAATTTTAACTAACAAAACTTGATCCGATACTACTTCTTTAAACTGCGTTTCAAGATAGTTTCCTTGTGTAAACGTCTTTGGTAAAAAGGAACGAAGCTTTCTGCAGTAAAACAAACAGTGATACAATGTGAATTGTTCGCCGCAAATACATAAAACGTTGTTACAATATTTTGTTTTCAAAGCATTCAGTTGAATGCGAAAATATGTCATAACAATTAATCTCAAATGATATACGTTCCATGTTGTTTTTCCATTGTGCATTCAGGTCATGACACCTGGATGCCCTTCTGCTATCTGTCCCTATTTTTTTAAATAGAAATTTGTTCTCCACTTGGATTCGAGCCTGCACATCCAAGGTGGTCAGGTGTCTCAAGCCAGGTCACCCGTGCAACAAATGTCTTGCCTACTTGAGTATTGAACACCGGCAATGTATAGAGGAATTGTAAGCCTTATGACGTTTACTTTTGTTCGTCATTGACCAGATCAATGGACCTCTTTTCAGCTGTTTCTGCCATTGCCTTTAGGGCTCTAGTCCTCTTTTTCTCAGAAATCGAGAGCAGTCTCATCAGATCAGAGAGACAATGAGTTCGATCAGAATCATGTTTTGATAAACGGGAGTGGAGAACTATGTTCGATCTCATGCCATTCTTGCTAATGATTTCTGGGTGGGTTTTGTGTGTTGTGTGTGTGTGTGTGTGTGTGTGTGTGTTGTGTGTGTGTGTATGCGTGTGTGTGTGTGTGGTGTGTGCGTGCGTTAGTGTGTGTGTGTGTGTGTGTGGGGTGCGTTGTGTGTGTGTGTGTGTGTGCGTTAGTGTGTGTGTGTGTGTGTGTGTGTTGTGTGTGTGTGTGTGTGTGTGTATGTGTGTGGTGAGGTGTGTGTGTGTGTGTGTGTGTGTGTGTGGTGTGTGTGTGGTGTGGTGTGTGTGGTGTGTGTGTGTGTGTGTGGTGTGTGTGTATGTGTGTGTGTATGTGTGTGTGCGTGTGTGAGTGAGCGTGTGTGTGTGTGTGTGTGTGTGTGTATGTATGTGTGTGTGTGTGTGTGTGTGGTGCGTGGTGTGTGTGTGTGTGTGTGTGTGTGTGTGTGTGTGTGCGTTAGTGTGTGTGTGAGTGTGTGAGTGTGTGTGTGTGAGTGTGTGTGTGTGTGTGTGTGTGTGTGTGTGTGTGTGTGTGTGTGTGTGTGAGTGTGTGTGTTGCTTTTCGTTGTTGTTTTTGTATTGTGGAAAATCCGCTGTGCGTTCCCAGCAGTCTGCTTCATCCAGCTAACCCCGCTCTCATACTCCAGATTCACATCTTTTTCAGGTCACAATTTGCTGTCTCCTGCCGTGTAGAAGGTTGTTGGAGTTTCTGGTAGCACGTTATCTCCCCTGGCGGTGCAGATTGCTTGTGCGATCTCTTGAAACAGCCGACTGTGCCTCCAAGTTACCCTGCAATGATCTCAGGACATGTTACCTTGTTTGTTGTCATGGCAGGGCGGGCACGCAAGGTCATCTGATTTCCTCCATCTCATCAGATTAGCAGTTGATGGCAGGAGGTCATATACGGATGTGAGGATGAAACTAATTCTGAGAGGAGCTATATGTCACGTGTCATTCCAGCTTAGACGTCTTTGGGGTGCATTTTCCCACGTCGGATTCCTTGGACACCCCCCCCCCCCCACCTTTTTATATTTTTTTTTATTATCTCTTGTATTGTTATTTGTTTGTCCATCTATTCTTCTAAGAAGAATGTTGAGAGTTCCATGGACAGCAAAAACAAAAACGAAAACAAAACAAAAAAACACACACACACAAACAAAAACAAAACAAAAACAAACAAACCAACAAACAAACGAGACAGTCTTGATGGAGGCAGACACAAGTAGATCATTCATAAGGAAGATTTAGGAAAAGACAAGCAACATTTATAGGCCATTTTATGAGGAAGGGGGATTTGGAGCACCTGGTCACAACGGGAAAGCTGGAGGGAAAGAGAGCGCCAGGTAGACCCCAAGGGAGAAAATACTAGACGGACTTGCAGAGTGGCTGAAGACGAGGAGGGTGGAGGAGATGCTTGGGGCAACAAGAGATAGAGACAGATGGAAGTCCATGATCGCCAACGCCATGCGACAGGGCACCTGATGATGATGATGATGATGATGATGTATTGTTACATCTCTTTTGCCTTCCGTTGGCCTTTGACCACCATATATTTTTTGTTGATCCCAGTTCCTGCCTGTTGCTCTATGTAGGCCCAGTGTGTGGCAGTCGTACAGTCTAATGGTGTGTGCTCGTGCATGCGTATGAATATATGTGTGCGCATGCGCATTTTTTTGTTTTGAGCTCTCCCATGTTGCTAAATCGCCTTTTAACAGTC
>JAPXFY010000027.1:15390961-15393461 GCA_030674185.1 Monoplex corrugatus | reverse complement strand
CAAACTAGAATTTAAAGTCAGCAGATAACGTAAATACCTGCGAACAAGTAAATGCACGCTTGACATCACCATTACTACCAACCACTTCTAAATAAACATTGCACAGGGAAAAAAAATGAACCTATAAATCTTTGTGCATACTGACAACACATTTTGCTTTTAACAATTCTTAATTCTCAACCCCAGCAGTTGCGCTGAAGAAGTCCGCCGGATCGCCGATGAAAGCTACGCAAGTGAGTAGCCATTTTACTGAGAGATGTGTTCAGTACCGTAATCATTATGCTATTATTATTATTATTATAATTATTATTATTATTATAATTATTGTTATTATTATTGTTATTATTATTGTTATTATTATTATTATTATTATTGTTATTGTTGTTGTTGGTTGTTGTTTTTACTATTATTATTACTGTTGTTGTTGTTGTTGTTATTGTTGTTGTTGCTATCATCATCATCATCATCATCTTCATTATTATTATTATTATATGTTATTATTATTATCATTATCATTATTATTATTATCATATTATTACCGTTGTTGTTATTGTTAATAATATTGTTATTATTACTATTTTTATTATTACATTATTATCATTATTATTATAATAATTATTATTATTATTATTGTATCATCATCATCATCATCATTATTATTATTACTATTATTATTATCATTATTATTGGAATACTGATGTCTGTAGAACACAGAACAAGAACTCATTGATCACAAGCCAGCATTCATCACAAAAGAAACGTCTGAATGACACACAGGATTTTAATCAGATTTTATTTTTGGATGTCCTGTCAAAAATTGATGTTTGTATTGGAGGTGGATGGGTTGTTCATTCATTTAAATAAACGTCGATTGAAACCAAAAACGCAGGGCCAATGCGACAGAGCTATTTCTTCTTGTCCCCGTCGCCTTCAATCCTCCATGGGAGATTACTCCATTTTCTTTGTCGTCTTAATTGTCCTGTCATCGAAAGAGTTGTATACCTTTAAAGACTTTTTATCCTGTTGGTCAATACGTGTAAGATTAGGGACTGTATACTCTTTATTTAAAGACATATACATGGGGATCCCTCAGGGGTCAATCATAGCCCCCATCCTGTTAAATATACTTCTTTATGATTTAACAAAATATTTGTCGAAGAACACTAATGGTAGAAAGAAACTCTAGGGAGAGCTAGACAACAGAAGGTCTTCAGAGAAGTAACCCCCTTTAGACAAGTGTTTCGGCCCTGAATTCCTTACACTCTCGGGGGGCCGGGCCACATCCAGGTCATGACTCCTGGATGCCCTTCTGCTGTTGTCTATTTTTTTTTTTCCCCACGCCGGGGAGCGAACCTGGGCGATTCTGCGCTTCAGAATTGCGGTACGCGGTTTTACCAATGTGCTAACGGGGCACACATCATCTGTAGGGAATTTAATCCTTATGAAGTTCACTTTTGGTTCCTCCTTGCCCAGATCCAGCTTGAGCTCCTTTCTGCTGCCTCTGCCATCGCTTTAAGGGCTCTAGTCCTCTTCTTCCCAGAAATGGCGAGTTGTTTCATGAGATCATAAGCGGAGGTGCCCACAAACCCTCTTGCCCCGACCTCTATGGCGAAGATTTTGACCCGCAGACCTGCTTTCTTCAGGGTGCTGGCAAGACCGGCGTATTTTTCGGTCTTGTAGATATGTGCTTCTTCCATTCTGCTTTCGTATGGCACAGTGAGTTCTATCAGAATCACTTGTTTCGAGTAGTCAGAGTGGGGAGCGATGTCTGGTCTCATGCCTGTCTTGCTGATGACATCTGGGTAATTTCTCCACTCTGGGAGGTCTGCTGTACACTCCCAGTCGACTGCTCCATCCAGAAGACCCTTTGGCAATGTGCTGGTTGTCATAGCACTTTCGGGCCAGACCTGTTTCCCTCCTGCTTTGTAGAACGTTGTCATAGCAATTGGTGCGTTTGGGGTCATGGTTTTTTCGTTAACCACGTCTGTGATCACTTTCAGAACTTGGTTGTGCCTCCATGTATACCTTCCTTGGGCTAGCGCTACTTTGCAAGAGCTTAGGACATGTTCCACTGTTTGTTTCTTCTGACAGAGCGGACATGCTGGGTCGTCTGATTTCCCCCATTTCACTAAGTTTGCATTCGAGGGGAGCAGGACATATACAGATCTGAGGAGGAAGCTTATCCTTAGAGGAGCCATGTGCCACATATCGTTCCAGCTGTACAGTACAGTATGCAGATGATATTGCCATCTGGATGAATACCACTCTTCGAAAAAATACAAACAAACGAACAATCACCCATGTACAAAAGCTCTACCAATGTGATCTTGATAACCTGAGTAATTACATGAAAGACAATGGTCTAGAGTTATCGAGTGAAAAGACTTATGCTTTTTAACAATGGTGAAAACCCTAAAACTCTCCCTATATTATCACTGGATAGTAATCCACTTTCTTATAAGCCCACCGTTAAATTTCTTGGAGTGTACTTAACACGAAA
>JAPXFY010000027.1:15348461-15375961 GCA_030674185.1 Monoplex corrugatus | reverse complement strand
ACCAGCCAACCAACCAACGAATGAATGAACGAACCCACCAACCAACCAACCAACCAACCAACCAACCAACCAACCAACCACCAGCCACTGACCAACCAACTAAGCAACAGCCAACCAACCAACCAACCAACCAACCAACCAACCACTCACCCACCCAACCAACCAACCAAATAGTTAAGACAGATAAAAACCAACCAACCAACCACAACCAACCAACCAACCAACCAAACCAACCAGTTAAGACAGAACAAACAAACAAACAAAAGACAAAGACAAACAAAAGAAACAAACAAAAGACAAAGACAAACAAAGACAAACACAAGGCAAACAAACAAAACAAAGACAACAAAGACAAACAAAAGACAAGACAAAAGACAAACAAAACACAAGCAAAAAACAAAGACAAACAAAAAAGCAAAACAAAGAAAGAAAGAAAAAAACACAAGACAAAGACAAACGAACAAACACAAGCAAAACAAAACAAACAAGCAAACAACCAACCAACCAGCCAAAGGTGTACATGTACATGGATAGTGAAGACAGACACAGAGGGTGGGATGACAGATCAGCCAATCTGTGTCTGTTTATATATCTAGGGTCCCACGGCCCCTGGCTTCTGCCGCGCCATCTGATTGTTCCTGTCATGACAATAAGGGCCGCTAAATCACCAGTCACTGATGTCCGACACGTTTGCCCGGGAGGTTTGGTCGTGGTTGGTGACTGCTTTGGTGAATGATGAGAGTGCTCGCCTCGGTTTGATTTTGAATCAAGATTTGGTGCTTTATAGACCTAAATATCATTATTATCATTCATCATCATCATCAGGTGCCCTGCTGCATGGCGTTGGGGATCATGGACTTCCATCTATCTCCATCTCTTGTTGCCCCAAGCATCTCCTCCACCCTCCTCGTCTTCAGCCACTCCGCAAGTCCGTCTAGCATTTTCTCCCTGGGTCTACCTGGTGCTCTCCTTCCCTCCAGCTTTCCCGTTGTGACCAGGTGCTCCAAATCCCCCTTCCTCATAAAATGGCCTATAAGTGTTGCCTGTCTTTTCCTAACCTTCCTTATGAATGATCTACTTGTGTCTGCCTCCATCAAGACTGTCTCGTTTGTTTTCTTTGCTGTCCATGGGACTCTAAACATTCTTCTTAGAAACCACATCTCGGCTTCCTCAATCTTGTTCTGGATTTGCTTGTTGACTGTCCACGCCTCACATCCGTACAACAGCATTGGTTCTATATAACATTCAAGAACTCTCTTCCTGATGTTAATTGATAGGCATTTGTTGGTAAGAATGCTTGTCATCTTCTTGTATGCTGTTTTGGCTTGGCCGATTCTGCTGGTTATTTCTGATGTGCATCTGCCGTCTGATGAAATGATCATTCCCAGGTATTTAAACTTATTAACCTGTCTCAACGTTGTGCCATTTGCTGTTATTTTGCATGAGGGGATTTCATGTTTTTTACTGATCACCATGACATCTGCCTTCCTTCTGTTTAGTTCCAACCCCTTACCTTTGCTTTCTATTTCTAGTACATTCAAGAGGTTTTGTAGGACCTGTCCCTTTCATTTTCTGCAATTAGCACGGTGTCATCTGCGTATCGAATGTTGTTTATCATTTTCCCTCCAACCTTTAATTCAGGGTCTTCCTCTGGGTTTCTCATGAATTTTTCGCTGTAAAGTGAAAACAGATCTGGTGACAAAACACAACCTTGTCTGACTCCTCTTTTGATGTTTTGGAAAGAGCATATATTGTGTTCTATTCTCATTGCAGCTGTTTGTTCCCAGTAAATATTTCTGATTATTCGTAGATCTTTTCCATCAACATTGAGTCTCTCCAGTTGGTTGATCAATTCTTCATGTCTTACCTGGTCGAAAGCCTTGGTATAGTCAACGAAGCATAAATACAAATCCTTATTCATCTCAATTGACCTCTCTATTATAGTTCTTAGGATGTATATGGCATTAATAGTTCCTTTCCCTTCCACAAATCCACACTGTTCTTCTGCTATTTCTCGTTTGATTCTATTCCTTGTCCTCATCATGATTATTCTTAATAGGATTTTTGTTACATGACTCATCAAACTGATTATGCGATGGAGTTCGCATCCTATAGCCCCTGTCTTCTTTGGAAGTGGAATGAAAATTGATTTTGACATATCTTTGGGGATTTTTCCGGTGTCGTAAATTTCATTTAGGAGGACTGTCTTTTTTTTCTATGCCAAATTCCTCTAGGGTTTCAATCATCTCTGTAGTAATGTTGTCTGGTCCTGGGGCTTTTCCTGGTTTCATATTTTTCAGTGCCACTCTAACTTCATCTTTCATTATGGGTGGTCCTTCAAAGTTCTTTTTTATAATGTGTTCTTCGTTTCTGTCATCCTCAAAAAGGTCTTTAATGTACTCTCCCCATCTGTCTAATATTTTGTCTTTTTCAATGATAAGCGTGCCATCTTTCGATTTGTAAGCTACCAGTTGATGTGATTGTATTTTTCCTATGGACAGTTTTGTTCAATTCGTCTGTACATACCCTGAGGATCCGTTTTGTGTCGGTCTTCTATTTCTTTGCATTTTGTTTTCAGCCAAGCTTCCTTAGCTTTATTGCACCTATTCCTGATTTCTTTGTTTATCTTCCTGTATATCTCCTCGTTTCTCTTTGCCTTCCTCCTTTCCTCCATCAAGCCCAAAATTTCATTAGTCATCCAGCTCTTTTTTGCTTTTCTATCTGCCTTAGGGATTTCTTCACAAACTTCATTTATCGAATTTCTCAACTTTGTCCATTGTTCCTCACTCACCAACGTCTTCCAGAGCACTGAATTGGTTTTGAACATGTACATTAGATTTTTGACGTATCACTTCATCTGTCTTTAAGAGTCCAAGATTTGGTTTGATTATGCTTGTGTTCTGTTTCCTTTTCCTTAATTTCAGCCTAAACCTTCCCACTACAGGATTGTGGTCACTGTTGCAGTCTGCGCCTGGTAGTGTTTTTGCTGACAGTAAAGAATGTCTAAATCTTTTGTTGATCAGGATGTAGTCAATCTGATTTTTGGTATTATCTCCTGGACTCGTCCAAGTCCATTTTCTTATATTAGGCTGCTCAAACCAGGTGTTTCCTACTATCAACTCATTCATCTGTGCCCATTCTACAAGTTTCCCTTCCCTTTCATTTTGTGTACCAAGTCCATGAGGTCCAACTATATCCTCCACCCTATCCTGTCCAACTTAAGCATTAAAATCTCCCATTATTATTGTAACTTCTTGTGATTTACATTGGACCTTGGCCATCTCTAATGCTTCGTAGAAGTTGTCGATGTCTTCCTGAGTACTTGCGGATGTTGGTGCATACACCTGAATGATGTTGATATCAAATGGTTTGCCTCCGAATTTGACCAGCAAAACTCTGTCGGACACAGCCCAGTATCCCTTAACTGCTTTTGATTTGTCTTTGTCCATTATGATGCCTACTCCTCTTTCATGTGAATTACCACCAGAGTATATCATTGTGTATTCTCCTGATGTTATCATGTCTGCCCCCTTCCATCTCACTTCCCCTAGTCCTAAAATACTAATGTTAAGCCTTTCCATCTCCATTTTGATGTTGTCTAATTTTCCCTTCTGCAACAGTGTTCTGATGTTCCATGTTGCTATTTTAATATTTTGGAGTCTGACTTTGGTCGCAGTAGCTGGCTGACGGTCTGGTGTCACCTGCGCCGCATGACGGTCCCATTACTATATTGAAAGAGCCCCAGCATCTCCATGTAGAGTTAGTCTGGCTCCGTGACCAAAGGAGTACTGTATGTAGTTAGTAGCAGGGATGAATAAGCAATATCTTCAGTAAGCTAGACCAAAACAAGCACTGTTGATTTCCACATGAGTGACCCAGCAGCAGTGTGGGTCTCCTGCCGTGGGTTGCCTGACGGTGGCTTGGTATCTCTGCTTTCCGTAGGCTTCCTGGCACTGTTTGTGGAGCCAGAATGAGTGGCATGAGATCAACGCCACTGAGGCAGGGCAGCAGTTGAGACAACCAACCAACTAACCAACCAACTAACCAACCAACCAACCAACCAATCAACCAACCAACTAACCAACCAACCAACCAACCAACCAACCAACCAACCAATCAACCAACCAACCAACCAACCAACCAACCAACCAACCAAACAACCAACCAACAAATCAACCAACCAACCAGCCAACCAATCAACCAACCAACCAACCAACCAACCAACCAGTTACGACAAAGAAGAAAAGAAAGAAACAAACAAACAAGCAAAAGACAAAGAAAAATCAAACAAAAGACAAAGACAAAGAAAGAAACAAACAAAAACAATGACAAACAAACACAAGAAAAAGCAAAACAAACAAAGAAATAAGCAAACAAACAAAGACAAATAACCAACCAACCAACCAACCAACCAACCAATCAACCAACCAACCAACCAACCAATCAACCAACCAACCAACCAAACAACCAACCAACCAACCAACCAACCAAACAACCCACCAACCAACCCACCAACCAACCAACCAAACAACCCACCAACCAACCAAAGGTAGACATCAATAGTGAAGACAGACATAGAGGGTGGGATGACAGATCAGCCAATCTGTGTCTATTTAGATATCTCGGGTCCCACAGCCCCTGGCTTCTGCCGCGCCATCTGATTGTTCTTATCATAACAATAATGGCCGTTAAATCACCCATCACTGATGTCCGACACGTGTGCTCTTAGCACGAGGATGCTAAACTAGCAGGCCATAATTAGCTGCCATTGATCCCCTTCAATGGATTGATTTCAATCGACCGCGCGCAGATGCTGTGCAGTGTTGTCATTGGCGCCGCCAAGATGTCACTCAGTGACGTCGGTCCTCTCAGGTGTTGACCGTATTCTGTGATCGACGTTGGAAGCTGGAGTAAAATTCACACCACCACATCAAAACAAAGTGCCATCCACGTGCACATGGCAAATGACACTAATTCAAATAATTATTACAAGAAAGAAACGACAGCCTGAGGTAAACATGCACTTTCACATGGAGGTTGTTATCCCCGGTCCAAGGCAATCCTGCTTTCCTCCCCTGGTGGCTGAGAACCAGCTACCTGCAATTACTAATTCAGACACAGGGATGGTCATGCCATTCAAATAATCTTCTTTTATATATATATGTGACCTCTCACCACGAAATCAGTCTTAACTCGCAGTCAGTCGAACAGCACTAGGAGCTGAAAAGGTGACTGAGGGTCTCTCTGGGGTGTTTTGACTTTTTTCTCAAAATTGATTTCTGTAAACTATAATCTATCCCCCACGGAAACTTTTTTCTTGAAAAAATATTATTAATCAATCTAAATCGGTATTTTAATGCACTGCTCGCCGCAGAAAGAACGCCATTTTCTACCAAAAGTACCTATTTTTGTTTCTTATTATGAACCGCAACTTGTACAGTACCCGCACATGTAATATACTGATGGAAAGCTCTTTGGTGCACCTTTCAGATAATGACAGCTAAAATCAGAAACAAACTGGGTCAAAGCCACCACATAAAGAAATTTAAGGAAAATGTGTAGGAGACCACACAAAAACTTTACAGGCCGTTTTCTCAAAATGGCCATCATACAAGTTAATGACTTTAAACATACATAACTTCTACATTTTTTGAGTACAAGCTTTATTCAAGTACCAAAATAATCAGCAGAATGTACACTTTCCAGTGATATGTATATCTCAAAATGCCCAAAATGCTAGTTAAGACTGATTTCGTGGTGGGAGGTCACATATATATCATCTAAATTGTGTACTTCTCAAGATCACTGTCATCTTGACGAAGCATCATATGAAATGAAACTTGAGGTTAAAGGGAATGTAAATATCGGTAAAGTCCAAAGTTCCTCAGAAAGAGCTGTTCATACACCTTCCCTGAAACGAGCTGATTTTGCGACTTTTTTGGGTCCATGTGTCCTTGACCTTGGCACCTTCCAAACTTTTGTATTTGCATTCGTGATTCAGCAGTTTACAGCTTTGATCCAAACTTACCATGGTAAAGATCCATGAGTGTGATGTCTTAATGGCTGATGTGACGCATCTAGTGTGTTGGCTAGTGACTGTGTGCATGTCGCCTCTCGATTTCAGTCCGCATAGCTGGCTAGCACTACTGCTTGCAGCACTGCGAAAAGGAGAGCAGTGTGCGTGAGTCTCTCTCTGTCAGTACATAGCCTCTCTGTCAGCAAGCCCTACGTAGTGCCTCTCCATGGCTGAGCACATCACGATCTCAGGCTGAACCCTCGAGGGACTTGGCGGAGATCTAGCCCCCCGACATGAGGCATGCAGACCAACCAGCATGTGGACACGTCTTGGCCCCCACGAACCAAACCCCAGCTATGGGTAAATAGCACCACCGCCTTGTGGTTGTCTCGGGAAAGACCAAGGCTAAGGGAGTAAACCCTGACAACAAATCAGCCTCCAGTGACCTGTGGGTAGTTGTGGGAATGACAAAGGCTAGCGGAGAGTCCGTACGAAAATCGATGGCAGGCAACTGGAAACCACCATCGTATTCTCGCAACAACATTATGGGCAGACACATAAAAAACAAACAACCCAACGACACATATCATTATAAATGATCACCTGGGTAAGCTAATGTTACTCTCCTTTTGTCACTGTAAATGATCACCTGGGTAAGCTAATGTTACTCTCCTTTTGTCACTGTAAATGATCACCTGGGTAAGCTAATGATACTCTGTCACTGTAAATGATCACCTGGGTAAGGTAATGATACTCTGTCACTGTAAATGATCACCTGGGTAAGGTAATGTTACTCTGTCACTGTAAATGATCACCTGGGTAAGGTAATGATACTCTGTCACTGTAAATGATCACCTGGGTAAGCTAATGATACTCTGTCACTGTAAATGATCACCTGGGTAAGGTAATGTTACTCTCCCTTTGTCATTGTAAATGATCACCTGGGTAAGCTAATGTTACTCTGTCACTGTAAATGATCACCTGGGTAAGGTAATGTTACTCTCCCTTTGTCATTGTAAATGATCACCTGGGTAAGCTAATGTTACTCTCCCTTTGTCATTGTAAATGATCACCTGGGTAAGGTAATGATACTCTCCCTTTGTCATTGTAAATGATCACCTGGGTAAGCTAATGTTACTCTCCCTTTGTCATTGTAAATGATCACCTGGGTAAGGTAATGATACTCTCCCTTTGTCATTGTAAATGATCACCTGGGTATGGTAATGTTACTCTCCCTTTGTCATTGTAAATGATCACCTGGGTAAGCTAATGTTACTCTCCCTTTGTCATTGTAAATGATCACCTGGGTAAGGTAATGTTACTCTGTCACTGTAAATGATCACCTGGGTAAGGTAATGTTACTCTCCCTTTGTCATTGTAAATGATCACCTGGGTAAGGTAATGATACTCTGTCACTGTAAATGATCACCTGGGTAAGGTAATGTTACTCTCCCTTTGTCATTGTAAATGATCACCTGGGTAAGGTAATGATACTCTCCCTTTGTCATTGTAAATGATCACCTGGGTAAGGTAATGTTACTCTCCCTTTGTCATTGTAAATGATCACCTGAGTAAGGTAATGTTATTCTCCCTTTGTCACTGTAAATGATCACCTGGGTAAGGTAATGTTACTCTCCCTTTGTCATTGTAAATAATCACCTGGGTAAGTTAATGTTACTCTCCCTTTGTCATTGTAAATGATCACCTGGGTAAGGTAATGTTACTCTGTCACTGTAAATGATCACCTGGGTAAGGTAATGTTACTCTCCCTTTGTCACTGTAAATGATCACCTGGGTAAGGTAATGTTACTCTCCCTTTGTCATTGTAAATGATCACCTGGGTAAGCTAATGATACTCTCTCACTGTAAATGATCACCTGGGTAAGGTAATGATACTCTGTCACTGTAAATGATCACCTGGGTAAGCTAATGATACTCTGTCACTGTAAATGATCACCTGGGTAAGGTAATGATACTCTGTCACTGTAAATGATCACCTGGGTAAGGTAATGATACTCTGTCACTGTAAATGATCACCTGGGTAAGCTAATGATACTCTGTCACTGTAAATGATCACCTGGGTAAGCTAATGATACTCTGTCACTGTAAATGATCACCTGGGTAAGGTAATGATACTCTGTCACTGTAAATGATCACCTGGGTAAGCTAATGTTACTCTGTCACTGTAAATGATCACCTGGGTAAGCTAATGTTACTCTGTCACTGTAAATGATCACCTGGGTAAGGTAATGATACTCTGTCACTGTAAATGATCACCTGGGTAAGGTAATGATACTCTGTCACTGTAAATGATCACCTGGGTAAGCTAATGTTACTCTGTCACTGTAAATGATCACCTGGGTAAGCTAATGTTACTCTGTCACTGTAAATGATCACCTGGGTAAGGTAATGTTACTCTCCCTTTGTCATTGTAAATGATCACCTGGGTAAGGTATTGACACTCCCTTTATCACTGTAAATCTCTCACAGTACCAGTACACATATTAGCCTTAAAAAAGTCAAGGTGGTTTCTGCAATACGTTTTACTAACATCCATTATAAGTTTCATCATCATCATCATCAGGTGCCTTGCCGCATGGCGTTGGCGATCATGGCCCTCCATCTGTTTCTATCTCTTGTTGCCTCAAGCACCTCTTCCACCCTCTTTGTCTTCAGCCACTCTGCAAGTCTGTCCAATATCTTCTCCCTTGGTCTACCTGATGCTCACTTTCCCTCAAGCTTTCCCGTTGTGACCAGGTATTCCAATTCCCCTTTCCTCATAAAATGGCCAATGAATGTTGCCTGTCTTTTCCTAATCTTCCTTATGAATGATCTTCTTGTGTCTGTCTCCATCAAGACTGTCTCGTTTGTTTTCTTTGCTGTCCATGGAACTCTCAACATTCTTCTTAGAAACCACAATTCGGCTGCCTCAATCTTGTTCTGGCTTTGCTTGTTGGCTGTCGATGCCTCACAACCGTATAACAGTACTGGTTCTATATAACATTCAAGAACTCTCTTCCTGATGTTAATTGATAGGCATTTGTTGGTAAGAATGCTTTTCATTTTCTTGAATGCTGTTTTGGCTTGGCTGATTCTGCTGGCTATTTCTGATGTGCATCTGCCATCTGGTGAAATGATCGTTCCCAGGTACTTAAACTTACCAACCTGTCTCAAGATTGTGCCGTTTGCTGTTATTTTGCATGAGGGGATTTCATGCTTTTACTAATCACCATGACTTCAGTCTTCCTGCTGTTTAGTTCCAGCCCCTTTCCTTTGCTTTCTATTTCTAGTATATTCAAGAGGTTTTGTAGGTCCCTTTCATTTTCTGCAAGTAGCATGGTGTTATCTGCGTATCGAATGTTGTTAATCACTTTTCCTCCAACCTCTAATCCAAGGTCTTCCTCTGGGTTTCTCATGAATTTTTCGCTGTAAAGTGAAAACAGATCTGGTGACAAAACACAACCCTGTCTGACTCCTCTTTTGATGTTTTGGAAAGAGCTTATATCGTTTTCTATTCTCATTGCAGCTGTTTGTTCCCAATACATGTATATTTCTGATTATTCGTAGATCTTTTCCATCAATATTGAGTCTTTCTAGTTGGTTGATCAATTCTTCATGTCTTACCCGATCGAAAGCCTTGGTATAATTAACAAAGCATAAATATAAATCCTTATTCATCTCGATTGACCTCTCTATGATAGTTCTTAGGATGGATATGACATTAATAGTTCTTTTCCCTTCCACAAATCCACACTGTTCTTCTGCTATTTCTCTTTTGATTTCATTCCTTGTCCTCATCATGATTATTCTTAATAGGATTTTTGTTACATGACTCATCAAACTGATTGTGCGATGGAATTCGCATTCTATAGTCCCTGTCTTCTTTGGAAGTGCAATGAAAATTGATTTTGACGTATCTTTGGGGATTTTTCCAGTGTCATAAATTTCGTTCAGGAGGACTGTTATTTTTTCAATACAAAATTCCTCCAGTGCTTCAGTCATCTCTGTAGTAATGTTGCCTGGTCCTGGGACTTTTCCTGGTTTCATCTTTTTCAGTGCTGCTCTAACTTCATCTTTCATTATTGGTGGTCCTTCAACGTTCTTTCTTATAATGTGTTCTTCGTTTGTCATCTTCAAAAAGGTCTTTAATGTACTGTTCCCGTCTGTCTAACATTTTGTCTTTTTCCATGAGAAGCGTACCATCTTTCGACTTTAAGCAACCAGTTGATGTGCATGTGTTTTTCCTGTGGACAATTTCTTCAGTTCGTCTGTATATACCCTGAGGATCCGTTTTGTGTCGGTCTTCTATTTCTTTGCATTTTGTTTTCAGCCAAGCTTCCTTAGCTTCATTGCACCTATTCCTGATTTCTTTGTTTATTTTCCTGTATATCTCCTTGTTTCTCATTGCCTTCCTCCGTTCCTCCATCAAGCGTACAATTTCTTTTGTCATCCAGTTCTTATAAGTTTATGTGTGAATAATATACGTTTCTATTAGGGGAAGAAAAGGTGAAAGTTTTCCAAAAAACTTTGATGGGGTAGGGAGTGAGGTGGTAAAGACCAAGACTTCAATTTGTGTCTTGGCTAGTAAAACAACAATGGTGTCCATCTCCTGTCTCTTGCTGTTTTACTTTCCATGTTCGTTCTTTGATTTAACGTCTTTTTACTATAATCTCCATCAGTACCTTCAAAAATCATTGTGGGATTTTTCGGCTCTAACCGGCTCCTACCCAGAGTTGGGCGTGCTGTGGGCTCATTGGGAAGACTGGGACCACACAGTCGAGTCTCATCCATGAATCCTGAACAGGGCCAGATATCCATTTACAGCCACTGTTTCTGCTCTTTATGAATCATATAGACATAATTACTGACTATAACGTGTATCATCGTCCCCAAACTACAGACACTATTTTTGACTACAACTTGTACTACAAAATCAGTTTGGCTGTCGACATTCACAGATGCAAATAGAAACCAGGAACAAACAAAAAAGAAAAAAAAAGAAAAAACAACAACAACAAACAACCCCCCCCCCCCCAATCTGAATGCATATATAATAGAACAAAACAAGACGGGCGTAAACTGGTGTAGTGGTTAACGCAACGAACTACCGACTGGAAGGTTGTGAGTTCGAATCTCCACCAGTCCCTTCAAAATTCATTGTGGGAGTTTTCGGCTCTAACCGGCTCCTACCCACATTTGGGTTTGCTATGGGCTCATTGGGAAGACTGAGGCCACACAGTCGAGTCTCAATCCACTTCAAGGATGCGTCATTGAAGGTGTTGCTCAAAATCTTTTGACCAGCACCGCAGGTGTCTGTGTCTCTCGGGCCAGGTTGATGCAAGGATATTTTGTGATAATAAGTGTGGAGTGCAGCCCTGTCACGCAGTCTCAATCCTAGATGGAACTCCATAACATCATGATTGTCATCGTCATCGACATCATCATCATCGCATTGTAAACACTGTTCTAGCTTCTGTGGCCATTAAGATGGCGTAGAATATGGGACACAGACACAGACACAGACACAGACACACAGACACACAGACACAGACACACAGACACAGACACAGATACACAGACACACACACACACACACACACACACACACACACACACACACACACACACACACACACACACACACAAATAAACAAACAAAAAAGAGGTGAGCACAAAGATAACCTTCCTGAGTGCGGTGATTCTAAAAACAAATAAAAAATTTAAAAAAGCGTAAATTTTTGGCTAACTCACCTTTGTCAAGCCGCAAATTTGCGCCTGTCTTATTTTCTTCTACTGTATACGCGTTCTGATTCTATTTTTGTGTTTTTAGCACTACAAAGTCATTCCATGCAGAATCCATCTCTAGGGAATGTAAATGAAACAATACTTATAGTGTCTTTGAGACAAAGCAGTTGTCTGCATATTTTAAAAAAGCACGTCATGACAACTTTATCAAAAATATTTCCAAAATTCATATTTAACGCTTGTGGCTCTTCTAGGTCCAGTAGTATTACAGTTTGTGGGTGTGTGTATATATGTAAAATACACACACGAACACACACACACATACATGTACACACACACACACATACATGTACACACACACACACACACACACACACACACACACACACATACATACATACATACACACACACACTCAGAGAGAGAGAGAGAGAGAGATACACACACACACACATACACACACACATACACACACACACACACACACACACACACACACACACACACACACACACACACACACACACACACACACAGGTATATATACGTATATATATACCTCTCTCTATATATACCTAGTGACTGATGTGTACACCAAACCTACAGATTCCCATTCTTATCTACATAGCCTGTCCTGTCATCCTCAACACGTGATCAAAAACATTCCATACAGCCAGTTTCTGAGACTTCGCCGCCTGTGTTCTGACCCTACCACCTTCAGTCGCCGCTGTGCAGAAATGACACGCTATTTTGCCCGCCGAGGATACAATTCCAGGCTTGTACAGAATGCCAAACATCGTGCTGGCCTCATCCCCAGATCACGGATCCTTCAATACAAACCCAAACAGAGAGCCACCAGAACACCCTTCATCGTCACCCACCATCCATCTAACCCACCCCTCCGTCAGTGGCTCAGGGAACTCCACTCCACAATCCTTCACACCAGCAGCAAAATGCAGAAGGCATAGAGAGAGAGAGAGAGAGACAGATAGATAGATAGATACATAGATACATAGATAGATACATAGATACATATATACATGTAGATACATACATATAGATAGATAGAATGTGCGTGTGCGTGTGTATCCACAACGAATGCATATGTGTGTGTGTGTGTGTGTGTGTGTGTGCGCGCGCGCGTGCGTGTGTGTGCGTGCGTGCGTGTGTGTGTGTGCGCGCGCGCGTGCGTGTATGCTTGCTTATATGTATATTTTCATGTGTGTGTTTGTCAACGATAAATGAAAAAGCATATCTGCTGATTTTCGATGAACTATGTTTATGCTGGTATTGTATGAATTTCTCTTCACCATTGTGGTTGTGTGTAGCGTAGTTGCAGGGTATATGGGTAACTTGGGCATTCCTTTTTTAAGGAATGTTCTGAGCTTACCACTTTATGCTTTGTGGCTGCGTCTATGCTAGCTGAATGGGTAGCGCAAACTGTGTTGGGTTTGAGAAATTCTACATGGGAGATAACTCCGTAACTCTCAAGAGTTATGTTACTTAGTTTATGTTTATGCTGCTTTGATGATTTGGTGTACACATCTATGGAATGCTTGTGTGGCTATACGGCATTTAATGTATTGACATGACAATGTTTATGGTTCATTGGTGTACTAGGGTACGTATTGATTGTGTTTGTACTGCATTACTATGTCAGCATGGCAATTGTTCATGCTGTTTGTGAAGTGCAGTGCAACGAGCATTCTCTTCTATGGATTATTTGCACTACATAAATGGAATTATTATTATTATTGTCATTATTATTATTTATTATTATTATTATTATATCACTATTATTATCATTATCATTTTTATTATCATTGTTGTTGTTGTTGTTACTATTAATGTTATTATTATTATTATTATCATTATAATTGTTATGATGATGATGATGATGATTTTTTTATATTGTGTTGTTGTTGTTTGTCATTATTATTATTATTATCATTGTTTGTCATTATTACTATTATTATCATTATCACCACCACCACCACCACCACACCATCATCATCATCATCATTATGATTTTACTTTACCAGATCTAAAGTATACTACATACTCACGGCAAGTGACCACACATTCACGCCAAGTGATGTGTGTATAGTGTGTTTTGCCAAACGAGGTCATCATCATCATCATCATCATTTTTCTTTACCAGATCTAAAGTATGCTACGCACTCACAGCAGGTGACCACACATTCACACCAAGCGATGTGTGTATACAGTACTGTGTTTTGCCAAACGCGGACAGACAATTAATACCTACGGTCCGATCAGCTGTGAAATGTGCACAACAGATGAACCTACGTATCGGAAATCTTGACGACGTCATCCACACACGTACACGCACACACGCACATACACACACACACACACGCACACACGCACACACATACAGAGAACATCACACACACAGAGGACATCACACTCATTCTCTCCCTACTACAACAACTGCGTGTGTCTTGTTGTTCCGACTGTTGGACTAGATTGACATCTGTGTTTGGGCTTTTCCACCTGTCGTGAGGAACTCCAGCAGGGTTTGTTTGTTTGTTTGTTTGCTGTTTTTCTCCCATGTTTTGTTTATTTTAAGTCTGTTTGTGTATGTGTTTCTCCGCGTGGCTCTCGATCTCTCGATCTTCTTCTTCTTCTTGTACGTGGGTTGGACCAGATTTACACGTGTGATTGG
The DNA here is from genome assembly GCA_030674185.1 of Monoplex corrugatus. NCBI lineage: Eukaryota > Metazoa > Mollusca > Gastropoda > Littorinimorpha > Ranellidae > Monoplex > Monoplex corrugatus. The sequence goes on along the minus strand of JAPXFY010000027.1, from coordinate 15,361,511 downwards.
CTTCACCATCTATCGTGAGGAACTCGTTCAGGTTTTCTTTGTTTGTTGTTGTTGTTGGGGTTTTTTTCTCACTTGTTCTGTTTATTTTAAGTCTGTTTGTGTATGTGTTTTTCCACGCGCCTCTCTGTTTCTCTGTCTCTCTGTCTCTGTCTCTGTCTCTGTCTCTGTCTCTGTCTCTCTCTCTCTCTCCTCTCTCTCTCTCTCTCTCTTCTTCTTCTTCTTCTTCTTCTTCTTCTTCTTCTTCTTCTTCTTCTTCTTCTTCTTCTTCTTCTTCTCCTTCTTCTGTCTCCTTCTTCTTCTTCTTCTTCTTCTTGTTCTTCTTGTTCTTCTTCTTCTTCTTCTTCTTCTACATGTATTGGACCAGATTTACACCTATGATTGACTCCGCCATCTGTCTTGAGGAACTCCATCAGGTTTTGTTTGTCCCCCCCCCCCCCCCCATTCTGTTTACTTTAATTCTGTTTGTGTGTGTGTTTCTCCACGTGACTCTTTCTCTCTTCTTCTTCTTCTTCGTGTGTTGGACAATATTTACACCTGTGATTGGCTCCACCGTCTGTCGTGAAGAACTCCATCAGGTTTTGTTTGTTGTTTCTCCCTCGTTCTGTTTCCTTTAATTCTGTTTGTGTCTTGTTTCCTTTAATTTGTTTCCTTTAATTCTGTTTGTGTCTTGTTTACTTTAATTTGTTTCCTTTAATTCTGTTTGTGTCTTGTTTAGTTTAATTTGTTTCCTTTAATTCTGTTTGTGTCTTGTTTCCTTTAATTTGTTTCCTTTAATTCTGTTTGTGTCTTGTTTACTTTAATTTGTTTCCTTTAATTCTGTTTGTGTCTTGTTTCCTTTAATTTGTTTCCTTTAATTCTGTTTGTGTCTTGTTTCCTTTAATTTGTTTTCTTTAATTCTGTTTGTGTCTTGTTTCCTTTAATTTGTTTCCTTTAATTCTGTTTGTCTTATTTCCTTTAATTTGTTTCCTTTAATTCTGTTTGTGTCTTGTTTATTTTAATTTGTTTCCTTTAATTCTGTTTGTGTTTTACTTTAATTTGTTTCTTTGATTCTGTTTGTGTCTTGTTTCCTTTAATTTGTTTCCTTTAATTCTGTTTGTGTCTTATTTCCTTTAATTTGTCTCCTTTAATTCTGTTTGTGTCTTGTTTCCTTTAATTCTGTTTGTGTTTTGTTTACTTTAATTTGTTTCCTTTAATTCTGTTTGTGTCTTATTTCCTTTAATTTGTCTCCTTTAATTCTGTTTGTGTCTTGTTTCCTTTAATTCTGTTTGTGTTTTGTTTACTTTAATTTGTTTCCTTTAATTCTGTTTGTGTTTTGTTTACTTTAATTTGTTTCCTTTAATTCTGTTTGTGTTTTGTTTACTTTAATTTGTTTCCTTTAATTCTGTTTGTGTCTTGTTTAGTTTAATTTGTTTCCTTTAATTCTGTTTGTGTCTTGTTTACTTTAATTTGTTTCCTTTAATTCTGTTTGTGTTTTGTTTACTTTAATTTGTTTCCTTTAATTCTGTTTGTGTTTTGTTTACTTTAATTTGTTTCCTTTAATTCTGTTTGTGTTTTGTTTACTTTAATTTGTTTCCTTTAATTCTGTTTGTGTTTTGTTTACTTTAATTTGTTTCCTTTAATTCTGTTTGTGTCTTGTTTAGTTTAATTTGTTTCCTTTGATTCTGTTTGTGTTTTGTTTACTTTCATTTGTTTCCTTTAATTCTGTTTGTGTTTTGTTTCCTTTAATTTGTTTCCTTTAATTCTGTTTGTGTTTTGTTTACTTTAATTTGTTTCCTTTAATTCTGTTTGTGTCTTATTTCCTTTAATTTGTCTCCTTTAATTCTGTTTGTGTCTTGTTTCCTTTAATTCTGTTTGTGTTTTGTTTACTTTAATTTGTTTCCTTTAATTCTGTTTGTGTTTTGTTTACTTTAATTTGTTTCCTTTAATTCTGTTTGTGTTTTGTTTCCTTTAATTTGTTTCCTTTAATTCTGTTTGTGTCTTGTTTACTTTAATTTGTTTCCTTTAATTCTGTTTGTGTTTTGTTTACTTTAATTTGTTTCCTTTAATTCTGTTTGTGTTTTGTTTACTTTAATTTGTTTCCTTTAATTCTGTTTGTGTTTTGTTTACTTTAATTTGTTTCCTTTAATTCTGTTTGTGTTTTGTTTCCTTTAATTTGTTTCCTTTAATTCTGTTTGTGTCTTGTTTAGTTTAATTTGTTTCCTTTGATTCTGTTTGTGTTTTGTTTACTTTCATTTGTTTCCTTTAATTCTGTTTGTGTTTTGTTTCCTTTAATTTGTTTCCTTTGATTCTGTTTGTGTCTTGTTTACTTTCATTTGTCTCCTTTAATTCTGTTTGTGTCTTGTTTACTTTGATTTGTCTCCTTTAATTCTGTTTGTGTCTTGTTTACTTTGATTTGTTTACTTTAATTCTGTTTGTGTCTTGTTTACTTTGATTCTGTTTTTATCTTGTTTACTTTGATTCTGTTTTTATCTTGTTTACTTTAATTCTGTTTGTGTCTTGTTTACTTTAATTCTGTTTGTGTCTTGTTTACTTTAATTCTGTTTGTGTTTTGTTTACTTTAATTTGTTTCCTTTAATTCTGTTTGTGTCTTGTTTACTTTGATTTGTTTCCTTTAATTCTGTTTGTGTCTTGTTTACTTTAATTTGTTTACTTTAATTCTGTTTGTTTAATTATTCAGAATTAAAGAAAACAAAATTAAGATAAACAAAAACAAATTTGTTTACTTTAATTTGCACAAATGTCTTGTCTTGTTGTATTAAATACGCGTTCTTATTCTTTTGTTTGTGTTTTTTTTTTTTCTGGTTCCTTTTAATTCTGTTTGTTTATGTGTTTCACTACAGGCCTCTCTCTCTCTTCTTCTACGCGTGTTGGTCCAGATTTACATCTGTGATTGGCTCTGCCATCTGTCGTGTGGAATTCCATCAGGTTTTGTTTGTGTTTTTTTCCCCTCACGTTTTTGTTTATTTTAATTCTTTAATCCAAAACAAGTGTGACTGCCCGCGTTCAAGTAAACAGGAACCAGAAAAAAAAACACGAAAAAAGAATCAGAACGCGTATTTAATACAACCAGACAAGACAGGCGCAAATTTTCGGCCAACTGCCTTGTCATAAACAAACAAACAAACACCAAATACAAAGATTAACAGATAAAGACTGAAACTTCCCTCCTGCTTCGTCGTTTTTCTCCTAATCTTTGTATTTGGTGTTTGTTTGTTTATTTGTGATCTTACGTTTGACAAAGGCCAGTTGGCCGAAAATTCGCACCTGTCTTGTCTGGTTGTATTAAATACGCGTTCTGGTTCTTTTTTTGGTGTGTTTTTTTTTTCTGGTTTTTAATTCTTTAATTCTATTTGCTTATGTGTTTCACTACGCCCCTCTCTCTTCTACAGGCGTTGCACCAGACTTACACATGTGATTGGCTCCACCATCTGTCGTGTGGAACCCCATCAGGTTTTGTTTGTTTGTTGTTTTTCACCCCATGTTTTGATTACTTTAATTCTGTTTGTTTATGTGTTTCTCCACAAGCCTCTCTCTCTCTCTCTCCTCTCTCTCTCTCTCTCTCCTCTTCTCTCTCTCTCTCTCTTCTCTCTCTCTCTCTCTCTCCTCTCTCCTCTCTCTCCTCTCTCTCCTCCCTTCTCTCTTCTCTCCTCTCTCTCTTCTCTCTCTCTCTCTATCTTTTCTCTCTCTTCGCTCTCTCTCTTCTCTCTTCTCTCTCTCTCTCCCTCCTCTCTCTTCTACTGTGTTGTACCAGATTTATACTTGTATTGGCTGCAAAATCTGTCGCGAGGAACTCCATCAGGTTTGTTTGTTTATTGTCCACCCCCCCCCCCCCCAATGTTCTGTTTACTTTATTCTATTGTGTATGTGTTTCTCCACACGCCTCTCTCTGTGTCTGTCTGTCTGTCTGTCTGTCTTCTCTCTGTCTCTGTCCCTGCCTGTCTGTCTGTCTGTCTGTATGTCTGTCTGTCTGTCTGTCTGTCTCTCTCTTTCTGTCTTCTTCTACGTGTGTTGGACCAGACTTACACCTGTGATGGCTCCGCCGTCTGTAACGAGGAACTCCATTAGGTTTGGTTTGTTGTTGTTTTTTCCTCCATGTTCTGTTTACTTCAATTCTTTAATTTTGTTTGTTTTTGTTGTTTCTCCATAAGTCCCTCTCTCTCTCTTCTATGTGATGGTTTTGCTTGTTGTTGTTTTTCCCCCTTCACGTTCTGTTTACTTAATTCTGTTTTGTTTGTTGTTGATTTGATTTATTCGTGTGTTTTCCACCACTCGCTTATCCGTTTTCTTACTACGTGTGTGTGGGACCTAATTTACATCTGTGTCTAGGTTCGGCTCTAACTGACGTGAAGTAGCTGAGGGTTTGTTTTGTTTTGCTTGTTGTTTTGTTTTGTTTTGCTTTGTTTTGCTTTGTTTTGCTTTGTTTTGTTTTGTCTTTGTTTTGTTTGTTTGTTTTGTTTTGTTTTGCTTTGTTTTGTTTTGTTTTGCTTTGTTTTTTTTGCTTTTTTGTTTGTTTGTTTGCTTTGTTTTGTTTTGCTTTGTTTTTTTGCTTTGCTTTTTTGTTTTGTTTTGCTTTGTTTTGTTTTGCTTTGTCTTGTTTTGCTTTGTTTTGCTTTGTTTTGTTTTGCTTTGCTTTGTTTTGTTTGTTTGTTTGTTTTTTTGTTTGCTTTTTTTGTTGTTTTGTTTGTTTTATTTTGTTTGTTTGTTTTTTGTTTGTTTTGCTTTGTTTTTTTGTTTTGTTTGTTTTTGTTTTGCTTTGTTTTTGTTTTTTTGCTTTGTTGTTTTGTGCCCTCTTTACTACGAAGGTCTTTTTACTTACTTGTTTACGTGATTGCCCCACTTCTGTTCTGGTGGGTGTGATGGACCGATTCCAAACACCACCATCACTGCTGTATCCCATTGTGTCTGCTTTTATTACGCTTTGTTCACTTTACGACTGGTCTTCTGGTTAACCCTTTGACTCCCACACCCTGTCCACAGCATCCTGCGTTGTCAACCATGCTAGCAAAGCAAAAACTTAACCCTTTGACTCCCGCACCCTGTCCACCAGCATCCTGCATTGTCAACCATGCTAGCAAAGCAAACACTTAACCTTTGACTTCCCGCACCCTGTCCACCAGCATCCTGCATTGTCAACCATGCTAGCAAAGCGAAAACTTATCCCTTTGACTCCCTCACCCTGTCCACCAGCATCCTGCATTGTCAACCATGCTAGCAAAGCGAAAAACTTAACCTTTGATTCCCTCACCCTGTCCACCAGCATCCTGCATTGTCAACCATGCTAGCAAAGCGAAAACTTATCCCTTTGACTCCCTCACTCTGTCCACCAACATCCTGCATTGTCAACCATGCTAGCAAAGCAAACACTTAACCCTTTGACTACCTCACTCTACCCACCAGCTTCCTGCAGGATGCTGGTGGATAGGGTGAGGGGGTCGAAGGGTTAAGTTTTTGCAGTTGATAGATAGGGTGTGGGAGTTCAAAGGGTTAAGTTGGTTAGCCTTTTTGTGTGTGGGTTTTTTTTTTGCTTTGTTTTTCTTAATCATGATCATCAACAAATACGTGTACCTTCAACGTAACAAAAATTTATGTGGACTTACACACATATACACGTTACATATAACGGCATACCTATACATGTGTAATATATATAAACATGGGATACAGTACAATCACATCTTCTCTCTTTCTTCCTGTCTTTGTCTGTCTCTCTATCTCTCGTTTGTTTCTTTGTCATTGTCATTGTTATTTTTTTTGTGGTTAGCTTTTGACTTTAATGCTATTATTATTCGTCACGTATTTTGGTGAGTGTGGAACGAGACAGAGAGAAGAGAGAGAGAGGAGAGGAGAGAGAGAGAGAGAGAGAGAGAGAGAGAGAGAGAGAGAAGAGAGAGAGAGAGAGAAGAAAGAGAGAGAGAAAGAGAGAGAGAGAGAGAGAGAAGAGAGAGAAGAGAGAGAGAGACAGACAGAAAAGAGAGAGAGAAGAAAAAAGAGAGAGAGTGAAGACAGAGAGGGACAGAGAGAGACGGAAGAAAGAAAGAGAAAGAGAGATAGACAGACAGATAGATAGATAGATAGTTAGATAGATAGAGAGAGACAGATGAGAGAGAGAGAGAGATAGACAGATAGATAGATAGATAGAGATAGATAGATAGATAGATAGATAGATAGATAGAGAGAGAGAGAGAGAGAGAGAGAGGAGAGAGAGAGAGAGAGAGAGAGAGACCTACTGCCAGAAGCGGAAAACTTTTAGCTCTTGGTGCAAGAACGACACGTTTTAACAACTCTTATTCCAACAGCCATACAAATACTCAACTTGTCAGTTTTTTAACCTCATGTTTTTATAATGGGTGTGTGTGTGTGTGTGTTGGAGAGAGTGAGGAGAGAGAGAGAGAGAGAGGAGAGAGAGAGGAGAAGAGAGAGAGAGTGCGTTTGTGTATGCGTGTACATGTGTGTGCGCGCGTGGGTGTGTGTGCGCGTGCGTGCGTGAATGTGTATGGATAATGGGCGAGTCACGTCAACTTTATAATCTCCAAAAGAGACATGATATGTGTACATTATTGTCCTGATAAGTCGACCTTGTGGGAAAAGGTCGATTTATCATAGGGTTGACTTATCCGCGGTATGGATAAGTCAGTCTTTTTCTGAAAGAAGATAGGCTTATCCAAGGTATGGGTAAGTCGACCTTTTTGAACAGAGGGTCGATTTGTTCAAGATATGAGAAGTCAACTTTTTTTTAATGGATAAAAAAGTAACTGATTTTTAAAAAACAAAACTAAGACTGTGATAATTTTAACTTTTTTCTGCATCTAGGTCGATATATGATGCATATTAAGCATCATTTGGTTATGACATTCATTCGTTGGTTGAATAAGTATACATGTATCAATTATTTATGCTGTGAATCTCAATATTTTTTCTTTACTTCTAAATGTCAATATATGAAATAAGAATGGTCCTAGAGCTTTAGAGGCAGTTTCATCATCGTACCAGAGTAGGTTGGAGACTCAAAGTTTCATATATTGAGAATAAGGGGAGAGAATATCGAGACAATATTATGACCGACTTTAACGAGACACGCGTTTCATAAGATTAAAAGATTTGAGAAGAGCCACAGAGACATTATATTTTTATAAAATGCACGAACAATTAATGTATATTGTTTATTCATGCTGTATACTATCTATTTAAAGGAGCTGGTAGCCGATAAGGCTGAGCATTGAAACTCTTCGAGTTCGAGTTCAGTTTCTCCTCTCCCACCTCTCTCTCCTTCTGTTTGTGTATGTATGTGTGTATGTACGTGTATGTGTGTGTGTTTGTGTATGTGTATGAGAGAAAAGAACCTGAGAGAAAGGTGAGAGAGAAGGAGAGAGAGGTGAGAGAGAAGGAGAGAGAGAGGGAGAGAGGAAGGGAGGGACAGAGAGGGATATATATATATACATACATATACATATATATATATATATATATATATATATATATATTAAGAGAGAGAGAGAGAGAGAGAGAGAGAGAGAGATTAAAAACAAAGGACGAACATTTTATGAAGTTTTTCGAGAAAGGAGGGGGGGGGGGGGGAGTAGGAGGGGTGTGATCGGGCAGGGTAGTGGGGGGTGGGATGGGTGTGTTTTAACATGTTTTCTTCGGGGAAAATATTACACAACAACAAACAACAACAAAAATGAAAGCTCATTCAAGAATTCGCGTGGTTTAGTCACATTTTCCTTTAGTTCGTATTCGTGCTCATTGCTTGTCGAAACTGATGAGTTGGGAAGACTTGGGACCACACATCGTTTGGCAAAACTGATGAGTATTCCCAGTCTTCCCAATAAGCCCATATCACACTCATCAGTTTTGCCAAAGAATGTGTGGTCCCATTCTTCCCAAAGATCCCATAGTATACTCATCAATTCTGCCAAACAATGTGTGTTCCCTGTCTTCCCAGTAAGCCCATTGCAAGTGTGTACAGTCCCAGTCTTCCAATAAGCCCATAGCACACTCATCAATTCTGTCAAATAGTGTTTAGTCCCAGTCTTTCCAATGATCCCATAGCACACTCATCAATTCTGCTAAATAGTGTTTAGTCCCAGTCTTTCCAATGATCCCATAGCACACTCATCAATTCTGCCAAATAGTGTTTGGTCCTAGTCTTCCCAATGATCCCATAGCACACTCATCAATTCTGCCAAACAATGTATTGTCCCAGTCTTCCCAGTAAGCCCATAGCTCGCTCATCAGTACATGTATTACCAAACAATGTGTGGTGCCAGTCTTCCCAAAGTGCCCATAGCACACTTATCAGTTTTGCCAAAGAATGTGTGGTCCCAGTCTTCCCAGTAAGCCCATAGCACATTTATCAGTTTTGCCAAAGAATGTGTGGTCCCAGTCTTCCCAGTAAGCCCATAGCACATTTATCAGTTTTGCCAAAGAATGTGTGGTCCCAGTCTTCCCAGTAAGCCCATAGCACATTTATCAGTTTTGCCAAAGAATATCTGGTTCCAGTCTTCCCATTGAGCCCATAGCACATTTATCAGTTTTGCCAAAGAATATCTGGTTCCAGTCTTCCCATTGAGCCCATAGCACATTATCAGTTTTGCCAAAGAATATCTGGTTCCAGTCTTCCCATTGAGCCCATAGCACATTTATCAGTTTTGCCAAAGAATATGTGGTTCCAGTCTTCCCATTGAGCCCATAGCACATTTATCAGTTTTGCCAAAGAATGTCTAGTTCCAGTCTTCCCATTGAGCCCATAGCACATTTATCAGTTTTGCCAAAGAATGTCTAGTTCCAGTCTTCCCATTGAGCCCATAGCACATTTATCAGTTTTGCCAAAGAATGTCTAGTTCCAGTCTTCCCATTGAGCCCATAGCACATTTATCAGTTTTGCCAAAGAATATCTGGTTCCAGTCTTCCATTGAGCCCATAGCACATTTATCAGTTTTGCCAAAGAATATCTGGTTCCAGTCTTCCCATTGAGCCCATAGCACACTTATCAGTTTTGCCAAAGAATGTCTAGTTCCAGTCTTCCCATTGAGCCCATAGCACACTTATCAGTTTTGCCAAAGAATGTGTGGTTCCAGTCTTCCCATTGAGCCCATAGCACACTTATCAGTTTTGCCAAAGAATATCTGGTTCCAGTCTTCCCATTGAGCCCATAGCACATTTATCAGTTTTGCCAAAGAATGTCTAGTTCCAGTCTTCCCATTGAGCCCATAGCACACTTATCAGTTTTGCCAAAGAATGTCTAGTTCCAGTCTTCCCATTGAGCCCATAGCACACTTATCAGTTTTGCCAAAGAATGTGTGGTTCCAGTCTTCCCATTGAGCCCATAGCACATTTATCAGTTTTGCCAAAGAATGTGTGGTCCCAGTCTTCCCAAAGATACTTCTGCTAAACAATGTGTGGTCCCAGTCTTCCCATTGAGCCCATAACAGATCATTAATTTTGCTAAACAATGTGTGGTGCCAGTCTTACCAAAGATCCCATAGCGCACTTATCAATTTTACCGAACAATGTGTGGTCCCAGTCTTCCCATTGAGCCCATTGCTCGCTCATCAATTTTGCTACTGTGTGTGGTCCCAGTCTTCCCGATGAGCCCATAGCACGCTCAGCTCTGGGAAAACCATGTAAGGACAGAAAAATCCCAAACTATTACTTACATAGGTGGAGGTTCGAACGCACGACCTCATGATCAGTTATCCATTGTGTAACCACTTGATCACAGTGACTGGAGGTTCATACATGTGATTCACTGAAGTCACGTGACGAGTAGTCACAAAGACAATGGACTACACTGGACTGGTGCAATGAGGTTTGGATTAGCATCATCCAAGAAGCAACTGAAATGTGGTTTCAAAGGGAAATGTTCAGAGTTCCATGGACAGCAAAGAAAACAAACGAGACAGTCTTGACGGAGGCAGACACAAGAAGAACATCAATGAAGAAGATTATAGGAAAAGACAAGCAATACTTATAGGATATTTTATGAGGCAGAGAAATTTGAGCACCTAGTCACAACAGGAAAGCTGGAGGGAAAGAGAGAACCAGGTAGACCCAGGAGAGAAAGTATTGGACGGACTTGCAGAGTGGCTGAGGACAGAGAGGGTGGGAGATGTACTTTGCAGCGTCAAGGGATAGATTCGTATAGAGGGCCATGATCGCCAGCGCCATGTGGCGGACACATGATGATGATGAAGGTGTGAAAATTAACCTGAACATATTGGGGGGTGGGGGAGTTATTTTAGAGCGGATTTCAATCAAGTTCGGTACAACTGTGTCTCTGAACAAATGTCTAATCAAAAGTGAAGGTCACAGCTACGCGGAATACTTTACAGGTTTGAATCAACATAACTTTCAGAAACCAGAAGAACAAGAAAACCAATGTAAGCGCGTATTCAACAAAACAAGACAAGCGCAAATTTTCGGCCAACCGGCCTTTGTCAAGCGCGAACGCACGGTCACAAATAGACCACAAACACCAAACAATGGATAATAAAAAGAGGACTAAAAACTTCCCTGCTGCCTCGTCCAGTGGATAAAAAGGTTATCCCTTGTTTGGTGTTTGTGGTCTGTTTGTGACCGTGCGTTCGCGCTTGACAAAGGCCGGTTGGCCGAAAATTTGCGCTTGTCTTGTCTTGTTTTGTTGAATACGCGCTTACATTGGTTTTCTTGTTCTTCTGGTTCCTGTTTGCTTGGGCGCGGGCAGTCGCACTTGTTTTGGATAACTTTCAGAGTTGAGGTTACCACCGGAAACATGAAAACAGAACAAGAACGTGTATTCAATCAACGAAACAAGACAAGCGCAAACTTCTGGTCCACTGGCCTTTGACAAGCGTACACAAGACAGCAATGAAATAGATTCAGAACATTTAGGACAGAAACTTTGAAAGGTAATGATAGTTACCAATTAATGATAATGATCACTAATTTGTACAGGACAAATAGCCCATAGCAAAGAATGCTTACTGCACTTTACATAAAAATGATTAGGAGGGGTATGAGGGTTACTATGTCGACACGTTCATGCAGCCAACTTCCATGGTGTTCCGCAGAACAGGAGAAAATGACTGATATGAAATAATAAAACATAACCAGTCGCCGTTATGTGGTGGTTACTGCAACGACTACCAGCTGGAAAGTTGTGAGTTCGAATCTCCATCAGTCCCTTCAAAAATCATTGTGGGATTTTTTGGCTCTAACCGGCTCCTACCAGAGTTGGGCGTGCTTGGGCTCATTGGAAGACTGGGACCACACAGTCGTATCTCATCCACGTCATGGATACATCATTGAAGGTGTTGCTCAAATCCTCTGACCAGCACCGCAGATGTCTGTATCTCTCGGGCCTGGTTGACGCCAGGATATATTATGATATTAAGCGTAGAGTACAGCCCTGTCACGCAGTCTCAATCCTAGATGGAACTCTATAGCATCATGATTATCATCCTCATCGACATCATCATCATCGCATTGTGAAAACTGTTCCAGCTTCTGTGGCCATTAAGGTGGCGTAGAAAATGGGGAAAAGGTGAACACAAAGGTAACCTCCCCAAGTGCAATAATCCTAAAAAATGTTTGTGAATCGTGGTAGCTTAAAGTAAGAGACAGAAAGGCAATGAATTAAGGGGAAATCAGATGAATTCTACAATGTAAGTGTGATCATGCGATATTATTGTCGTTTCATCTTGAGCAAAGCCTCAAGCAAAAATACTGGAAATCAAAAAAGTTTAATGCACAAAATTTAATTTTACGCGTGCAAGTGTGAACAAAGTCTCGTTGACTGTCTGTCTTCAGTTTGAAGTCATTTACTGTCTGGTCTTACTGTGCAGGAACCGATGGCACTGCTACACGTCAGTATGCTGGGTTTCCGGGGCAAAGAGATTCGAACTTACAGCGCCACGTTCATGGTGGTCGTCTTCTTCACTGGAGCCTTTCTCACCATACTTCGTTCCTCTACCAACTCCCCGACACAATCCTCCGTCACCTCCAGCCGCGACCTCAAGAACGACCATATCCGGGAGATGACAATCACTACACTGGATCCCGGCACAGCCCGGAATAGCAACAAGATTTTGACTCTGGGCTCTGGGGGTAAGGACACTCACGGGGACAACAACAACAACAGTACTCGTAACACCGGTGATAACAACAACAACAACAACAACAATAACCGCCACCACAAAAAGAACAACAGCAACAGTAACACTAAGAACGACAAAAACCTTCACGACAACAAGAACAAGAACAAGATCGGTAGCAACAACAACGTCTATAACAAAATCGTCAACAGCAACCAGAACCAACACAGAGAAACAGAGACGAAGGGTAGCAAAGGAGACAGCGTGTACAGCAAGATGGAGGAGGTGAAGATTATCAAAGAAGACAGACCCAGACAGCTGAATGCCGACATCACAGAACAAACCCAAGACGTTCCCCTTGTCAACGGAAGTGACGCACAGCCCAGCACTTCCGCTCTACTAACGCCCCCCACACCAGCCCGCAGAAAACGATGACAAATACACCCCCTACTGTCCCCAAACTTGTTCCCACGGCGGCCCAACGCCCACAGAATGAGGGAGCCAAGGTGGAGGGAGAAGAGACGATCCCTACCACCTCTCCCACCTCCGGTACCCGCGTGCCCGCGTGGAAGCTGAGGAACTTGCCCCTGACCTTCACCTCTCCTTTCATAGACAGGGAGGGAGGGATGGAGAAGGGAGAGAAAAAGATCATCACCTGGCACCTCCCTCCGTCACCCCGGCAGGTGAACAGACGGAAGAAACTGTTGAAGAAGTGTGGGGTGGAGGCCAAGTGTAAGATCGTGTACCCCGTGCCTCTTGGACTGTCTCCGGACGCTGTGATCTTCTCTCAGGTGGACAGGTCCCTGGCTCCCCCCGTGAGGACTCACAGCCATCAGGTGAGTGTCAACGATACAATGTTTTCTTTCTTAATAATTAATCCCAAATCCAACATCACGAAGGAAGGAAGGACGGAAGGAAGGAAGGGAAAGGAAGGAAGGAAGGAAGGAAGGAAGGAAGGAATCTTACATTTAATGTCTGT
>JAPXFY010000027.1:15335961-15343461 GCA_030674185.1 Monoplex corrugatus | reverse complement strand
ACACAGTGGAAAATTCCCCAATCTCCCAGGTGGTACACAGTGGAAAATTCCCCAATCTCCCAGGTAGGTACAGTGGAAATTCCCATCTCCAGGTGGTACAGTGGAAAATTCCCAATCTCCAGGTAGGTACACAGTGGAAAATTCCCCAATCTCCCAGGTAGGTATACAGTGGAAAATTCACCAATCTCCCAGGTGGATACAGTGTGGAAAATTCACCAATCTCCCAGGTGGGTACACAGTGGAAAATTCACCAATCTCCCAGGTCAACATGTGCGCAGACTTGCAATGCCTGTACCCCCTTCGTGTCTATACTCAATCAGGTTCTCAAATACGCACATTAACCCTTGGACTCCCGACCCTATCCACCAGCTACAAAAACTTAACCCTTTGATTCCCTCACACTATCCACCACTTCCTGCAGCAGGAAGCTGGTGGAAAGGATAGATAGTCAAAGGGTTAAGTTTCTGCCGTGCTAGCATAGTTGACAACGCAAGATGCTGGTGGACAGGGTGCGGGGGTCAAAGGGTTATTAAAGATCATGTAAGTCAAGTAGATGTTCGGTGACTTATTAGACATGAAAACACGTGGAACGCACCCCACAAAAACAGAATATGACTGTCTTTACGGTGGGGTAAAAACAAACAAATAAACAAACAAACAGAAAATGGCCTTACATGTAAAAGCCCACAAGGTAGGAGCGCATGAGAGAAGTTATAGCCCGCACACGAAAACAACTATAAACAAACAAACAAACAAAAAACAAATAAAGACAAACAAAACCACAAAACGAAACAAACATCTTTCTCAAACACACACACACACACACACACACACACACACACACACACACACACACACACACAAACACACACAACACACACACACACAAACCACACACACACACACACACAACACACACACACACACACACACACACACACACACACACAACACACACACAACACACACACACACACACACACACACACACACACACACACACACACACACACACACACACACACACACACACAGGGCAGAGATAATGAAGAGAAAAACATGATGATAACAGAACGTGAGAAATCTCTTGTCCAGTTTTCTTCCAACTCGGTTTTTGTCGTCAGTGTGACCTGGACTGTGTCGTCTTCTCCAGTCATTTACATATTCCGACACAAAGAACATCACTACCAGGACCCGCATTGCAAGCAGGGTAAATGCAGGTACTATCCTTATCTCCAAGAGAGAGTAAGTGGGATTGGATTTTTTTCTTTTTCTTTTCTTCTTCTTTTTTTACAGTTCGTTTTCCTTTCTGTCACACACTTCACAGGTAACAACAGCTCTGTCTTGTCTTGTGGCACAGGTGTTCGTGTTGCAAGAGATGGGCGCCCCCTCCACCCCCCAGCAGCAGATGTGGCCTCCGGCCTGGCGGTCCGTCTTCAACTGGACATGGTCGTACCGACGAGACACAGAGATCTGGCAACCTTTCGGACGACTGACCTCCGCAGACACCGTACCCCCGTTCGAATTCTTCCTCTCCCTGACCGACCGGAAGTCACGGCCCCTGGCCTGGATTCCACGCTCCTGCCCCCCTGACGGCCGTACATCCAGTGGCCGTAACGAGTTTGTGACGGAACTGAGGAAATTTATACCCGTGGCCGACTTCGGGGCCTGCTCCAACAAGGCGTGCGCCAGAGACGACGCCAACTGCTCCCAGGTGCTGTCAGAGAAGTTCTACTTCCTGCTGGCCCTGGAAGACGACATGTGCAAGGACTACATCACGGAGGTCTTCTACCGCGCGTGGCAGGAAGGAACGTACGTGATACCAGTAGTCCGTGGGGGGACGGACTATGCGGCCTATTTCCCGCACGGGACCTACATCGACGTCAACTGGTTTGATGACGTCAGACAGCTCTTCGAGTTCCTGGCGGGGCTCATGGCGGACCGGAAGTTGTACGCTGAACTGTTGTGGCGCAAAGCACACTGGGTAAAGGCGCCTCGTGTGGTCGAGGACGTGGCCTTGTGTCACCTGTGTTACAAACTGCATCACCTGACCTCCAACAGGAAAACCTACCCGGACATCAGGCAGTGGTATAAGAGAAGTGCTTGCAAAATGACACCATCTACATAATCCCTTTTTTTTTTAATGTTTATCTCCCCCTTTAAAAAAAAAAGAAGAAGGAGCTATTTCATACAGGCACAGTATCAACATGGATGAATAGGTGTCTGTCTGCCTGTGTGTCTGTCTGACTGTGTGTCTGTGTGTGTGTGTGTGTCTGTCTGCCTGTGTGTCTGTCTGCCTGCGTGTCTGTCTGCCTGTGTGTCTGTCTGCCTGTGTGTCTGTCTGTCTACTTGTGTGTGTCTGTCTGTGTGTGTGTCTGTCTGCCTGTGTGTGTGTCTGCCTGTGTGTCTGTCTGCCTCTGTGTGTGTGTGTCTGCCTGTGTGTGTGTCTGCCTGCCTGTGTGTCTGTCTGCCTGTGTGTCTGTCTGTCTACTTGTGTGTGTCTGTCTGTGTGTGTGTGTCTGTCTATGATCAAAATGTGTCTGGTCTCAGTGTGTGTGTGCGTCTGTGTCTGTCTGCCTGTGTGTCTGTCTACCTGTGTGTGTGTCTGCCTGTGTGTGTGTGTCTGCCTGTGTGTGTGTGTCTGCCTGCCTGTGTGTCTGTCTGCTTGTGTGTGTCTGCCTGCCTGTGTATCTGTCTGCCTGTGTGTCTGTCTGTCTGCCTCTATGTCTGTCTGCCTGTGTGTCTGTCTGTGATCAAAATGTGTCGCCAAAGCGTTCTCAGCTATATCCGAATGGATGTTTAGAAACTGTGGGTCACGAGTCTCTCTGAGTGGTCGTCAATGGGTAAACATGAAGCAGAGTCGAGGTGTAAATCATGTTAGTCTATTTTTTTGTAACAAGGACACATTCCCTGTCGTGTATACCTATAGGGCATAGTCCATGTCCTGTAGACCTATAGGGCATAGTCCATGTCTGTACACCTATAGGGCATAGTCCATGTCCTGTAGACCTATAGGGCATAGTCCATGTCTGTACACCTATAGGGCATAGTCCATGTTCTGCAGACCTATAGGGCATAGTCCATTTCTGTACACCTATAGGGCATAGTCCATGTCCTGTAGACCTACAGGGCATAGCATAATCCATGTCCTGTAGACCGATAGGGCATAGTCCATTTCTGTAGACCTGTAGGGCAGAGTCCATGTTCTGTAGACTTAAAGGGCATAGTCCATGTTCTGTGGACCTAAAGGGCATAGTCCATTTCTGTAGACCTGTAGGGCAGAGTCCATGTTCTGTGGACCTAAAGGGCATAGTCATTTCTGTAGACCTATAGGGCATAGTCTATGTTCGTGTTGACCTATAGGGCATAGTCCATGTTCTGTACACCTATAGGGCATAGTCCATGTTCTGTAGACCTATAGGGCATAGTCCATGTTCTGTGGACCTATAGGGCATAGTCCATGTTCTGTAGACCTATAGGACATAGTCCATGTCCTGTAGACCTATAGGGCATAGTCCATGTTCTGTAGACCTATAGGGCATAGTCCATGTCCTGTAGACCTATAGGGCATAGTCCATGTTCTGATGACCAACAGGGCATAGTCCATGTTCTGTAGACCTATAGGGCATAGTCCATGTCCTGTAGACTTATAGGGCATAGTGTCCTGTAGATCTATAGGGCATAGTCCATGTTCTGTAGACCTATAGGGCATAGTCCATGTCCTGTACACCTATAGGGCATAGTGTCCTGTAGACCTATAGGGCATAGTCCATGTTCTGTAGACCTATAGGGCATAGTCCATGTCCTGTAGACCTATAGGGCATAGTCCATGTCTTGTACACCTATAGGGCATAGTCCATGTCCTGTACACCTATAGGGCATAGTCCATGTCCTGTAGACCTATAGGGCATAGTCCATGTCCTGTAGACCTATAGGGCATAGTCCATGTCCTGTAGACCTATAGGGCATAGTCCATGTCATGTAGACCTATAGGGCATAGTCCATGTCCTGTAGACCTATAGGGCATAATCCATGTCCTGTAGACCTATAGGGCATAGTCCATGTCCTGTACACCTATAGGGCATAGTCCATGTCCTGTACACCTATAGGGCATAGTCCATGTCCTGTACACCTATAGGGCATAGTCCATGTCCTGTACACCAATAGGGCATAGTCCATGTCCTGTAGACCTATAGGACATAGTCAGTGTTCTGTAGACATAAGGCATAGTCCACGTCCTGTAGACCTATAGGGCATAGTCCATGTCCTGTACACCTATAGGGCATAGTCCATGTCCTGTACACCTATAGGGCATAATCCATGTCCTGTACACCTATAGGGCATAGTCCATGTCCTGTACACCTATAGGGCATAGTCCATGTCCTGTAGACCTATAGGGCATAATCCATGTCCTGTAGACCTATAGGGCATAGTCCATGTCCTGTACACCTATAGGGCATAGTCCATGTCCTGTAGACCTATAGGGCATAATCCATGTCCTGTACACCTATAGGGCATAATCCATGTCCTGTAGACCTATAGGGCATAGTCCATGTCCTGTACACCTATAGGGCATAGTCCATGTCCTGTACACCTATAGGGCATAGTCCATGTCCTGTAGACCTATAGGGCATAGTCCATGTCCTGTACACCTATAGGGCATAGTCCATGTCCTGTAGACCTATAGGGCATAGTCCATGTCCTGTAGACCTATAGGACATAGTCAGTGTTCTGTAGACATAAGGCATAGTCCACGTCCTGTAGACCTATGGGGCATAGTCCACGTCCTGTAGACCTATAGGGCATAATCCAGACACACAAGGTCCACAAGAATAGGATCCACTACATGAATCATAGTAAATAACAACGAAACGTTAAGTATTTTCAGCCGCTGTTTGTGAAACAATTTGCATCAAACCGGGGTCGTGGATTAGATATTCCCAGACAACTCATCACTGACAAAATTCAAATCAGTTGCTTTCTCAAGGGCAGATATCGCATGATACGTGTTAACCAAGCATTAACACGGAGATTAACATCATGGCAGAGCTTTTATTGAAATGTTTTGGTTTATTCGTTTCGATTGTTTGAACAAAGCTGGTACACACGATACTGGGCCAGGTAAATTGGAAATAACATGAATGCGTTGATCAGCTGGAGGATCCGATTCAAAGTAGCTTGAATGAGTTGATCAACTGGGAATCTGATTCAGAGTAGATAACTGCCAGCAAAGAGAAATCAGAAACACACGAAAAAAAAAAAAAAAAAAAAAAAAGAGAACGCGTACTTAATTAAGAAAATTAAATGTCGTATTTTGTGAAGTGCAGTACAGGTGTTACATGTTAGGTGTCTAATCCTTCACTGTGACGGTCACTGACTGACTACTTAACCTTTGACTCTCACACCCTGTCCACCAGCATCCTGCATTGCCAACCGTGCTAGCAAAGCAAAAACATAACCCTTTGAATCCCTCACCCTATCCACCAGCTTCCTGCAGGAAGCTGGTGGATAGGGTGAGGGATTCAAAGGGTTATGTTTTTGCAGTTGGTGGATAGGGTGCCGGTGTCAAAGGGTTAATCATGACCGCTGCAGACGTTACATGTAGCAAGTGGCAATGATATTATGGGGGGGGGGGGGGGGGGGAGACGACTGACATACACGCAGACTTGTCACATTCTGTCTGATACGTGTTCCTTTTTTGAAGGTAAGATGCACAAATACACATGTCATTTACATATAACCAAGATTATTCCAGTAGTAGGCTGATAAAATACCAGTATAAAATATAGATAGGTAAAACATAGTCTAACTAGGGCCTCAGGACCTGGCCAGCTCACGGGTTTATGTGCAGGCTTAATTAAGGCATGTGCCACGGTCGCCATACACGTGGCACCTGTGACGTTAGTGCGTATGGAATTCGTTCCGAGCGCGGAGACGTCATCTTGAGAAACTGCAACTGAAAACTGTCTGATAGCACTGACGTTATGGGGACCTGACTGACATATGTAGACTTTACACATTCCGCCTGACAGCACTGACGTCATGGGGACCTGACTGACACATACATGTAGACTTTTCACATTCCGTCTGACAGTACTGACGTCATGGGGACCTGATTGGTATATACATGTAGACTTTTCACATTCCGCCTGACAGCACTGACGTCATGGGGACCTGATTGGTATATATGTGTAGACTTTTCACATTCCGTCTGACAGTACTGACGTTATGGGGACCTGACTGACATATACATGTAGACTTTTCACATTCCGTCTGACAGTACTGACGTCATGGGGACCTAATTGACATATACATGTAGACTTTTCACATTCCGTCTGACAGTACTGACGTTATGGGGACCTGTCTGACATATACATGTAGACTTTTCACATTCTGTCTGATAGCACTGACGTTATGGGGACCTGACTGACATATACATGTAGACTTTTCACATTCTGTCTGTTAGCACTGACGTTATGGGGACCTGTCTGACATATACATGTAGACTTTTCACATTCTGTCTGTTAGCACTGACGTTATGGGGACCTGACTGACTTTTCACATTCCGTCTGATAGCACTGACGTTATGGGGACCTGTCTGACATATACATGTACACTTTTCACATTCCGCCAGACAGCACTGACGTTATGGGGACCTGACTGACATACATGTAGACTTTTGTCAAATTCTGTCTGATAGCACTGACGTATCCTTGTAGACTTTTGAAAAATTCTGCCTGATAGCACTGACGTTATGGGGACCTGACTGATATATATATGTAGACTTTTCACATTATGTTTGATAGCACCGACGTTATGGGGACCTGACTGACATATACATGTAGACTTTTGTCAAATTCCGTCTGATAGCACTGACGTTATGGGGACCTGACTGACATATATACATACAGACTTTTCACATTTCGCCTGACAGCACTGACGTCATGGGGTACTGGTTGACGTACAGATTGACACCATTCACATGACAGCACTGACGTCATGGGGTCCTGGTTGATGTTCAGGTTGACACCTCTTACATTCCATTTGACACTACTGACGTCATTAGGAACTGGCTGACGTACAGATTGACACCTCTCACATTCCAACTTGACAGCACTGACGTCATGAGGTCCTGGTTGACGTACAGGTTCACACCTCTGACATGACAGCACTGACGTCATAGGGCTCTGTTGACGTACAGAATGACACCTCTCAAATGACAGCACTGACGTCATGGCGTCCTTAGACCTTGGAAATACCGACACCACAAAAACAACTGGAGCGTTACGACGAGCAGCGAGCAGTCCAGGTTTTATGTCACATAATGGGGTTTGAACTCGAGACATAGGATCTCGAGTCCACAGCTTTAGCAAACAGAGCCAGCCAGCCAGCCCGCTGACAGACAGCTTTACCTCTGCGCCACCCCAAGCCAGACAGCAGTCCTGCAGGATAGCATAGCGGGGTTATTGCTGTAAGAAATGGCAGAAATCAATGTCCTTT
>JAPXFY010000027.1:15288461-15333461 GCA_030674185.1 Monoplex corrugatus | reverse complement strand
ACAGTGTGTGATTCCACGTAATGATCCTGATTAATTATCAGACAATGTCACATCCATATAAAGACCATAATCCATTAGCAGGTAATCTTACATAATAATATGTGATGTCCACATAAAGATCCTAATTAATTATCAATGTCACGTCTATATGAAGGCCCTGCATTACTAGCAAGCAATGTCACACAACAATGCGTGATATCCAGATGAAGGTCCAGATTTATTATCAGACGATGTCTCTTAAAGGTCATGATCCACGATCAGACAATGTCATATAACTGTGTGATGATCACATAAAGTCTTCCATGAATACCTATGTCACATCCACAACCAGGCTAACCTTCAGCACAGGATGACAACAGGCTGAAGCCCTGGCACACGAAGAAAACAAACCAGGCTGAAGCCTTGGCACAGGAAGATAACCAGGCTCAAGCCTTAGCACAAGAAGATAACCAGGCTGAAGCCTTAGCACAAGAAGATAACCAGGCTGAAGCCTTAGCACAAGAAGATAACCAGACTGAAGCTTTAGCACAAGAAGATAATCAGGCTGAAGCCTTAGCACAAGAAGATAACCAGACTGAAGCTTTAGCACAAGAAGATAACCAGGCTGAAGCCTTAGCACAAGAAGATAACCAGACTGAAGCTTTAGCACAAGAAGATAACCAGACTGAAGCTTTAGCACAAGAAGATAACCAGACCGAAGCTTTAGCACAAGAAGATAACCAGACTGAAGCTTTAGCACAAGAAGATAACCAGGCTGAAGCCTTAGCACAAGATAACCAGACTGAAGCTTTAGCACAAGAAGATAACCAGGCTGAAGCCTTAGCACAAGAAGATAACCAGGCTGAAGCTTTTGCCCAGAAAGATAACAAAACCATACTGAAGCCTTAACACAGAAAAACGAAAAAAAACAAAACAAAACAAAAACAAACCCAGGCTGAAAAAGTACGCAAGACTCCATCGAACGCATACAGGTGAATGGACCAGCAAGGCAGAAAATGATAGGAAGAAACGACAGAAAGCAAAGGAACAAGACAGAAACAAAGAGAGTGACAGAAAAGAGGAAATTTCCAGCACAGAATTTCCAGAAAGTGGGGATACTATTTATTCTGAAAGAGCCCCCGGCATCCCCACCGGGGGAGGGGGAGATCTTTCTTATCTCCCATGTCAACATGTGGAGTAATAAAGTGACACTGAACTGAATCGAAATAAACTGTGCAGACCCATTAGTACCTGAACAGTCTTTATTATAATATATATATATATATATATTATATATTATATATATATATATATATTATATATACAGAACATCAAATACACACGTGGAAGATCCTGGAAGTCGTGTCAGTGTCCAGTGGCTTATGGAAACACGAAAACAGCCAGCATGCATGCCCAACGATGGAAACGCAGACTTTGCAGCATTACATGTATACAGCATGCATAGTGTTGGAAAAACAAATCACAACGATACGAAAATGTCCCTATTCTTTTTTCATGTGCTTGTGGCTTTTAATGACATCAAGGTATGGTCTTTTAAGACACCTAACCTTTAACTTTACTTTTATTGTTGTTTAAAGCCCAGCCGACTGCGCAGATCCATATCAGAGCTATAACCGCTTCAAAACACAAAACTTCAACAGGAAAAAAAAAAAGATTAGTCCTTATGACGACAGTATAGCAGCGAACTTAGAAAAGCTGTTTTTTTCTTTCTTTATTGTACTCTTCCTCTTTCCATATAGAACCAATACTGTTGTACGGATGCGAGGCGTGGACAGTCAGCAAGCAAAGCCAGAGCAAGATTGAGGCAGCTGAGATGTGGTTTCTCAGAAGAATATTGAGAGTTCCATGGACAGCAAAGAAAACAAACGAGACAGTCTTGATGGAGGCAGACACAAGTGGATCACTCATACGGAAGATTAGGAAAAGACAAGCAACATTTATAGGCCATTTTATGAGGAAGGGGGATTTGGAGCACCTGGTCACAACGGGAAAGCTGGAGGGAAAGAGAGCACCAGGTAGACCCAGGGAAGGAATGCTGGACGGACTTGCAAAGTGGCTGGGAAAGAGGAGGGTGGGGGAGATGCTGGGGGCAACGAGAGATAGAGATGGTTGGAGGTCCATGGTCGCCAACGCCATGCGGCAGTGCACCTGATGATGATGATGATGATGATGATTGTACTCTGTCCTCTTGACCATAAAAGACCATACCTTGATGTCATAAAAGCCACAAGC
The DNA here is from genome assembly GCA_030674185.1 of Monoplex corrugatus. Lineage (NCBI taxonomy): Eukaryota > Metazoa > Mollusca > Gastropoda > Littorinimorpha > Ranellidae > Monoplex > Monoplex corrugatus. The sequence goes on along the minus strand of JAPXFY010000027.1, from coordinate 15,331,229 downwards.
ACATAAAAAGAGAATAGGAACATTTTTTATATGTTTCCCATTTTTTTCAACACTATTCGTGCGGTATAATGCGGCAAAGTCTGCTTATCCATCCTTGTTTGGGATTGTCCCGAGGACATGAAGATTATGTTCTGAGGATAGATGGGAAGCCTTGTGTAGAGTCATGTCGTGGATGATGGGTGTGTCTGCCCACTCCATCATCCAGCTCCACCGTGGCGTTCTTCTGACACTGAAGCCTGTGCATCTGATGTTGTAGGCTTGTCGTGGAAGATGGAAACAAGTTTTCAGGTCAACAGGGCTCTCACATGAAGCTGTGATGGGCCTAGCATTGTTATTGTTATTGTTGTTTAAAGCCCAGCCGACTGCGTACAGCCGTATCAGGGCTATAACCACTTCAAAACATATGAAACTTCAAACAGAAAAAAAGAGATGAAAAATTAAGTACACATATCAATGCAATCACGCTCATAATCTATGGACATGCCCCAGCGTTGACCACTCCATCTAATTTAACGCACAGAGTATTTAAAAAACACATGAATACAGATTTAAGCATACCTAAGGACACCAAAACATATCTAAGTACAAATTACCTAAAATTGCTTCTGCATACCTCATCTCCCTAGAGCCAAAAATGAACTTAATACATGTACCCAATTATCAATCTAAGAAAACGTACGCAAGACTTGATCGAACACATACAGGTGAATGGACCAGCAAGGCAGAAAATGATAGGAAAAAATGACAGAAAGCAAAGAAACAAGGCAGAAACAAAGAGATTGACAGAAAAGAAGAAATTTCTAGCTCAGAATTTCCAGGTGGGATACTATTTATATTGAAAGAGCCCCGGCATCCCCACACAGGGAAGGGGGGGGGGGGGGGCGTAGCAGGGTAGTCGTGAATTAATGTTGTTCAGGACAACAAATGTAAACTCAAAATGGCAGAATTGTTGAAGAAGAAAACTGTTCTGAGATGGGGGACAGGTGTTGCTAAAGAGGAAGGTTTAATCTAATGTTCGAAAGATCAACAAGGATTTATGGACCGTTTTGTGAACAGCTGTTCGTTAGATTAGTTTCGTAGATGTGGACATTTCATTTCATCACTTCATCGTCGCCAATCAGCATTAAACTGAAATGGAAACAATTTTTTGTGTTTGTATATACGTGTGTGTGTGTGTGGTGTGTGTGTGTGTGTGGTGTGTGTGTGTGTGTGTTGTGTGTATACATATATATATACAGTGGAAACCTGATATAACAGGGATGATGGGACCAAATCAAAATCCCTGTTATATCAGATCCCTGTTATATCAGATATCAAGGGAAATAAGGACTGATCAACTAACTCTTGATCTAGGCCTAGATCTGGTCTGGTGTAAGTGTGCAGTAAGCTTACAAACTGAATGATGGCGCAGTCAGTCACTGACTCAGTGGCCTCAGGCCTACACGCTTGCGCGCGCATCACGCTCGCATTGCGAAGCGTTCTTTCAGTGTACAGTACACAGTATACCAAGGCTAGCCTAGATCTAGATCTAGGCCTACTGCGTGGCGTGCTGAGTCTAGGCCTAGGCCTTTCTGCTGCAGAGCCCGTCTCAGCATCCCTGCTATAACCGATCGAGCCCTCTTGTCTCCCTGTTATTGCCGATAAGTTTTAATAGAGACAAAGAGGAAGAAAAAATGGGGATTGAAAAAAGCCCTGTTATATCCGGATTCCTGTATATAAATGGTTTCCACTGTATATGTATGTGTGTGTGTGTATACATATATATATATGTATACATGGTGTGTGTGTGTGTGTGTGTGTGTGTGTGAGTGTGCGTGTGTGTGTTTCCACACATTGACTTCATGCGAATGTGCAAATGAATGCAAGTTCTTTAACGATAACGAAGATCTGATGTCAATCACAATCTAAAGCTTCATCCTAATCATCCTCCAACCCACCCCCACCCCCGTGCCAACACAAGGAGACAGAGAGGGGTGATGATGAATAACCAACTACACATAATTCACATAAACTGACTGGCAGCCCTCTCATCCCATTTTACTAAAATTTCACACACACACACACACACAACTTCCTTTTATATTTTTTTTAAACCAAGATTGATTACACATAAACACCTGCATTTACCCTTCCTGTTTCTACTCCCTTCCCAACATCGCTCATTTTTTTTCTTTTTACATTTATTTATTTTGTTTTATTTGTTATTATTCATTTATCATTATTACTATTGTTATCGATTATTATGTTTCATTTATTTATTTTTTGTTTGTTTCATTTGTCTAAAATCACTTAAGTAAATAGACATTAAACCAATGACCACCACCACACACAAACACACACATGAATGAACACACACACACACACACACACTCACATGATTGCACACACATACACACACACATGCACTACCATCACCACCAGTACAGCTATTATATCAACCTTCACTCACTTAACTTTTCCATTCGCTTGTAAAGGAAAGTGTCGCAGGGAGATGATGTTGTCAGTCTTTTTTAAACTAGATATGAAGCCTGGCACCATCACGTTGTAGATGTGGACAGCATCTGTCACTACACCTATCCAATACTCCTGTGGTCTTCCTCTGACTCTGAAGCCCAAGCACCTACTGTTCTAACTCTGAAGCCCAAGCACCTACTGTTTTTCTGATTTTGAAGCCCAAGTACCTATTGTTCTGACTGTGAAGCCTAAGCACCTACTGTTGTTCCTGTACTGTTGAAGCCCAAGCACCTACTGTTACTCTGACCAAACTATGTCTGACTCTGAAGCCCAAGCACCTACTGTTCTGACTCTGAAGCCCAAGCATCCTATTGTTTCTGACTTGAAGCCAGCATACTGTTCTGACTTGAAGCCCAAGCACCTACTGTTCTGACTCTGAAGCCCAAGCACCTACTGTTCTGACTCTGAAGCCAGCAACGCACCTGAAAAACTTGTTCTGACTCTGAAGCCCAAGCCACTTCTACTGCCTTTCTGACTCTGAAGCCCAAGCACCTACTGTTCTGACTCTGAAGCCCAAGCACCTACTGTTCTAAGCTTGAAGCAAGGGGACACTGAAAATCTGAAAAAATGAAATCAGGCTGGGTCTAGGGGCCGCCCACTCCACTTGTTCTTCACCCCTTTCTCAACAGTGCGAGATTTGAATCCCCTTCTTGTAAGAACGGCATGACAAAACTTTACGTTGCCTAACTGGAAAACGTTTTCGCTTGAAGGCACTAGCAGCACAATGGCGCGACGAAGTGATGTGTGTAGCCTAAAAAAGATCGCTGGACCTGTGTTGTCTTCAACGATAGAGAGCGCTTCCTCATTTCCGGTCGTCTGCTACAGTGCTGCTTCGGTCATAATACCGCCGATTCAACTGTTTTTTTTTTCCCCCAAACATTTTTTTTTCTTTTTTTGGAATAACGAAACTGAAAAAACGGAATTTCCGTCTGGAGCCTTGCCGAGAAAACGGATTTCCGTCACCCAGACGGAAGAGTGGCACCCATGTTGAAGGGATGGCTGTTGTCACATCCGGGTCACCTATCAACCAACTCATATCATCATCACCATCATCATGTGCCCTTCTGCATGGCGTTGGCGATCATGGCCCTCCACACGAATCTATCCCCTGTCGCTGCAAGTACATCTCCCACCTTCTCTGTCTTCAGCCACCCTGCAAGTCCGTCTAATATTTTCTCATGTTCTCTTTCCCTCCAGCTTTCCTGTTGTGACCAAGTGTTCCAATTCCCCTTTCCTCGTAAAATGACCTATAGATGTTGCCTGTCTTTTCCTAATCTTTTTTTTTTTAGTAATGATCTTCTTGTGCCTGCGTCCTTCAAGACTGTCTAGTTTGTTTTCTTTGCTGTCTATGGAACTCTCCACATTCTTCTTAGAAATAATATTTCAGTTGTCTCAATTCTGTTCTGACATTTGCGTGTTGACTCATATCATTTACCTTCAACACAAATCGTGACAATTTCAACAGATCCCACTCATGACACATTCAACTAGCATAAAATATTCCTTTATTTCCAAGAGGTGAATTGAAGAAAAAAAGTCAGAAATATACAGAATAAATGTATATTTATACACTCTAAAAACAATCATTTTGATCGAATTGTAACCAAGTATTTTCCCTCAAACCAACATATTTTGCGTAGAATATTCCTGATTTACATCATCCGATTACGAGAATAAATTATAAACAAAAAGTTCTATAAGTGAAACATCAGTCTGTTCGATGAGCATGTGTAAGATACGTATGTTTATGTATGTGGGTGGATGGATGACAGATATGCGTGAGCATGTGCGTGCATGTGTGTGGTTGAGTGCTAGTGTATCTACATATAGGCTATATATACTCCTAATCATAATTTAAGGGCCACTTCTTCCTTCCTCTCTAATTTTAAGTTGAAATAATTGACAATGTTTAGAATTGATTCTATGTTTTATTTCATCATTTCCACACCTGTTTTTGAAAAAGAAATTAGCACAATGACCCATTAGTGAACAGCACATGCATTTAAAGGAACATCCCCCCCTTTTCAAAAAACAGAAAGTGTCAGATTTGGCCAATCTGTTTTCAATATCGCGTGTGTCCGCCCCGAGCCTGGATGCATGCTTCACAGCACCGATGCATCGACCCCACAAGGGTACGGAGTGTGTCCTGAGGGATGGCCGCCCACTCGATCTGCAGGATGTCGACCAGCCTGGCCAGGGTGCCCGGTGGGGGGTGGTTGTCCCTGATGCGCCTCCCGAGCACATCCCAGAGGTGTTCAATTGGGTTCAGGTCAGGTGAGCACGCTGGCCAGGCCATACGGATGACTTCATGCTGCTCCAGGAAGTCGGTCACAAGGCGTGCTCGATGCGCAGGTGCATTGTCGTCCTGGAAGATGGCGCCTTGACCAAGGTCCACAAGCGCAGGCAGTGCCACGGCCGCCAGAACCTCGTCCCGGTACCGACCCCGTTCAGGATGCCGTCAATGGGGAGCAGGGGGGTCCGGGTACCACGGCTCATGCCACCCCACACCATCACCGACCCGCCGCCGTACCGGTTATGCTCTTGGACAGTGGCGTCAGCGAACCTCTCCCCTTGACGTCGCCACACCCGAGCCCGGCCATCGTTAAAGGTCAGGGTGAACCTGGACTCATCCGAAAACAAGACCCGGGCCCACTGTTGCCTTGTCCAGGTCACGTGCTCCCTGGCCCAGGTCATGCGGCGCACTCTGTTGACCGGTGACAGCACGGGTCGGACGGCCGGTCTCCGTGACCTCAAGTTTGCCTCATGTAGCCGTCTTCTCACCGTGCTGCAGCTGATGTTAGCACCTGTTGCGTCCCTCAGCTGACCCCTCAAGGTCACCGCAGTGGATGCCCTTTCCCTCAGGACGGAGAGGGCAAGGTAGCGGTCTTGCTGTCTTGTCGTTACTCTGGGTCGACCCGTGTGACGCCTTTCCTGGACTGCTCCAGTCTCATTGAAGCGCTCCAGCAGTCTCTGGATTGTGGAATGCGACACTTCAAGTCGTCTAGCAACTTCCCGCTGCGCTAGGCCTTCATCAAGCAGAGCGACGGCTCTCCCCCGCTGCTCATCCGTCATCTTGCAAGCATGGTTAAAACGAACCAAGAACGGGTCCTTTTTATCCTCGTCTGCGGGCAACTTTGGCTGGAGTAGTGTTCAAAAAGGGCTTGCCTTGCACGTGCAAAGCGAATTTTGTCGCTACCTTGCCTGCGTCGTCAGAGAGACCCTGCTGAAGATTCGACAATTTCGTGTGGAAATTGTCTTCCTTGGGCCGCCCATTGCAAATCGGCAAATCCCCAAACACGTGCCAAAAGGAAACTGCAATGTTGTCTGAGCTCTTATCCATTCAGTTACGGCAACGAATTGGAGAAAAGAGTAAGAGAAAATAGGTTATTTCTCCTTTCAAAAATTGACTCAAAAACGTTCCTGGCCCTTCAATAATGACGTGTAGTATATGTATTGATGCAGGCTGGTGCATGTGTAACATATGTATGTGTGTGTTTATGTGTGTGGATGGATGGATGGCGAATATGTATGAGCACGTGCGTGCGCCCATATGTGTACGTGCACGAGCCTGTGTTTGAGCGCTAGTGTACCTATGCATTCATGTAGGTTGGTGCATGTAACATATGTACGGGTATGTTTATATGTGTGTGGATGGATGGACGACGAATATGTATGAGCATGCGCGTGGGTACATGTGTGTACGTGCACGAGTCTCTTATTTGAGTGCTGGTATATCTATATACTCATACAGGCTTGTTGGTTATCTTACTAGTGTTGTAGACTCAAGACCTGATGGCTCGAGTTTGATCCTTGCTCACAACATAACATCTAGCCTGTTCCTTGCCTTAGGGTCATTCTGGTGGTGTTAGGTTACAGTTTCTGCGCCCCTTGCACCCCGCTCTAATGCTGGTCATTCTGGTGTTAGCTTACAGTTTCATAGGTCCCTTGCACCCTACTCTAATGCTGGTCATTCTGGTGGTGTTAGCTTAGTTTCAAAGGTTCCTTGCACCCTACTCTAATGCTGGTCATTCTGGTGGTGTTAGCTTAGTTTCAAAGGTTCCTTGCACCCTACTCTAATGCTGGTCATTCTGGTGGTGTTAGCTTAGTTTCAAAGGTTCCTTGCACCCTACTCTAATGCTGGTCATTCTGGTGGTGTTAGCTTAGTTTCAAAGGTTCCTTGCACCCTACTCTAATGCTGGTCATTCTGGTGGTGTTAGCTTAGTTTCAAAGGTTCCTTGCACCCTACTCTAATGCTGGTCATTCTGGTGGTGTTAGCTTAGTTTCAAAGGTTCCTTGCACCCTACTCTAATGCTGGTCATTCTGGTGGTGTTAGCTTACAGTTTCATAGGTCCCTTGCACCCCACTCTAATGCTGGTCATTCTGGTGGTGTTAGCTTAGTTTCAAAGGTTCCTTGCACCCTACTCTAATGCTGGTCATTCTGGTGGTGTTAGCTTACAGTTTCATAGGTCCCTTGCACCCCACTCTAATGCTGGTCATTCTGGTGGTGTTAGCTTACAGTTTCATAGGTCCCTTGCACCCCACTCTAATGCTGGTCATTCTGGTGGTGTTAGCTTACAATTTCATAGGTCCCTTGCACCCCACTCTAATGCTGGTCATTCTGGTGGTGTTAGCTTACAGTTTCATAGGTCCCTTGCACCCTACTCTAATGCTGGTCATTCTGGTGGTGTTAGCTTACAGTTTCATAGGTCCCTTGCACCCTACTCTAATGCTGGTCATTCTGGTGGTGTTAGCTTACAGTTTCATAGGTCCCTTGCACCCTACTCTAATGCCCGTCATTCTGGTGTTAGCTTACAGTTTCATAGGTCCCTTGCACCCTACTCTAATGCCCGTCATTCTGGTGTTAGCTTACAGTTTCATAGGTCCCTTGCACCCTACTCTAATGCCCGTCATTCTGGTGTTAGCTTACAGTTTCATAGGTCCCTTGCACCCTACTCTAATGCCTGTCATTCTGGTGGTGTTAGCTTACAGTTTCATAGGTCCCTTGCACCCTACTCTAATGCCCGTCATTCTGGTGTTAGCTTACAGTTTCATAGGTCCCTTGCACCCTACTCTAATGCCCGTCATTCTGGTGTTAGCTTACAGTTTCATAGGTCCCTTGCACCCTACTCTAATGCCCGTCATTCTGGTGTTAGCTTACAGTTTCATAGGTCCCTTGCACCCTACTCTAATGCCTGTCATTCTGGTGTTAGCTTACAGTTTCATAGGTCCCTTGCACCCTACTCTAATGCTGGTCATTCTGGTGGTGTTAGCTTACAGTTTCATAGGTCTCTTCCACCCCACCCTAACGCTGGTCATTCTGGTGTTAGCTTACAGTTGATTACGATCCTTCCACCTTACCCTAATGCTGATCATTCTGGTGGTGTTAACTCAGTTTCATAGGTCACTTCCACCCTACCCTAATGCTGGTCATTCTGGTGTTAGCTTACAGTTTCATATGTCCCTTCCACCCCATCCTTTGCATCCCACTCTAATGCTGGTCATGTTAGCTTAGTTTCATAGGTCCCTTCCACCCCACCCTAACGCTGGTCATTCTGGTGGTGTTAGCTTACAGTTTCATAGGTCCCTTCCACCCGACCCTAACGCTGGTCATTCTGGTGGTGTTAGCTTACAGTTTCATAGGTCCCTTCCACCCCACCCTAACGCTGGTCATTCTGGTGGTGTTAGCTTACAGTTTCATACGTCCCTTCCACCCCACCCTAACGCTGGTCATTCTGGTGGTGTTAGCTTACAGTTTCATACGTCCCTTCCACCCCACCCTAACGCTGGTCATTCTGGTGGTGTTAGCTTACAGTTTCATACGTCCATTGAATCCCACCCTAATGTTGGTCATTCTGGTGGTGTTAGCTTACAGTTTTATAGGTCCCTTCCACCCCACTCTTATGCTGATCATTCTGGTGTTAGCTTATAGTTTCATAGATCCCTTGCACCCCACTCTAATGCTGGTTATTCTGGTGGTGTTAGCTTAGTTTCATAGCTCCCTTCCACCCTCCTCATTTCAAGACCTTGCGGGCATACAGGGTTTTGTGTGGGCCCAAGGAGTCTGCTAGATAATTGCAGGCATGTTTAAGTGTAATGCATGTGGAAATGTTTAAGCGCGGTGAATGTCTCTTAAACAAACTGTAGACAACTTATTCTCTCTCCATATCAATGACAGACGTATGATTAATGTAAACTTTCACTGATCCAAACAAAAACAACAACAACAACAAATCAAAGGATGGATTTTTCCAGAATCATCAGAACAGACAAGACACACAGACAGTCGCAAGGAACCGGTAGGCCTACATGACCATAGTAGACAGAGACAATGACTTTGCCATCAGCAACACACAAAACACAGACAACAGCAAGGCACTGGCAAGCCTACATGATGACAGCAGACAAGAGCCTGGTGATGTCGGACAACGACTGTGCCATCAACAATACACACAGAGAGACAGCCTGAAGGTGTGAGTACATAGCGACAGCGGACAGCGCCTGATGATTTCAGACAATGACTGTGTTATCAGCAACACACAAAACACTTGGCACAGGATGACAAACATCGGAATCAGCACAAACCTGCAGCTCAGACGAAGATGAGTAATCGACTCAACAACTGTCTGCAGACAAAGACAGCAACAATTCAAACATTGTCATGTGGGAGGTCAGAAATATGGCTCTAAAAATTAGAGCAGGAAAGCAGGAAACAAAATAAAAACACCCACAAAAAACCAACAACTTGTTGGCACAAGATCCAGAACATTCCCTCTGCAACAAGCAGCTAGAGTACACAATAAACCACAAACAGCAACACAATAGTTGGCACCAGGCAGAGAAAAAACATGACTAAAATAAACTGCCACTGGACTTTTGACTAAAATTTGGTTTGGTGGGTATGTCATGGATCTTCGGGTGGATAGTGTGCTGTACAATTTTGGGTTAGTAGTGTGTTGTGGAACTTTGAGTTAGTAGTGTGATGTGGAAACTTAGGTTGATAGTGCGTTGTGAAACTTTGGGTTGGTAGTGTGTTGTGGAAACTTGGGTTGGTAGTGTGTTGTGAAATTTTGGGCTGGTAGTGTGTTGTGGAAATTAAGGTTGATCGTGTGTTGTGAAACTTTGGGTTGGTAGTGTGTTGTGGAAAGTAAGGTTGATCGTGTGTTGTGAAACTTTGGGTTGGTAGTGTGTTGTGGAAACTTGGGTTAGTAGTGTGTTGTGGAAACTAAGGTTGATTCGTGTGTTGTGAAACTTTGGGTTGGTAGTGTGTTGTGAAACTTTGGGCTGGTGTGTGTTGTGGAAACTTGGTTGGTAGTGTGTTGTGGAAACTAAGGTTGATCGTGTGTTGTGAAACTTTGGGTTGGTAGTGTGTTGTGGAAACTTTGGGTTGGTAGTGTGTTGTGGAAACTAAGGTTGATCGTGTGTTGTGAAACTTTGGGTTGGTAGTGTGTTGTGGAAACTAAGGTTGATCGTGTGTTGTGAAACTTTGGGTTGGTAGTGTGTTATGGAAACTTTGGTTGGTAGTGTGTGTGGAAACTTTGGGTTGGTAGTGTGTTATAAAACTTTGGGTTGGTGGTGTGCTGTGAAACTTTGGATTGGTAGTGTGTTGTGGAAACTTTGGGTTGGTAGTGTGTTGTGGAAACTTTGGGTTGGTAGTGTGATGTGGAAACTTGGGTTGGTAATGTGTTGTGGAAACTTGGGTTGGTAGTGGTGTGTGGAAACTTGGGTTGGTAGCGTGTTGTGGAAACTAAGGTTGATCGTGTGTTGTGAAACTTTGGGTTGGTAGTGTGTTTGTGAAACTTTGGGTTGGTAGTGTGTTGTGGAAACTTTGGGTTGGTAGTGTGTTGTGGAAACTTGGGTTGGTAGTGTGTTGTGAAACTTTGGGTTGGTAGTGTGTTGTGGAAACTTTGGGTTGGTAGTGTGTTGTGAAACTTTGGGTTGGTAGTGTGTTGTGGAAACTTTGGGTTGGTAGTGTATTGTGGAAACTTTGGGTTGGTAGTGCGTTGTGGAAACTTGGGTTGATAGTGTGTTGTGGAAACTTTGGGTTGGTAGTTGTGCTGTGGAAACTTGGGTTGATAGTGTGTTGTGGAAACTTTGGGTTGGTAGTGTGTTGTGGAAACTTGGGTTGGTAGTGTGTTGTGGAAACTTGGGTTGGTAGTGTGTTGTGAAACTTTGGGTTGGTGGATGTTTAAAAACTTTGGGTTAGTAGTGTATGCTGTGGAATTTGGGTTGGTAATGTGTTGTGGAACTTTGGGTCGTGGTGGATGTTAAGAAACTTTGGGTTGGTTATGTGGTTGTGGAACTTTGGGTCGGTAGGATGTTATGAAACTTTGGGTTGGTTATGTGGTTGTGGAACTTTGGGTCGGTAGGATTGTTATGAAACTTTGGGTTGGTTATGTGGTTGTGGAGCTGGAATGAATGGTGTACAACTGAAGTAACTTTGGGTTGGTACGCTGTCAAACGAAGCAACTCAGAAGTTCGGACTGGAAAAAACAAAACAAAAACAAAAAAAAAACATATTTGGAAATCAGACACAAAAGGAACAATAACAAACATATATAACAAAACAAGAAATAAAAAACACAGGTTAAAGAGGACGAACTTCAGATTTAAAACAAGCTGAGAGACCTGAACCAAGCTGAACAATAATGAAAAAGAAATCGAAGCAAGAAATAAAAACAACTGGCACAAGGTGACAAACTTCAGAATCGAAAGAAGCTGTGAGATGAGAAAACTAGATACAGCAAAAACAGTGCAACAAATGAAACTATGAACAGTGACAAACAAAATGGTTGGCACTGAAAGACAAAGACGATCAAATCAAAACAAACAAGAAACCAGGAGATCTGAATCAAATCTCCTTCATCTTCATCCGTTAAGTGTCCACAATCACCCATTTGATTATTCTGACACTTGTGCTGGGAAGACGAAAAAAAAAAAGAAAAGAAAAAAAAAGTTATTGTAGGAGGCTGCAAACTCTTGCCCTGAATATGTCAAAAGTTTCTGATGACACAGCAGCCTCTGTCAAGTTTTCATTCCACTCCTGGATGGTACGTGGCAGGAATGAGTTCTGTCGGTAGTCCCGAAACACTGTAAGTGGTTGAGCTGTTGAGAGAGTGAGATGTTGCAGCCCTAAGTTTTGGTTTTCTATCGGACACAAGAGCCTTTCCAAAATCCACATCTGCCAACCCATGCCGGATCTTATATAGCATGGCGAGCCGTGCGATCTTCCTACGGCTCTGTAACGGTGTCCAACCTAGCTCCCTGATCATTTGTTGGACACTTGCGTATCGATGATACTCGTTGTTTACAAAGCGGGCTGCCCTGTGTTGCACTGCCTCGATGGTGGTGATGTGATCGTTTGCGTACGGGTCCCACAGATACAAGGCAGCACAAACAAAACAGTTGGCACACGGCTCAGGACAATATTTATAACAACTAAAACAAGCAGGAATATCAGAAATACGACACCAAACATTCAAATTCATGCACATTAACAAATAAAATGGCACAGCAAGATTGAGTTAAAGTAAAATTATATACAAAGACATACTAAACAATAGGACAAGACAGAAAAGTAACAACATTATATGAAATACACCAACACAATAATCAATATGACAGAACATGAAACAGCAACAATAAGATAATATTAAATAAGATATACTAACACATTAATCAATCTATAAGATAATGTAACATGACATAATACGAAAAAGCATCAATAAGAGAACATGATTAACTAAAATCAGATACAACAGTAAGAGACAATGGCTAGATATGCAAACACAAAAATACCAGAATCTACAAAACACCCAGAACAAAAACGCCAACAAGAACACAGAACACACACACAACCTTACCACCACCAGAACCCCACCACACGCAACGACCAAGTAACAACAAAGCCTAATTTAAACACACACACACACACACACCCGAAACACAACATGCACCCGCACCAAAATAAAACAAAACACAACAAAGCTTGATTTAATCACCACCCCACCCAACGCCCCACACACACATACACCAAGATAAAACAAAGCACAACAACAAGACAAAGCCTGATTTTATCCCCACCCCACCATCCCATACATACATGCACAAATACTGACATAAAACAAAGCACAACAACACAACAAAGCCTGATTTAATTCCCACCCCATCCACCCCCCCTCCCCCAATACACACACGTGCACCAAGATAAAACAAAGCACAACAACGAAACAAAGCCTGATTTATCCCCCCCCCCCCCAATCATCCCCTTCTCCCACATACACCAATATATACAACACCTGATTTAATCCCCAATCCCAACCCCATTCTCCTATGCTGATTAGAGAAACATATCAACTTTTCCCACACCACGATCACTATAATACAAATTTGATCAGAATGACTGAATTGTTTCACACTACAATCATCATACTGCAATTCTGATCAGACAGACTGTTTACTGTTTCACACCACAATCATCATCCTCCAATTCTGATCAGACAGACTGTTTACTGTTTCACACCACAATCATCATAATACAACTTTGATCAGAACGACTGTTAACTGTTTCATACCAAAATCTGCATACTACAATTTTCATTGGACAGACTGTTAACTGTTTCACACCACAATCTTCATACTACAATTCTGATCAGACAGACTGTTTACTGTTTCACACCACAATCATCATAAAACAACTTTGATCAGAACGACTATTAACTGTTTCATACCACAATCAGCATACTACAATTTTCATTGGACAGACTATTAACTGTTTCACAGCACAATCATCATACTACAATTCTGATCAGAAAGACTAATAACTGTTTCACACGACAATCATCATAATACAATTTGATTGGACAGAGTGTTAACTGTTTCATACCACAATCATCATAATACTCTAATTAGAATGTTGCATAAAACAGACTGTTGATTGTTTCAAACCATAATCATACTACAATTCTGATCAGAAAAACTATTGATTGTTTGAAACCACAATCATCATACTACAATTCTGATCAGAAAAACTGTTAACTGTTTCAAACCACAATCATCATACTACAATTCTGATCAGAAAAACTGTTGATTGTTTGAAACCACAATCATCATACTACAATTCTGATCAGAAAAACTGTTAACTGTTTCAAACCACAATCATCATACTACAATTCTGATCAGAAAAACTGTTAATTGTTTCAAACCACAATCAATCATACTACAATTCTGATCAGAAAAACTGTTAATTGTTTTAAACCACAATCATCACAATACAATTTTGACAGGACCGAATGTTAACTGTTTCATGCCACAATCATCATACAGTTCTGATGGACAGACTGTTAACTCTTTCACACCACAATCATCATATAATACATTACAATGTTGATGAGTCAGGCTGTTAACTCTTGCACACTAAAATCATCACAGACATCATAAAACATTACAATGTTGTTCATACAGACTGCTGTTTCACACAACAATCATCATGAACCCACAATCACTATAAAACAATCATTATCATGTATTACAATGTTAACCGACAGACTGTTGTTTCACACCACAATCATCATAATACATTATAATTTTCATCAGACAGTCTTAATTGTTTCATACCTCAACCATTATAATATGTTACAATTTTTATCAGACTTTTACCGGTTTCACACCACAATCATCGTAACATAATACAATTTTGATCAGACTGTTACTTTGTTTCACACCTCAATCATCATAACAGATTACAATTTTGATCAGACTACCTGTTTCACAGCACAGTCGTAACAGATTACAATTTTGATCAGACTGTTACATGTTTCACACCTCAATCATCATAACAGATTACAATTTTGATCAGAGTGTTACCTGTTTCACACCTCAATCATCGTAACAGATTACAATTTTGATCAGAGTGTTACATGTTTCACACCTCAATCATCATAACAGATTACAATTTTGATCAGAGTGTTACATGTTTCACACCTCAATCATTGTAACAGATTACAATTTTGATCAGACTGTTACCTGTTTCACACCTCAATCATCGTAACAGATTACAATTTTGATCAGACTGTTACCTGTTTCATACCACAATCATCATAACATTACAATTTTGATCAGACTGTTACCTGTTTCACACCTCAATCATCATAATAGATTACAATTTTGATCAGACTGTTACCTGTTTCACACCACAATCATCATAACAGATTACAATTTGATCAGACTGTTACCTGTTTCACACCACAATCATCATAACAGATTACAATTTTGATCAGACTGTTACCTGTTTCACACCACAATCATCATAACAGATTACAATTTTGATCAGACTGTTACCTGTTTCATACCACAATCATCGTAACAGATTACAATTTTGATCAGACTGTTACCCTGTTTCACACCACAATCATCGTAATAGATTACAATTTTGATCAGACAGACTATTAACCGTTTCCACACAAAGTCTGTACCTTATCCAGCATGTCAAATGTCATGCGTACACAGACTGCTAACCCTTCCAATTCAAGACTCAGGAATTGCATGATGCCACTGTGTTAACTCTTTCAAATCAATCCCTGAATAGGAGTCTTATGACTCACGTATCACACAGTATCATTTTGTTAACCCTTTGAACTCAACCCTGTTTATAATTGAGGTATCCTATGGTGCCCTCTGTTAATCCTTTTAACTCAAACCTCTTTACTACAACTCACATATACATGGAGTTTTTCTGATAACTTTTTCAACTCAAACCTGTTTATGACTCAGGCATCGCACTGCGTCAATGTTTTAACCCCCTGACCGCAACAACCTGTTACACAACTCATGAACTGCACCATGTCAATTTATTAACTTTTTAACTCAATTCTATTTACAACTCCAGCACTGCACCGTATCACTCCTTAACCCTTACAACTCAAACCCTGACTCACTGATTGCACTGTCACTTTATTAACCCTTTGACTCCCGCACCCTGTCCATTAGCATCCTGCATTGGCAACCATGCTGGCAAAGCAAAAATTTAACCCTTTGATTCTCTCACCCTATCCACCAGCTAACTTTGGACTCCCGCACCCTGTCCATCAGCATCCTGCACTGGCAACCATGCTGGCAAAGCAAAACTTTTAACCCTTTGATTGCCTCACCCTATCCACCAGCTTCCTGCAGGAAGCTAATGGATTGGGTGAGGGAGTCAAAGGGTTAAGTTTTTGCAGTCAGTGGATAGGATACAGGAGTCAAAGGATTAACCCTTTGAATTCAACCTCGATTACGACTCAGGTATCACAGTGTGACACTGTCTTAACCCTTTCAACAACACCCTGGACACGCTACAAGTAAATACGCTGCACAAACTTCCTTTCTGCTCATTATGCTATTGGCATGTATAGGGCAGCAATGAAGATCCACCAGCCCTGTCTGTTCTGAACCAGTCTCTGCATGGTGCCCCAGGTGTGATTTAGAGCCTTGTGTTTTTTCCTGATCACTATCAAGTTATTGTTATTGTTGTTTAAAGCCCAGCCGAATGCAAAGAGCCATATCAGGGCTACAACTGTTTCAGAGCATACACAATACTTCAACAGGAAAAAAAAAGGAAAGAAAATTAAGTACAAATATCAATGCATTCGCACACAAAATCTAAGGAGATGCCCCCAGTGTTGACCACTCCGTCCAATTTATCGCACAGGGGATTTAAAAAAACATACCTGAATACAAATTTAAACATAACCAAGGACACTAAAATATATGTATATCTAAAAACAGGCCTAACTTACCTAAAATTTCCTTTCGCATATCTCATTTCCCTAAAGCCAAAAATGCACTTTACACATGTACCCAATTATCAATCCTAAGAGAAAGTACTACGACTTTATCAAACACATACAGGCGAATGGACCAGCAAGGTAGAAAATGATAGGAAGAAATCACAAAAAGCAAAGGAGGAAGAAAGAAACAAAGATAGTGACAGAAAAAAGGAAATTTCTAGCACAGAATTTCCAGAAGATGGGGATACTGTTCACACTAAAAGAGAGCCCAGCATTCCCATGAGAGGTCACTGTCAAGTGTTACTGGGTCTTCTGATCTTGTGTCCTTCTGATGTCCAGTGAAAGGCAGTCCAGGGTAATGTTTTCTTGTTCTTTTCAATGATGTGCAAGAGCCATCTCCATCTTTTGATGATGATGGTCTCCATGTGCAAGAGCCATCTCCATCTTTTGATGATGATGGTCTCTATGTGCAAGAGCCATCTCCATCTTTTGATGATGATGGTCCCCATGTGCAAGAGCCATCTCCATCTTTTGATGATGATGGTCTCCATGTGCAAGAGCCATCTCCATCTTTTGATGATGATGGTCTCTATGTGCAAGAGCCATCTCCATCTTTTGATGATGATGGTCCCCATGTGCAAGAGCCATCTCCATCTTTTGATGATGATGGTCCCCATGTGCAAGAGCCATCTCCATCTTTTGATGATGATGGTCTCCATGTGCAAAAGCCATCTCCATCTTTTGATGATGATGGTCTCCATGTGCAAAAGCCATCTCCATCTTTTGATGATGATGGTCTCCATGTGCAAAAGCCATCTCCATCTTTTGATGATGATGGTCTCCATGTGCAAAAGCCATCTCCATCTTTTGATGATGATGGTCTCTATGTGCAAGAGCCATCTCCATCTTTTGATGATGATGGTCTCCATGTGCAAGAGCCATCTCCATCTTTTGATGATGATGGTCTCCATGTGCAAAAGCCATCTCCATCTTTTGATGATGATGGTCTCCATGTGCAAAAGCCATCTCCATCTTTTGATGATGATGGTCTCCATGTGCAAAAGCCATCTCCATCTTTTGATGATGATGGTCTCCATGTGCAAAAGCCATCTCCATCTTTTGATGATGATGGTCTCCATGTGCAAAAGCCATCTCCATCTTTTGATGATGATGGTCTCCATGTGCAAAAGCCATCTCCATCTTTTGATGATGATGGTCTCCATGTGCAAAAGCCATCTCCATCTTTTGATGATGATGGTCTCCATGTGCAAAAGCCATCTCCATCTTTTGATGATGATGGTCTCCATACTCTCTTGATTGCACAGGGCAAGTAGTTGTTGGTTGGATGTTATTAACCCTTTGACTCCCACACCATGTCCACCAGCCTCCTGCATTGTCAACCATGCTAGCAAAGCAAAAACTTAACCCTTTGATTCCCATACCCTATCCACCAGCTTCCTGCAGGAAGCTGGTGAATAGGGTGAGGGAGTCAAAGGATTAAGTTTTTGCAATTGGTGGATAGGGTGCGGGAGTCAAAGGGTTAATGTCACTCCTTATAAACCCTAAAATCAATACTGCACACTGTAAAACATACTGCATATCATCATACTGGGAAACCCTACCATTTCATACAATGCCATATGCTACCACACATGATGCCATATGCTGCCACACATATCATGTACCACCACACACGACATTGTATGCTACCACACAATACTGTGTACCACCACACAATAACATACACTGTAACACAATACCATATGCTACCAAATACTATCACACAATGCTACCACAAAATACCATAACTGCCACACAACAATACCACATAGTACCACAGAATGATACCACACAATACCATGTACTACCACACAATACCATGTACTAAAACACAATACCATGTACTACCACACAGTGCTACCATCATCATCATCAGGTGCCCTGCCGCATGGCGTTGGCGATCATGGACTTCCATCTGCCTCTATCTCTCGTTGCCCCTAGCATCTCCCCCATCCTCCCCGTCCCCAGCCATTCTGCAAGTTCGTCCAGCATTTTCTCCCTGGGTCTACGTGGTGCTCTCTTTCCCTCCAGCTTTCCCGCTGTGACCATGTGCTCCAAATCCCCCTTCCTCAAAAAATGGCCTATAAATGTTGCCTGTCTTTTCCTAATCTTCCTTATGAGTGATCTACTTGTGTCTGCCTCCATCAAGACTGTCTCGTTTGTTTACTTTGCTACCATACAATACTATATACTACCACATACAAGTACACCTTGTGGATTTCAAACAACATCACAGAACTATAAACTCCACGTAGTGAGCAAGCAAAGTAATGAGAAAGATGACTGACTATTGAACTTCCACTGAACAAAATAACATGGTAATAAATTTCATTGATCTTCCACTGAACAAAGTAAAATTGTGTGGCAATAAACTTCACTGAACTACCACTGAACAAAGTAACACTGTGTGGTAATAAACTGCAATGAACTTCCACAGAACAAAGTAACATGGTAATAAATTTCATTGATCTTCCACTGAACAAAGTAAAACTGTGTGGTAATAAACATCACTGAACTTCCACTGAACAAAGTAACACTGTGTGGTAAAAAACACTGCAATGATCTTCTGATGAACAAAGTAAGATGGTGTAGTAATAAACTTCACTGAACTTCCACTGAACAAAACAACATGACGTGGTGATAAATTTCACTGAACACTGAACAAAGTAACACTGTGTGGTAATAAACTGCAATAAACTTCCACTGAACAAAGTAACACTGTGTGGTAATAAACTGCAATGAACTTCCACTGGAAAAAGTAACACTGCATGGTAATTGTTATTGTTTAAAGCCCAGCCGACTGCACAGAGTCATATCAGGGCTATACTGTGTGGTAATAAACTGCAATGAGCTTCCACTGAACAAAGTAACATGGTGTGGTGATAAATTTCAATGAACTTCCACTGAACAAAGTAACATGGTGTGGTGATAAATTTCAATGAACTTCCACTGAACAAAACAACATGGTGTGGTGATAAATTTCAATGAACTTCCACTGAACAAAGTAACATGGTATGGTAATAAACTTCACTGAATTCCACTGAACAAAGTAACACGGTGTAGTAATAAACTTCACTGAACTTCCACTGAACAAAACAACATGATGTAGTTATACATTTCACTGGACACTGAACAAAGTAACACTGTGTGGTAATTGTTACTGTTTAAAGCCCAGCCAACTGCATAGAGTCATATCAGGGCTATACTGTGTGGTAATAAACTGCAATGAATTTCCACTGAACAAAGTAACACTATGTGGTAATTGTTACTGTTTAAAGCCCAGCCAACTGCATAGAGTCGTATCAGGGCTATACTGTGTGGTAATAAACTGCAATGAATTTCCACTGAACAAAGTAACACTATGTGGTAATTGTTACTGTTTAAAGCCCAGCCAACTGCATAGAGTCGTATCAGGGCTATACTGTGTGGTAATAAACTTCATTGAACTTCCACTGAGCAAAGAAACATAGTATGGTAATAAACTTCATTGAACTTCCACTGAGCAAAGAAACATGGTGTGGTAATAAACTTCACTGAACTTCCACTGAGCAAAGAAACATGGTGTGGTAATAAACTTCACTGAACTTCCACTGAGCAAAGAAACATGGTGTGGTAATAAACTTCATTGAACTTCCACTGAGCAAAGAAACATGGTGTGGTAATAAACTTCACTGAACTTCCACTGAGCAAAGAAACATGGTGTGGTAATAAACTTCATTGAACTTCCACTGAGCAAAGAAACATGGTGTGGTAATAAACTTCACTGAACTTCCACTGAGCAAAGAAACATGGTATGGTAATAAACTTCAATGAATTTCCACTTAACAAAGTAACAAGATGTAATAAACTGCAATGAACTTCTACTCTTGAGTGTGTGTTCTACAGCTGGGTGATGGCAGAATGAAATTTGAAGAAAGATTTGATGACAGTTGAAGGAATCAAAGCTGCTTCATATTCTACAATCAAACAATGGAAACAAAAATTCAAAACTGGGAAAAACAGGAGCAACTCTTGATACGCCAAAGCAACGTCTGAAGAGTTTCACACACGGTAATGTGGCTGCTGTGTCTACACATGCGAAGAAAGACCCACACAGCTACATCTGAGCCGGATCAAGTCTTTCAATTTCATATGGAACAGTTAAGAGAATTCTACACAATGATCTTCAGCTACAATGCTGGCCGTAAAAGTGGGTGCCGCATAAGCTGACAAAGAAACAGACAAAGCGACAGGTACACGAACCTCCTCAATAGTATAGCACTGAATGGACCAAAATGTGTGATGGATCCATTCACCGGAAATGAGACATGGGTTCCCTTCTACAGTATCACCAACAAACACAGAAACAAAGCACGGCTAGACAAAAATGATCAGAGGTACCAAATTTGTAAGCAAGGATTTCAAAGCAGAAGAAGGCTGTTCAACCACCAAGACCCTGTTGCTGTCAAAATTCTGCTTAATAAGAGCACTGTCACTGGTACATACTACACAGAAAACCTATCATCCAATCATTCAGATTAAGGTTCATATAGCTTATAGCTCAGCCAACTACTACAGTCCTAATTATCAGAGCTAACACCACATAAAAAACGACACCCAGGTAAAACCATTCAGGAGATCAGCAGTAAGCACCCAAACACCAGAACTCAGAACGTCATTCTCTGCCAGTCCCCACAAAACAAGGGCTGTAATCAAGTTTCTAAAAGACTAGAAGATCCAAGTTTGGCCTCACCATTCTACAACCATGACTTCTGGATGTTTCTTCTCTTGAAGAACAAGCTCACACCAAGGAAGTTTCGCCGTATCCATGACCTCGCAAAAACTGTGAAATCAGAAGAAAAGAAGGCTTTTTCTGACTGGTTCAGACGCTTGCAATGGGGAATCAAAGTAAGGCCTTTTCTGATTAGTACAGACGCTTGCAACGGTGCTTCTAAGTGGAGGCAGAGCCGTTGGAAGGGATGCTACAATTGTAGGATAAAATGTATGTCCATACCATTATGCTAAACCAATAGCACACGAATATGTGAAGGGACGTAACTCACGTCGCCAGTGATTAGATCTGGGTCTACCGAGACCATGACAACATAACGCTCATACTAGAAGCTGATACGACGTGGTGGCAGTGGTGCAGAACTGATCATAGCCTCAAGTAGACAAAAACATACAAATGGCCGGAGAAAACCCTGTTCACCGCCATCCTAGCCTACCACTGCCGAAATCGTTCAATGGACAGCCCACGAATTGGCCAAAATGGGGACAAAGATTTGATTGATATCGAATCACCTTAGGTCTTGCTCTCAGAAGCAGAGAACAACAAATCAGTACGTTCCTCTACGCAATGAGTGACTGTGCTGACGATATTTTGCAAACAAAAAACATCGATGAAAGTATGATCGAGTATAACAATCAATAATATTAATTACAATATTTACATAGTGCGAAATCTCGATAAAAATCAAAATCTAAGCGCTGACGATCTCAAAGCAGTTTTTGAAGAACATTTTGGTGCAAGAAAAAATGTGGTAGTTGAAAGAGCAAAGTTCAACAAACGTATCCAAAAACCTGGAGAAAATACAGTTTCATCCAAGATCTCTACAAAATGGCCAAAAAATGTGAGTACAGAACTCTAAAACAAGAATTAATCCGAGATAGAATTGTTGTTGATGACGATCTTTCAAATGAATTGCAAGCAAAGGCAAAACTTACACTCCCAGAAGCAGTACAGCAGATAAGTAGGCAGGTAGAAGAACGAAAGCAAAGTCAGCCAATCATCAGAGGAAGTGACAATGTAGAATTTGTGCACAAAAGGAGAGACAGTCGTTTTCAATCTACAAATTCAAAACATCCTACAGACACCAAGCCAAGACAATTTGGACTCTGCTGACTTTGCAAGTGCTGTGGCGGAGATCCTCACAAACGTGATTCTTGTCCAGCTAAAAATGCAGTCTGCAGTTCCTGCAAGAAAAGAGGCCACTATAAGATTGTGTGCAGATCAGTAAAAAGTTAAATACATGAACTGGTCAGTGAAGACTAGAAGCCGATACAACAATAATCTGCACCAGATGCGTCTCCCAGTCTCCAAGAAAACCACATGTGACCATTTTGTTTTGATCCCAGCACATGTCACACTTGTCAGAAGTCTACTCAAAGTCAAAAAGACAGACATGTGTCCAATCACACACACACCCACACAAACGGATTCAAGATGGCGGAAACTCCTGACTAACAACATTTTCAGATGTCGTTGAAAACGTTAAAATGTCCACTATGACTCGAACGAGAAGAGGCCGTCTTGCCCAACAGATGCAAGAAGCCGCAACAATGGGTATGGCTGATGGAGAGAGGCTGTCGGCCAGCGACGTGGGAGCGGAGAAGGAAAAGGCCCAGCAATCGACAGAAGCCGAGTCTGACTCCACATCTGGTGCACTGACCACGGTTCCCACTGACACGCAGAGGGGACAACCTGCACCCCGTCTCTTCCCAGCACGTTGGACTGCGTGAGTACGGTAGAACTAAAACATACTCGCTCTGCAGGTTCAAGTCAATTCCTTGGAAAGGACTGTCCTTGCATTGCTCACAGCTCAGAAGAAAGACAACGTCACCAAACCAACCCGTAACTGTCACACACAGATGGACAGCTACATGATACATATCCCTCATGTGCAGATGTTCTGAAACAAAACCACACAAGCAGGCAGGTTGACAAACAGGCACAAAACCTCAACGCACCAAAACCCAGCAGCAAAACCAAACAGCAAGCAAAATAAGTGCCTTAAAAGAAAAGAAAAAACCGAGAAAGAACGTCATGACGTCATACAAGGTAAATACGTCATTTTACAGCCCAAGCATACACATCACACTCTGAAAAGATTCCAAAACAATATAACAAGAACCGCAATCTTCCATATGTTCTCACTGTCCACGACTGTGTTGAGAGGTGTCAACTCAAGAAGATTGGGACCATTGTACGGTTTCGAAGGAGACTCGTGTCTTCTGAATAACCCTCATGACATAAAACGCACATTAGACATGGCATTTTCCACATTTGACAATTCTGCTGACTGCATTGTTTTTCATTGTGGCGTGCACAAATTGAACAGCAAAGATCTCACTGCAGCAATTAAAAATCTCACCTCCTGCATCAAACGAACAGCACAAGAACATCCAAAATCAAAACTAGTCATAAGTAAGGTACGACAGGCACGAATGGAGGTTCAGCGAAATCTGTTCAATGCTTTTCGATCTACAGAACTTGTTGACATGAAAAATATATCTTTTGTATCACATGAGAACCTTCGCACTACTCAGCAATTTCTAAAAGACGACATTCACCCCACTGCCAGAGGAAGCAGTGTCATTGCAGGAAAACTTGGAGGACACATACGAGATCTGTTTTGGGAGACTTCTAGGAGAACATCAAAATCAAGATCATCACAGCTACACCCTTCCAGATTCTCTAGAGGGCGGTTCCACCTTTTTAACAACTACGAACCATGGTGGCTGTGTAACATGTTTTGAAATAACAGTACTGTAGGATAATGGCCCTTGGTAATTACTATTAACAAGGCTCGATCCATAGTATTTTAGCCAATGAGAATCACGAAACATCGGCGCTTGACACACGATACTCAACGGCTGCCTCTGCCTCTGCCTAAAAACAGGTAGGTCAATGTTTCTTCTCCTTTAAATCTACAAATCATACAATTATTACATATGCAATTATTAACGTTCATGTCACCGGACTTTTTCCTCATCATCTCTGACATTTCTCCTGCTGAAAGTATATAAAAACTAAGATTTAGTCAGAGTGTCCAGACTCGGTCAGACTATACACTCTGTGCATTTGAAGATGTGTAAACTATTATTTGAAATATTGGTGATATAATACATTTTTTCTCCCGTCTAACATCACTCATTGTGAAAATACGGGAAATGAAAGAACGAACACACTCCTCTTTATGTGGGACAACATGAAGTTCATCTGACCTGACCTCACCATGAAGTTCATCTGACCACACCATGAAGTTCATCTGACCACACCATGAAGCTCATCTGACAACACCATAAAGTTCATCTGACCATGTAATGAAGTACATTTAACCACACCATGAAGTTCATCTGACCACATCATAAAGTTCATCTGACCACATCATAAAGTTCATCTGACCACATAATGAAGTACATTTAACCACACCATGAAGTTCATCTGACCACATCATAAAGTTCATCTGACCACATCATGAAGTTCTTTTGACTACACCATAAAGTTCATCTGACTACAGCATGAAGTTCATTTAACCACACACCATGAAGTTCATCTGATCACACCATGAAGTTCATCTGATCCCAACAAAAAAGTTCATCTGACCACATCATATAAAATTCACCTGATCACAACATGAAGTTCATCTGATAACACCATGAACTGATGAAGTCAGTCTGATCACATCATGAAGTTCATCTGACCATACCATAAAGTTCATCTGACCATGACTAATTTTGTCAGTCACACACTTCCTCATGTCTGGTAATTCATGAGTGTGGAATTGGAGAGTTGTTCATGACCCATTCATTGCACTGGATGATTTCATGGAGTGAGTACTGGATTTGTTCAAGACCTATTCATTGCATTCACACAATTCCATGGAACTGGGGGAGGAGGGGGGGGGGGGTGTTCGTGACCTTTTCATTGCATTCCCACAATTCCATGGAATTGGGGGATTATTCATGACCCATTCATTGCAATCACACAATTCCATGGAATTGGGAAGGGTTGTCCATGACCCATTCATTGCATTCACACAATTCCATGGAATTGGGAGAGGTGTTCATGACCTACTCATTGCATTCACACAATTCCATGGAATTGGGAGAGGGTGTTCATGACCTATTCATTGCATTCACACAATTCCATAGAATTGGGAGAGGGTGTTCATGACCTATTCATTGCATTCACACAATTCCACAGAATTGGGAGAGGGTGTTCATGACCTATTCATTGCATTCACACAATTCCATAGAATTGGGAGAGGGTGTTCATGACCTATTTATTGCATTCACACAATTCCATAGAATTGGGAGAGGGTGTTCATGACCCATTTATTGCACTCACATAATTCCATGGAATTGGGAGAGGGTGTTCATGACCTATTCATTGCATTCACACAATTCCATAGAATTGGGAGAGGGTGTTCATGACCTATTCATTGCATTCACACAATTCCATAGAATTGGGAGAGGGTGTTCATGACCCATTTATTGCACTCACATAATTCCATAGAATTGGGGGGTGTTCATGACCTATTCATTGCATTCACACAATTCCATGGAATTGGGGGGTTGTTCATGACCTATTCATTGCATTCACACAATTCCATGGAATTGGGAGAGGGTGTCCATGACCTATTCATTGCATTCAACACAATTCCATGGAATTGGGAAGGGTTGTCCATGACCTATTCATTGCACTCACATAATTCCATGGAATTGGGAGAGCGTGTTCATGACCTATTCATTGCACTCATATAATTCCATGGAATTGGGAGGTGTTCATGACCTATTCATTGCACTCAATAATTCCATGGAATTGGGAGAGGGTGTTCATGACCTATTCATTGCACTCATATAATTCCATGGAATTGGGAGAGGGTGTTCATGACCTATTCATTGCACTCACATAATTCCATGGAATTGGGAGAGGGTGTTCATGACCTATTCATTGCATTCACACAATTCCATGGAATTGGGGGGTTGTTCATGACCCATTCATTGCACTGACATAATTCCATGGACTTGGGAGAGGGTGTTCATGACCTATTCATTGCACTCATATAATTCCATGGAATTGGGAGAGGGTGTTCATGACCTATTCATTGCACTCACATAATTCCATGGAATTGGGGACAGACTGTTCATGATCCATTCATTGCACTCTCACACAATTCCATAGAATGGGTGTAGGGTGTTCATGACACATTCATTGCATTCACATGTTTCCGTGGAGCTGGAGGTTTCTTCGAGGCCCATTCATCACACTCACACAATTCTGGCTGTGCTTCAAACAAATTTGCCAGCAACTATGTGGCAGACTCCTTGAGCCTGTGCACAACTCTATGCACAGGCAAAGTCTTGAAATAGGAGGAAGGGGAATAAGGCCTATCAAAACACTGACACCTCAGAATGATTGAAGCGTTAAGATGGACAAGGAACATGCCAGTGCCGCTGTCTGGAACTGAACTTGAGAAAACTGATCTCGAGTCCACGACTCTTATCAAAAGAATACAGCAGCCCACGACAATGACTTTCATTTTACCATTCCTGAAAGAGGATCAGTGACACAGTGTACATCAAATTACCCAACTGTCATGTTACTATGCCTAAAGAAAAGTGTATAACTGCTGTATTTTACTGATGTTCAAGTTTATATTGCTAATAGCCCAGCCGATCACTAAGGCCATATCAGGGCTAACACCATGTTAAAAACAATTCCAAATTTTAATAAAAAAGACTACAGTTACAAACCAATCACTGATTCTGACAAAGTATACAATATGGACAGAATGACTGTTGCGTTGACTGCTTTGGAAAAAGACAACGGTTATAAACCAATCACTGATTCTGGCAAAGTATACAATATGTAAAGAATGACCGTTGTGTTGACTGCTTTGGAAAAAGACAACAGTTATAAACCAATCACTGATTCTGACAAAGTATACAATATCTAAAAAACGACTGTTGTGTTGACTGCTTTGGAAAAAGACAACAGTTATAAACCAATCACTGATTCTGACAAAGTATACAACATGTCAAGAACGACTGTTGTGTTGACTGCTTTGGAAAAAGACAACAGTTATAAACCAATCACTGATTCTGACAAAGTATACAATATCTAAAGAACGACTGTTGTGTTGACTGCTTTGGAAAAAGACAATAGTTATAAACCAATCACTGATTCTGACAAAGTATACAATATCTAAAAAACGACTGTTGTGTTGACTGCTTTGGAAAAAGACAACAGTTATAAACCAATCACTGATTCTGACAAAGTATACAACATGTAAAGAACAACCATTGTGTTGACTCGACTGCTTTG
The DNA here is from genome assembly GCA_030674185.1 of Monoplex corrugatus. Taxonomy (NCBI): domain Eukaryota; kingdom Metazoa; phylum Mollusca; class Gastropoda; order Littorinimorpha; family Ranellidae; genus Monoplex; species Monoplex corrugatus. The sequence continues at coordinate 15,303,800 of JAPXFY010000027.1, read as the reverse complement.
AACAGACTTGCATCAGTTGACGGCTCTGTCAGTCTGAACAGACGATGGATGTGTGCAATTAAGGACTCAGCTGGATGTGGACCAGTGTCAGCTGTGGGTGAACAGGCCATTCCTTGAGTGGTAGTCCTTGGTACAGTTAACTCATAGAAAGGATGATGGCTGTAGCTTGGTGGTTGCTGCTGAAGCTTTCCTTTTCTCTCTTCTGTCTGTCTTACTACAGTTGGGTTCATTTTATTTTCTCTTCTGCAATGGCAATTCCTGCACATACAGCCAATCACCAGGCACAATGATCTGTAGCTGTCTCTTCCCAATTGTCCACAATGATATCAAGTAACTTCAGCTCACATTTGCAAACGTTCTTATCACAGCAGTGGGTGCCCTGTGGGCCCAGATCTCTCAGCAAGCTCTCCATACAGGACATCTTTTAGGATGCTGCCATCCTGCACGCAGTGGACACAGCCAAGCAAGTGCAGTTGTGAAGATGACATACATGCTTGGCATGCTGGCCTGAGCAAGGTCATCCCTGTTTGGCACATAGTCTTTCCAGGAAATGTCAAGGACCCGGTACAAGCACAACAGGTAGCTTATATCACCAAACACTAAGCAGTAGATCAACAAAGGCAGTCTGTTCCATAATGACAATGAACAAGCTTGTATCACCAGACTATATGGCCAAATAGCAAGCAGTAGATAAAGGCAGTCTGTTCCTTAATGACTATGGACAAGCTTGTATCACCAGACTATATGGCCAAACAGCAAGCAGTAGATAAAGGCAGTCTGTTCCATAATGACAATGAACAAGCTTGTATCACCAGACTATATGGCCAAACAGCAAGCAGTAGATAAAGGCAGTCTGTTCCTTAATGACTATGGACAAGCTTGTATCACCAGACTATATGGCCAAATAGCAAGCAGTAGATAAAGGCAGTCTGTTCCTTAATGACTATGGACAAGCTTGTATCACCAGACTATATGGCCAAATAGCAAGCAGTAGATAAAGGCAGTCTGTTCCTTAATGACTATGGACAAGCTTGTATCACCAGACTATATGGCCAAACAGCAAGCAGTAGATAAAGGCAGTCTGTTCCTTAATGACAATGGACAAGCTTGTATCACCAGACTATATGGCCAAATAGCAAGCAGTAGATAAAGGCAGTCTGTTCCTTAATGACTATGGACAAGCTTGTATCACCAGACTATATGGCCAAATAGCAAGCAGTAGATAAAGGCAGTCTGTTCCTTAATGACTATGGACAAGCTTGTATCACCAGACTATATGGCCAAATAGCAAGCAGTAGATAAAGGCAGTCTGTTCCTTAATGACTATGGACAAGCTTGTATCACCAGACTATATGGCCAAATAGCAAGCAGTAGATAAAGGCAGTCTGTTCCTTAATGACTATGGACAAGCTTGTATCACCAGACTATATGGCCAAATAGCAAGCAGTAGATAAAGGCAGTCTGTTCCTTAATGACTATGGACAAGCTTGTATCACCAGACTATATGGCCAAATAGCAAGCAGTAGATAAAGGCAGTCTGTTCCATAATGACTATGGACAAGCTTGTATCACCAGACTATATGGCCAAACAGCAAGCAGTAGATAAAGGCAGTCTGTTCCATAATGACAATGGACAAGCTTGTATCACCAGACTATATGGCCAAATAGCAAGCAGTAGATAAAGGCAGTCTGTTCCTTAATGACAATGGACAAGCTTGTATCACCAGACTATATGGCCAAATAGCAAGCAGTAGATAAAGGCAGTCTGTTCCTTAATGACTATGGACAAGCTTGTATCACCAGACTATATGGCCAAATAGCAAGCAGTAGATAAAGGCAGTCTGTTCCATAATGACTATGGACAAGCTTGTATCACCAGACTATATGGCCAAACAGCAAGCAGCAGATAAACAACGGCAGTCTGTTCCACACTGACCGTGAACAAGCTTGTATCTCCAGACTGCATGACCAAACAGCAAGCAGTAGATAAACAAAGGCAGTCTGTTCCATAATGACACTGAACAAGCTTGTATCACCAGACTATGACCAAAAAGCAAGCAGCAGATAAGTAAAAGCAATTTGTTATACAATGATACGACCATCCAGCAAGCAGCCAATAAACAGACAGTCTATTATACAATTATACAGGGTGTTTCAAAAAGAATACGCCAAAATCATTACGCAGTTTTTTCAGGTCTATAGCATTGTAGTGCACTGAATCAGTGGTTATTTGATAGAGTAGTTATCAAAGTTTGATTGGGTGTCAGTTTCACCGCTGTCGTTAGTATAACTTCCGGTGCAGCTGAATTGTGGGAAGATCAATCAAAATGGCGACTCCTCAGCAGAAGGCGTTTTGCGTGCCTGAGTTCGCGAAAACAAACGCCATTGTCACGGTGCAACGTGCTTTCAGAACAGAATTCGGCATTGATCCGCCCCATCGTGAGAGCATTCGACGGTGGGTTAGACAGTTTAAAGAGAGTGGGTGTCTGTGCAAAGGAAAGAGTCCTGGAAGACCACGTGTTACAGAGGAGCAAGTGGAGAGGATTCATGATGCATTCGAGAGCAGCCCACGTAAGTCTGTACGTCGAGCAAGTCTTCAGCTTGCCATCCCTCATACCACTGTCTGGCGTGTGTTAAAGAGACGATTACACATGAAACCATACAAACTAAGCCTCGTCCAAGCACTTACTAATGATGACAAGGTGATGCGGAGGACATTCAGTGAGTCAATGCTGGAGATGGAGGAAGGTGATGAAACTCTCTTTTCACGTTTAGTTTTTAGTGACGAAGCGACTTTCCATTTGAGCGGCACAGTCAATCGTCACAATGTGCGCATTTGGGGAACAGATCACCCACATGAAACTGTTGAGCATGAAAGAGATTCCCCGAAAGTGAACGTCTTCTGTGCTGTGTCTCAAGACAAGGTCTATGGTCCCTTTTTCTTTGAAGGAAACACCGTTACAGGACAAACCTATCTCGAAATGCTCCAAAACTGGCTATTCACTTTACTGCAAGCAGATTCGAATGACTTCATTTTTCAGCAAGATGGAGCACCACCCCATTGGCATCTCGGGGTTAGAGCTTATCTGAATGAAAACGTGCCTCAGCGATGGATTGGGAGGAGAGGTGCTAAAGACCTTGCTCTCTGTGCTTGGCCTGCCAGATCCCCGGACCTCACTGTGTGTGACTTTTTCTTGTGGGGGTATGTTAAAGACCAAGTTTATGTTCCACCACTTCCAGCAAGTATCGATGACTTGAAAGATCGAATAACAGCTGCAATCAACACGGTGGACCGTGACATGCTGAGGCGCGTTTGGGAGGAATTCTCATATCGGCTTGATGTTGTCCGCGCTGCCGGTGGTGGCCACATTGAGCACTTATAAAACATGAAATGAAACTTGAATGTATATACAACACATGTGTTCATGCTAGCGGTTTGTAATTTTTTTCGTTTTTGACACATCACGTGATGATTTTGGCGTATTCTTTTTGAAACACCCTGTATATTACCAAACACATAAGCAGTAGATAATAAAGGCAGTTTGCTCCATTCTGACTTTGGACACTAGACCTTAATACAACTAAACAACAAGCATTAGATCAGATAAACTGTTTTTCATTGACTATGAAAAGACTTTGTTATCAGGTGACAAAGCAGCAGATGAAACAAAGGCGGTTTGTTTTACCATTCCTACACCCTGTCCACCAGCTTTCTGCATTATCAACTATGCCAGCAGAGCAAAAACTTAACCCTTTGATGCCCTGGTGGTGGACAGGGTAAGGGCATCAAAGGTTAAGTTTTTGCAGTTGGAAGATAGGGTGCGAGAGTCAAAGGGTTAACCACAGTAGGTATGAACAGAGTGTAGAGACTGGAACACAACATAGTATGTCTCTATGACGGCAGTGTGTGTGCCTGTATGTGCCTGCGTGTGTGTGTGTGTGTGTGTGTGTGTGTGTGTGTGTGTGTGTGTGTGTGTATGTGTATGTGTGTGTGTGTGTGTGTGTGTGTGTGTGTGTGTGTGTGTGTGAGTGTGTGTGTGTGTGTGTGTGAGTGTGTGTGTGTGTGTGTGTGTGTGTGTGTGTGTGTGTGTGTGTGTGTGTGTGTGTGTGTGTGTGAGTGAGTGTGTGTGTGAGTGATTCAGTCTCCGACATACACGTACGTAGGCCTACGTCTTTCACTCTCGTTTTTGGCTCGTGACTGCATGCACTGCTTTCTCCTTGCCTGCACACACACACACACACACACACACTTACACACTAGAGCCACACACATTTATGAAACAAAAATCCACCTACACGTGACCCAAAACATAGTCCTTTTAGCTCTCCGACACAAATTATCATCCCCATCATCTTCTTTTCCTTAGCCCACCTTCTAGCGATGATCCACACACACACACACACACACACACACACACACACACACACACACACACACACACACACACACACACACACACACACACTCTCTCTCTCTCTCTCTCTCCTGCAGGCACACACACATAAGTCTTTCTTCTTTTTGCATCACTCATACTCTGGAACCAGAAAAACAAGAAAATTGAATTAGAACGCATATTCAATACAACAAGACAAGACAGGCGCAAATTCTCGGCCAACTAGCCTTTGTCAAGCGTGAATGTACGACCACAAACAAACACCAAATATAAAATCATGAGAAAAAGACTAAAACTTCCCTGTCCAGTGGGTAAAAAAGGAACCACAAAAACAAGAAAATCAAATCAGAACACGCATTCAATACAACAAGAAAGTCCCTTTTTTACCCACTGGACGAGGCGGCATGAAAGTTTTAGTCTTTTTCCTCATGATTTTATGTTTGGTGTTTGTTTGTGGTCGTACATTCACGCTTGACAAAGGCCGGTTGGCCGAGATTTTGCGCCTGTCTTGTCTCGTTGTATTGAATACGCGTTCTGATTTGATCTTCGTGTTTTCCTGGTTCCTGTTTGCTTGGACGCGGGCAGTCGCACCTGTTTTGGATTTCACTTATACTCTGCCCACCGCATTCTTCTTCATTCTCTTTCCATTCGTCTTTTTCATTTCATTTCTTTGGAACTTGATCAAATAAGTATGAACATCACAAAATTGTGCGCGATCAAGTGGAGTAGTGAGGGAAAATTCAGCACTGGCGAACACACAATTATTTATTGTGGGAAAAAGCCTGTATGGGGTTGCCATTATATTGGATAAATAACATGCCGCAGTACTGAAAAGCTACGACACAATTAATGACCATTTAATAACCGTTAAACTTGATACAAAGCCAGTTGCCTTAAACATCATCCAGGCATATGCCCCTACACCCACCAGCTCAGATGAAGAGAGAAATTTTATAATGATCTTCAAACTGCAAAGGACAAAATATTTTTAAAAAAAAAAAAAGAAGTGTGCATAATAATGGGAGACATGAATGCCAAAATGGGCGAAAGTGAGGACTGAGAGTGTAGAATAGGACCTTGTGGGCTGGGAATGTGCAACGAAGGAGGCAATATATTGGCATCTTTCTGCCAGGCCAACGAACTGGATATCACTAATACCTTCTTTAAACAGCATTATCAGAGACAATATACCTGGAAACTTGACCAAAAAAAAAAGCAAAAAACAAAAAACAGACGATGATATTAAGATTATATAAATCAGAAATCAGATAGACACATCATGATAGACAGGACGTGAACTACTATTTTAATTTAAGTTTCAAAAGAAAACCAGGAGCTGATTGTGATAGTGATCACCATCAAGTCACAATAAAAAGCAGACTCAAAGTCTATAGACAAAACAAAGCCAAGCTGGCCCATAAGTATGATCTTGAGAAACTGAAAAATCAAGACATTGCATCTGATTTTGAGATCAAAGTCAGCAATCGTTTTGAGGACTGGACATTACATGACCAGCATCCAGAAGAAATTTGGGCAGATATGAAGAAGACCTACATCAATGTAGCAGAAGAAACGTTAGGCAGGAAAAAACAACAACAAACTAAGCCCTAAATTAGCGAGAAAGTTATGGATCTAGCTAAACAGAAAAGCCAATCTTGCTAATCTGGAAGAAAAGAAAAATATACCATACCATACCACACCACACCCCACTGCAGTGTTCTACACAACATCACACCATACCACACCATATGCCATCACAACCAACCACACCACACCACACAGCACCGTACCACACCACACCCTATTGCAGTGTTTGACACATCACACCACACCACACCATATGCATCGCACCCCACACCAAACCAAACACAGACAGATAATCTATCAGTGGAAAAGTGTGAGAGACTCACGCCAAAGGAACATGGTAACACTGCGACCCAGCAGGTAAAGTATGAAGAGGACGACGCTAAGAACAAGCAGGAAGATGGCACGCTCATGATTCTCCAGCACCTCCAACACTGGATACACCCACAGATCTGCCGCATATGCTATCCACAGAATCCTGAACATACAATTGTCATCATACAATATCCAAAGAATCCTGAACGTACACTTCATCATCATACGCTATCTCCAGAATCCCAAACATTAAGTTTATAATCATACACTATCCTCAGAATTCTGAAAACACAATTCATCATCGTACACTATCTCAAGAATCTTACACTATCTCCAGAATCCTGAACATACAATTTATTATCATACACTATTCACAGAATTCTGAACAGACAGTTAACCATCATACACTGCAGAATCCTGAACATACAATTTATTATCATACTCTATTCACAGAATTCTGAACACACTATTCACACTATTCACAGAATCCTGAACATACAATTCATCATCATACACTATTCACAGAATCCTGTACATACAATTTATCATCATTCACTATTCATAAAATCCTGAACAGTTTATCATTATACAGAATCTACAGAATCCTGAACAGACAATTTATCATTATACACTATCCACAGAATCCTGAACATGCTATTTATCACCATACATTATCCACAGTATCCAGAACATACACTATCCATAGAATCCTGAACATACAATTCATCATTATACACTATCCACAGAATCCTGAACATGCTATTTATCACCATACATTATCCACAGTATCCAGAACATACACTATCCATAGAATCCTGAACATACACAATTCATCATCATACACTATCCATACAATCTTAAACATAATTTTTATCACCTGTGCATTATCCGCAGTATCCAGAACATACACTATCCATAGAATCCCGAACATACAATTCATCATCATACCTATCCAATGTCGACCACAGAATCCTGTGATTAACATTCATCATCACATGCTATCCACAAATTCCTGTAACCATAACATTCATCATACACTATCCACAGAATCCTCTGATAATAATTCATCATCACAAGCTATCCATAAAGTACTGTAACTGTAATATTCATAATACACTATCCACTGAAGGCATCTAAGTACAAGGGAGATGACGTACCACTGCACATTTCTCCATCAAACACACACACACAACACACACACACACACACACACACACACACACACACACACACAAACACACACACACACACCAACACACACACCAAAGTCTTACCATGAAATATAGATAAGCAGAAGGCCAACAGAATGAAGAAGGCGTTGTGAGTACGAGGGTGGTGATGGAACACCACACATTTCTCCATCAACAACAACGGCAACACTGTCGTATGCTGACACACAGGCACCACATTATGCCAGTCAATCAATCAATAAATCAATCAAGACATCACCAATCAATCACTTATAAAAGCTCATAGCCCAGCCATCAGCCAACCAACTCAGCAACCAGCAAACTGATCAACCAACGAAATCAATTAATCACTTCTGTTCATGTCCCAATCATCAAATCATGTAATCCATCAATCAATCAATCAATTGAATGAACAATTGGTCAGGCTTGTCAGTTAGTAGGTCAACCAATCAACAACAAAAATCAACTCAATCAATCAATCAATCAATCAATCAATCAGTCAATCACTCACTCACTCAGTGGGACAGTCTTTAAGTATATGGACAATGAAACAATCAGTTAATTAACCAACCAGTCAATTGACCAACCTAACTACCAACAATCCAGTCAACCAAACAATCAACCAAACCATCATCAATCGGTCAACCAATCCTCTATGTTCACAGACCAATCAACCAACCAACCAACCAACCAACCGACTGATCCACCTGGCTGGCTCTTTCCAAAGAGCTGTGGACTCATGATCTCAAGTCTCAAGTTCAAATCCCATCCTGCGATAAAACAGTTGACTTGTTCACAGCCCATCTTAACCCCTTCACTGCTCATGCTTCTGTCCGCAGTGCACACTGAGAAAATTTCCAGAAAAACTGCAAAATTAAACGATTTTTGTTCACCCAAATTTCCAGAACCATTATAAGTAAACTGACCACATCATTCTTCTTAGACCACCGTCCCCATTCTTATGAGGTCCTGGCTTTGCAGCTGAACTTGCTCATACTTGTCTGTTTGGTTTTCTGTTTGTTTGTGTTTTTCACTGGGTACTCTGGTTTTTGCCTTTAGCCTCTTGGCTGTTGGATTAGGATGTTTTTCCTTGACTAGACAAAATCCATTTACACAAAATCGTACTCCTATACATTACTATTTTTCAATTCATTCAACCATGTAGACTAATAATGTATTATAGCTGTTTTCACAGATTGGTGTAATTCAATTCATCCCCATTCCTTTTTCTTTTTCTCTCTTTCCACTTTTGCTCTAAAACATATGAGAAATACAGATCAGTCAATGATGCTGACAAAATGGCCACCTACAGTGACATGGGTGAGCAAAGGGGGACATGCCTGGCACGACTCTCAGGGAATATCAGGTCCCGATCCATCACATACAGACCCCAAAACATCACCTGCACAAACTAAAACAACAACAACAAGATAAAGATTTTTTGGAATACCCTAAGGTTGTAGGGGAGTGAGGTGGTAAAAACCTCAACTTTTCTTGGGATCAGCATTTTGTAAGGGTGGTGCCAACCCTGCAACTTTCTCCATGCTTTACCTTTCCCAACCCTAACACTCCACACTGCAGCTTTATGAAACACTAACATCAGACTCAAACATATCATGGGGACTAACGCATGACAAGGTAACTCTACACACCACAAACAGCATTCCTTGGTGCGTCAATCTGGAGTCGTTGACTAATTCTGGTTGCAAAGCAATTTGAAAATTTAGAATTTAGGACGGACACATCATGCCCAAACACTTTCATACATGCTCCACCCAAACCTGGTGGTAATGATGTGGAAAAAAACTTTCCGAGTCCCAGCTATGTGCGACACAATGAAGGATGACTAGAATAACACTTAGGTCCTAAACCATGCAATGAAAAACTGATGCAGACAAACTCTTAGGTCTCAAAAACTGTGTGACACAATGAAACTGATGTAGCAAAACACTTAGGTCTTAAAGAATGATGAAGAAAAACATGCAGAGAATGAATGACGAATGACCCAGAAAAACACATAAGTCCCTTACTTTGTGACACAATGAAGGAATGACGTAGAAAAACATTTAAGTCCTAAACTGTGTGACACAATGCAGGAATGACCTAAAAAAAAATTTTTTTTAAATAAAAAAAAACACTTAGGTCCCAGCTGTTTTAGATCAGATTACATTTCACATGTACAGTTAAAAGTATCAGTCTGACCGACATATTCAGATAGTCAGTGAGCATTATCAGCAGGTTTTTTTCTTTTTTCATCTTGCTGGCATGGACAGCAGAGAAGGAAGTCTGAAATCAAATCTAAACACACAGCTCTATCCACTGCTGTCAGTGACTAAGTGTGTACACTCATGTAAACATACAGCTGTACTCCCTGCTGTCTGTACAACACACCTAAACCTACAGCTGTACCCACTGCTGTCTGTACAACACACCTAAACCTACAGCTGTACCCACTGCTGTCTGTACAACACACCTAAACCTACAGCTGTACTCCTGCTGTCTGTACAACACACCTAAACCTACAGCTGTACCCACTGCTGTCTGTACAACACACCTAAACCTACAGCTGTACCCACTGCTGTCTATACAACACACCAAAGAATTTTTCAAAAACCTACAACTGTACCTCTGCTGTTGTACAACACACCTAAACCTACAGCTGTACCACTGCTGTCTGTACAACACACCTAAACCTACAGCTGTACTCTCTGCTGTCTGTACAACACACCTAAACCTACAGCTGTACCCTGCTGCTGTCCTCTGTACTACAACACACCTAAACCTACAGCTGTACCACTGCTGTCTGTACAACACACCTAAACCTACAGCTGTACCCACTGCTGTCTGTACAACACACCTAAACCTACAGCTGTACCCACTGCTGTCTGATACAACACACCTAAACCTACAGCTGTACCCACTGCTGTCTGCAACACACCTAAACCTACAGCTGTACCCACTGCTGTCTGCCACACACACCACCCTAAACCTACAGCTGTACCCACTGCTGTCTGCACAACACACCTAAACCTACAGCTGTACCCACTGCTGTCTGTACAACATAACCATCTCAACACCTAAACCTACAGCTGTTCTTACTGTTGTCTGTACAATGAACTGATGGAAGAAATACACCTCTCAAATAAAATTATATTTCCCAGAAAATCACAAGACACTTATACGCTTTTGCGGATCAGTTATTTGAATTACAAAACATGTTTGAATGTATGATCCTAAATGGCTTATGTGAGTCAGGTTTGACGACAGTTGTACGTATATGTTAACCTCTTGATGCAGAACATAGATTACTTCACTGCATTATGTTAACTATTTTTTATCCACTTACATTTTGTAACTGCTGATTCTGATCATCTACCAGTTGTTTTGGAAGTAAAATAAGTGATACAATTAATGAAGACTTAAGCAAAACAAAAGAAAGTGGACATGAGTGTCATGAGAAATTCATGTGAAATCTTTAGCATGAAGACATCTTTCTCAACACCATAAACAGAGAAGATATACACAAAACAGATTTAAGGTGGCTAAAACATGTTCATTAGTGACGTAAATAAAGATGTGGATATCTTTGTGCAATGTCTGAAGAATGCCAGTGTTTTATGCTCAAAAGATTTTCTGTTAGAAGGAACAAACAATCAGAAGGATTTATGATGAATGTCGTCAGTTAAAAACAGAAGGCAAGAGAAAATTAAATCATTTTAGGAAAACCATAAGGGAGGAAGACAACATTCGATATGTAGAAGCAAGAAAAGAGTATAAGCTTTTATCAAAGACAAAAAATATGCATTCAGGAAACTAAATGCAGGAAAAAGCAGAATCAATAAAAATATGGAAATAAACAATTCATCATAATTCTGGAAAGAATTAAGAAGCATGGGTTGAGGGAATAAAGAGAAAATCATAAAGCTTTTCAAAGGGATGGGGAAGAATTTGCTAAGCATTGTGAAATGAGGAACTGAACATGTGTTGAATAAAGACATAACAGAGGGTGAGATGAAAACAGCTACTGACAAACTTAAATCGGATAAAGCAAGTGGAATAAATGGTATTGTACCTAAAATGATAAACCAAGGAAGAGGGAGGATGTGAAGTTATTCCTCATAAACTTGTTTAAAACAATTTTCAACAAAGTAAGAAGTGATAAAGGAATCCCAATGGAAATTACATAATCATATGATTTTCAACAATGGATGAAAATATACTCTTTGTTAACGTATGTGATCCAAACATGAACAACCTTCAGTTTTACTATGAATTTAAAGAAAAAATACAGGGCCACAACAACTGTAACATCACTGCAGTCGGGGGCTAGAATCATGCAATAAATCCATACCAAGACCATGATAATCAGATGCAGATAAACAATTGCCAAGCCAGGAAAGCTTAAGAAACGATGGTAACAGATTTTGATTTCACAGATACCTGGAGGGACAATAACACAGAGACACCTGACAACTTATGGACAATACGTTCAATAAGTCAACAGTCCCACCAAAGATATCTGCACAACATCTGCAACATCACATGGCAAACTTGTGTATCCATCCATCAAGTTTTGAAAAATTATGGTTTGCCAGGTACAGAGAGTATCCACTATCAAGTGCCAGCTTCCATGAACAGGACACACTGTAAAGAAATTAATTGTGTCTCAAAGATGACCCTGCATGGAGCACTGATGTAAGGATACCATAACCACGAAAGACTAGTGAAGCGATACAAGGCTACCTTGAGGGTTAAACTCCTCAGCTGTAGTATCAAAATCAACACCACCAACTTAAACAATGCTGCCCACTACAGAACTTGATGGCATCAACAGAGTATGCAGAGTATATTCACGTTTTAACAACACACATCAGCTACTATTCAACAGAACAGGAACTAGCCGAAGTAGACCCCATGGATGAAAGACTTTCCCATGCTGCAGAAAATCATGTGCCTTCAGACCCCATGGATGAAAGACTTTCCCATACTGCAGAAAATCATGTGCCTTCAGGATCACTCTTGCATCTGACACTAAAACCAGTATGCCTTCTCATCTGTCGAACTGACAGAAAACTCTAACAGTACACTGATGTAGGTAAAGCCCGACATCTAAACCTAACCCTGTAGAATGGGGACATGGTATGCATGTCTGTATACATCTGGCCTTTCATCTAAAAGCACACATGTGAACAGATGTCAAAAGAAATAAACCCTTGACCTAGCGTTTCCCTTTAAAGTCTCACATCATTGCCCATTTATCTTTGTATTTATTCATTTATGTGTGTCCGTCTGATCTCTTTGCCTGTATCGATTTATTTGACCTCTTTGCCTGTATCGATTTGACCTCTTTGCCTGTATTGATTTATTTGACCTCTTTGCCTTATTGATTTATTTGACCTCTTTGCCTGTATTGATTTATTTGACCTCTTTGCCTGTATTGATTTATTTGACCTCTTTGCCTTATTGATTTATTTGACCTCTTTGCCTGTATTGATTTATTTGACCTCTTTGCCTGTATTGATTTATTTGACCTCTTTGCCTGCATTGATTTATTTGACTTCTTTGCCTGTATTGATTTCTTTGACCTCTTTGCCTGTATTGATTTCTTTGACCTCTTTGCCTGCATTGATTTATTTGACCTCTTTGCCTGTATTGATTTTATCTGACCTCTTTCTCCATGATGATTTATTTGACTTCTCTGTATATATTCATTTCTCTGGGTATATTTGATCTCTTTGTCCATATATCTACTTATTTCTCCGAAAGTATCTGATCTCTTTGTCCGTATCTACTTATTTCTCTGAGGGTATTTGATCTCCTTGTCCATACTACTTGATTGGACGCATTTGGTCTTTGTGTATTGGTCACAAACTTTCAGCTCTTATCACTCAACATTCCACAAGGGCGTGTAGGCCTGTGCACTGACCTCTGTGGTCCCTGTGTTCACCACTTATGTGCAACAATATCAGTTGATGTCCAGTGCTCAATGATATAACCATCTATCTTCACTGATAAAACTGCAGCAAGTGTGTGTCAGGTTTTACATCAATGTTTAACCACGGGTCTCCTTGCAAGTTGCATGATTTCAAAGCTTCGAATTGGGGAAAAATGCTAAGCAGGCAAGAAAAAAAGAAAAAGAAAAAAAAAAAAAAAACAGAAAAAAAAAAAGAAAAATGAACAAAAGAGACCACACAAAACCCAAGCTGAAGCAAAACAGAAAAAAAAAATTCAACACTCCCCCCTCCCCCAACACGTATTTCTCTTTCTCTCTCTCTCTCTCTCTCTCTCTCACACACACACACACAAACAAACACACACACACACACACACACACAACACACAAACACACACACACAGAGGATAGGCATACCATAGCGTGGTTCAGCCAAGAAGGAATCAGAGCGTCTAAAGCTTTGGGATAGATCAGCTCACGGTCAACAGCATACAACCCCCAGAATGCCAACACCACAAGCTGAAAACACATTCGCAAATACAAATACGCATGAACACACAACAGGACAGAGAAAGGGGGAATAACAGAAATAGCTGAGAGTGTGAAAGATAAGCTATAAAGGAAGAAAATGCATTTTTATTCAAAGGGCGGTGGCACAAGCAAACAAGAGACAGACAGATAAGGAGGGAGAGAAGGAAAGAGGAAGGAGGGAGAGAGACAGAGAGAGACAGAGACAGAGAGAGAGAGAGATAGACAAAGAGAGAGAGAGAAGAGAGAGAGAGAGAGAGAGAGAGAGAAACAGAAACAAAAACAGAGAGAAAAGAGAGAGAGACAGAGACAGACAGATAGACAGATAGACAAACAGGCAGACAGACAGACAGAGAGACAGGCAGACATGGCACAAAAGAAATGTTTTAACACTGTTCAAGCACAGTGTTTTAAATACCAGTTGCAATGCCTTGAAGCAAAAGCAACAAGCGTACAAACTCAATCTGAAGTGCAAAAGGAAAACCCAGTTCACAGTAGATATATTTCACCTGGCAAAACCAACAAGGTGGCAAAACCATCAAGGTATCAGGTCTTCTGCCTTTCTGACATTCAACTTTTAAGCAGGGCTGTATCTTAAAAAATGAAATCATGAACAAAAACAAAGACAACAAAAGGCCAAAGATGAGCACACAGGTATTTGCAAGGATGAACAGTGCAGGGGTAATGTGGCACACAAGCTAGTAGTGATCAACACAAACTGTGTCTATATCACACACACACACACACACACACAATGACACATACACACACACAACACACACATATATATATATACACACACACATACACACACACACACACACATACACACATATACACACACGTCTCCAGCAATCCACACAAACTGTACAATATATCACACACAGACCTGTAGCAATTAACACAAACATATGTCTATACATAAGGACATAAATTTTCTCTACATCATCAACAGATTAATGAATGTGAATTCTGTGAATTGAACAGCCTGCAGGCATCCGTCCTGACAAGCTTGTTTGGTTTGGTCATGTAGGTGACATGATGATTTGGTCATGCAGGTGACATGACAACACTGAAGTGCCACATGCTTGTTTAGTTTGGTCATGTAGATGACATGACAACACTGAAGTGCCACAAGCTTGTTTGGTTTGGTCATGTAGGTGACATGACAGCAACAAAGTACCTCAAGCTTGTTTGGTTTGGTCATGTAGGTGACATGACAACACTGAAGTGGCACATGCTTGTTTGGTTTGGTCATGTAGGTGACATGACAACACTGAAGTGCCACAAGCTTGTTTGATTTGGTCATGTAGGTGACATGACAACACTGAAGTGCCACAAGCTTGTTTGATTTGGTCATGTAGATGACATGACA
>JAPXFY010000027.1:15263461-15278461 GCA_030674185.1 Monoplex corrugatus | reverse complement strand
TTTTTGTAGTTGGTGGACAGGTGCGGGAGTCAAAGGGTTAGCCTATGAAGAGGGGCAGCAAGCAACTTTTGCCCACATCCAATCTGCCATGTATTCTTTTTGTGGAGAACCACATTGAGAAGCCATGAAAGTTCTTATTCAGTATTTCTCAGATGTTCTTTGGGACATGATACAGCTTGAAAGCCAGCTGAATTATCTTGCTGTTACTGTTACTGTTAATTGTTGCTTAAAGCTTAGCTGACAGCGTAGTGCCATATCAGGGCTATAACCGTTTCAAAACATATACAATACTTTGACAGGGGAAAAAAAAAAGAAAGAAAATTAAAAGCATATATCAATGCATTCGCGCACATAATCTATGTGCACATGATCTCAGGAGATGCCCTGGTATTGACTCCTCCGTCCAATCCATCGCACAGGGGATTTAAAAAACATACCTGAATACAAACTGAAACACAAGTAAGGATACTAAAACATAATATGTAAAAATAGGCCTGAATTACCTACAATCGCTTCCGCATATATGTCACTTCCCTAGAGCTAAAAACGCACTTAATAAATGTACCAAATTATCAATCCTAAGAGAAAGTACTAAGACTGTATTGAACACTTACAAGTGAATGGACCAGGAAGGCAGAAAATGGCAGAAAGAAATGACAGCAAAGGGGGAAGAAAGAAACAAAGACAGTTTTTGACTGAAAAGAGAACATTTCTAGCACATAATTTCCATGAGGTGGGGATACTATTTATACCGAAAGAGCTCCCGGCATCCCCACGGGGTAATCGTCTTGCGTGGGACTGCATCATATGAAAGTAGAATGGAAGATGCCCATATCTACAAGACTGAAAAGTATGCCAGTCAAGCCAGAAACTACAGGAAATCCGGTTTTCAAGCCAAAATCCTCATTGTAGAACTTTGAGCAAGAGGGTTGACAGGAACATGAGCCTATGACCTCATAAAACAACTCCTGATTACTGACAGGAAAAGACCAGAGCCATAAGGGCAATGACAGAAGCAGCTGAACAGTTCTTAATTACTGGGAGAGAGAGGACAAGAGTCCCAATGGCAGTGCCAGAAGCAGCTGTAAGATTTTCCATTGGATTTGGTCAAGAAGGAACAAAAGTGAACTTCACAACGCTCAAAATTTCTATATATGTAACAGAGTGCCTTGCTCTGTTACGATCTTTCCCCATTTACCTACAACACTCAAAGGCAACACCATGTAGCGTACTTGCCTAGATCAAAAACGCTTTGCGTTCTCTCGGTCAAATTGTACTGTTATCTCACAGCCTCTGCCTACCCATAGCTAAACGTTGAACATTCCAAAGATCTAATCAATACATGACGCATTATAACACACTGCTAAACAATGAGCAGATCTACAATGTGTACATGTAAGCCTACTCTAAAGCTGGGCCTACGACAGATTTTGTCATCATCTTCAGTCTGTTACACACAGTGTTACGCTGTTGTCCTACAGAACCTAGAGGAGACGGTCTTTAATCTATGCCGCCTTCAGCCAATTGTAATACAATCGCCGTCGTAATAGCCATTGCATGGCCTGTGGAAACCCACGGACAATGACCGCAGGTGATGTTGTGGTTATATGGAGCCCAGGGCGGATTGTCTTTGTTTCACACCGCCCTTCAGTGTTTGTGGCGTAATAGCCAATAGCCACCTACAAAACTACCAGACGAGTATGCTGGTTGTGTGTACCGAGGCACTGCACTGATGTAAGACCTCCATTAATTTCAAACAAGAGTTGACTTTTCGCTACACACCAAGTGTTGACTGATTAACTAGGTGAGAACAACCAATCAGACCTTGTCATCTGAAAGGTTTGAAAGTATGACCATCATGCTCTGTTCCCAGAGTATAAATTAACAAGGCGCGTCATAGCTCGTCCTTTTCTGCCGCCACTCTCAGTCTCACCAGAGGTGTCCTTTCCTGCCGCCACTCTCGGTCTCACCAGAGGTGATCAATTTCACGGCGTTAGATGCTGTCTCTGTAGTAAGTTCCGGATTTTTATCACTTTATTATTCATTGTCATTTGCAGTAAGCTTAGACTTTACTCTTTAGTGTCTCTTATTTCTTTAGATTCTAGCTCGAGTCTACTGAGTACCGCGCTAGATTTGCAGAATTCGCACAGCAAGAAAGTATGTTTTGATCTAAACGATGTGCTATCTCACAAGATTTGTAGCACTTAGCATGGTGGCCATCATTGTAAAGATGGGTGAGGTTTGAATGTAGTTGCCACTATAGAATTAGTCCCTATTTTCATGTGACTATTGTAGGACTATTGACAACCATATTCTGCCAAAAGCAAAGATGCGATGCACTGTTGTGCAGAGGAAGAGTATTTTATACTTGACAAGGTTGTATTTGTGTACATAATGGTAGATGATGAAACATGTGCTTGGCGAATTGATCCAATTGTTGTATCCCTTGTCTGCTCAGCACCACTAATCATTATAGAATGTTGCTTTGATGACATGGCTTAATCAGTAATATGCGATGCTATTTTGTCATCACTATCTCTAGCACTAGACATAGAATTACACATAACTACATGGAGCAAATATTTAATGGATGACTCAAGTGTGTTGACTGCTATTCGATAAGGTAGACCTAATGTTTATGACGACAGTTCCCGTAATCAAATACTATGTCTGTCGTCACCATTGAATATTAACTGTCCAATAGCTGCCCACTCAGATGTTACTGTTACTACTTACTCAGCCCATGGCAGCCAAACAGCTTAATATGACTGTGCATTATTTTGCCAGTACATTAATGGAAGTCTACTCTGTGCTAATGCTATTAACAAGAAGTAGTGTAGTTTACCCTCACCTTATCAAAGGGTTACTCAAAGTTTTGTTATCAATTATTTGTCCCATGATTACAAATGCTAGTGCTTTTGAGTGTTAATATCGACACCACATATTTTGGTATAATGTAGTAGTTCTTTACGCAACATTTTGTTATCAATTATTTGTTGCATGTTTACAATGCTAGTGCTTTTGTTTGTAAATGTAGACACCTTCTGTTTTATTATAATGTAGTAGTTCACTCTTGTACATTGACATTGTTAGTTCGCAAAGTGTGTACTTTGTCAGTGTATTTATGAAACTTATTTTGTGTCTTACAGGCACTGTCTTCCTTCCTGTCTTCTTCGTCTTCTTTTGTCTTCTTCCATATCCCAGTACGGTCCTTTTCCCTTATTGTCATTCTCCCATTTCCCCTGTTTTCCTTCCCTACCTATCCTCATCAAGAGATAATAAAGAGTCAAGTAGCAAAACGAGGACTTGTCTTTTGATTGAGAGACTTCCCTTTCTGCTCTGGATACAAACGACCACCACAGCAATCATCAATCATCTACCCCTTTACCACTCGCTCCATCTCATATACATTGCCAGTGTCCAATAGATAAGTGGTTAAGACAGCTGTCGCAAGGATGACTTGACCTTGTGATGCCTAACCCCCTTGGATACTTGGATACATGAGCTTGAACCAAGATGGAGGAGGAGGACAATTTTCTGTGAAAAAAAGGCAACATGAGAAGGGCATCCAAGAGTCATGACCTGGACACTGCCCGGCTCCCTTAGAAAGTAAGGAATTAAGGTCCCAAATACCTGAAGGGGTATTTTTTTTGAGGACCTTCTATTGTCCAACTCTCCCCAAAGTTCTTGCTAGCTACAATACAATATTTGCCAGTACCACAATGTCTCTACAGTTATGAATAACAAACATAATGTGGTAGATGCACTTCTTAGTTTAATCTCTGCATCATTCTTTTGAACAATTTTATCACAATGTGTTGTCATGTCATGTTTTCAGTCATCACTTTATTGACAAATCTAAGGCTTTCAGCTTCACACTCTTTTTTTAAAATGACTCTGAGTATCAAAATTGTTTGTACTACATCTTTAATGTATGATCTGTTTTCGAACAGGTCTGAGTGGTATTCTGGAGGTGTTTACACTGATTAAACAAGCCGGAGTTGATATACAACTTTGGAGACTTACCCAAATACACACAACATCAACTTGAAGGGCATAATCTTTATGCAATAAACCAACAAAAAAGGACATACGCACCGCACCAACAGGAAAGGCAAGGGTGGTGTGTACAGTATCACGCATTTTGCGCAGACCAGAGCTCTGTGCGACGTCCGCGCCGGTAAATAAAGTCATCACACACATGCCAAAATATACAGTCTGCAACACCTGCATATGACATACAAAACACAAAGTTCTACTAGGATGATGACAAATATAGCATTTACCTTTCTTTCAACACAGAATGTCTTCCACAAAAAAAACACAAAGTTCTACTAGGATGATGACAAATATAGCATAACCTTTCTTTCAACACAGAATGTCTTCCACAAAAAAAAACACAAAGTTCTACTAGGCTGATGACAAATATAGCATAACCTTTCTTAATTCAACACAGAATGTCTTCCACAAAAAAAACACAAAGTTCTACTAGGCTGATGACAAATATAGCATAACCTTTCTTTCAACACAGAATGTCTTCCACAAAAAAAACACAAAGTTCTACTAGGCTGATGACAAATATAGCATAACCTTTCTTTCAACACAGAATGTCTTCCACAAAAAAAACACAAAGTTCTACTAGGCTGATGACAAATATAGCATAACCTTTCTTAATTCAACACAGAATGTCTTCCACAAAAAAAACACAAAGTTCTACCAGGCTCACAAAAAACACAGCGTAGCTTTTTTTTATTAGACAGAATGTCTTCCTTAAAAAAAAACCCACAAAATTCTGCCTGGTTGATGACAAACATGGCATAAATTTTTGTTATCACAGGGAATGTGCTCCTCTACAAACACAAACTTCTACAAAGCTGATGACAAATAATTGAAATATGGTATACATTTTGTTATCACAGGGAATGCCCTTCTCAAAACACAAACTCCAGCAAAGTTGATGACAAACATGGCATAAATTTTGTTATCATGTGGAATATCCTTCTCAGAACAAAAACTTGTAACTGGTTAATGACGATTATGGCATAAATTTTGTTATCATGCGGAATGCTCTTCTCAAAACACAAACTTCTAGTTCTACAAGGCTGATGACAAACAAAGCATAAATTTTGTTATCACGTGGAATGCTCTTCTCAAAACACAAACTTCTACAAGGCTGATGACAAACGTGGCATAAATTTTGTTATCATGTGGAATGCCCTTCTCAAAACACAAACTTCTACAAGGCTGATGACAAATATGTCATAAATTTTGTTATCACAGGGAACGCCCTCCCCCCCCCCCCCCCAAAAAAAAAACAAACCCAAAACAAACCTAGTTCTATAAGGCTGATGACAAATATGGCATATCTTTTAAGGGTTTCTTTTTTTTTTTTATAAAATGCAGAGAATGTTCTCTTCAAAACATACATAGTTCTTCTGAGATAAAAAAGAAAAAAACATGGCATAACGTGTGTGTGTGTTGTGTGTGTGTGTGTGTGTGTGTGTGTGTGTATGTATGTAGTATGTTGTGTGTTGTCTGTGTGTTGTGTGAGTTGTATGTTGTATGTATGTGTGTGTGTGTGTGTACTGTGTGTGTGTGTGTGTGTGTGTGTGTGTGTGTGTGTGTGTGTGTATGTATGTATGTATGTATGTATGTGTGTGTGTGTCTGTGTGTTGTGTGTGTGTGTGTGGTGTGTGTGTGTGTGTGTACTGTGTGTAGTATGTGTGTTGTGTGTGTGTGTGTGTGTGTGTGTGTGGTGTGTGTGTGTGTGTGTGTGTGTGTGTGTGTGTGTGTGTGTGCATGCATGCATGCCGTGGCAGGAAAGGAAAGGGAAAAAAAAAGAAATTTTAATTTTATTTTACACTAGTATTAGTAATCTGCCTGTCATTGGAACAACCTTGGCTACCCCAACCTGTTTTAGTGTTAATGACATGCAACACTAACAGTGAATCTCATCTTTAACAACAATTACAACAACGGAACTGGATGAATGCAACCAGCCACTAACTGACTAAGTATAAACGTCGTCTGCTAAGCGTAACGCTTAGTTGGCTGATAAAAATAGTTTAGGCTACAACTAACTGAACTATTCGAATCAATCAATTGAGCATAATGAATAAATGATAACGCAGGCCGGTAGCTAACGGTTATGATCATCATGATAATGATGCAGTTTTATTTAATTCAATAATTGTAGCCTAAATCTCTTCAAATTCAATCATCAATGCCTGTCAGTCACAGACTCTATTATGGTAAACAAAACACCTGAAATGGGACTGCTAGCCTAATTAGCTAATACTACTGCTAGTAATATATCTATTTACTATTATTACTGTATTATATTGAAGAGGCGGTTCAACGGTCACATTACATGATTACGGTACCTGGCCCTGGGTTTTATTCTTTGCCAAACTTTCGAAGCACTCACCACATTCCAGAATGTGAGAAACTTGAACTTTCCTCCATAGCCCCCGTGTCCTATTTCTACGTAGTTCCAATCATACCACAGCGTGTAGCTGTACATGAGGAAAATCGCGACATAGAAAGCAGACAACACACTGCGACCTGCCATGTTTGGGACAGTAAGCACATGAACTTGTTTAGGTCGAAGGCCCGCTAGCCTTAAGAGTGGTCTCCCTTCCACCTCGCGCGTGTTTGGTGATGCATCATCACGTGACTTCGCAACCAGCTGACTCTATACTTAATTAAGCATTCATGGGGGGGGGGGGGGGGGGGGGGGAATTAAATAAAACAGTGCACAATTTCCAACGATAAACGCATCCTTCTCTCCCAATATTAACAAACAACAAACAAACAAACAATCACAGTACTCATACTCTCTGTGTGAGGGCAATTAAAAACATTTTAGAGCATTTATAAACTTGGCTTCATAAAATAGGCTACTCCAAGTTAAGACTTTTTGACAACTAAACGCATTTTTCTGTCAAACTGGCCTCTTTTTGAACGTTGATGGGCGCCACACAACGGCTATAAAAAATGTGTATGCTTACTTTTGTGACAAAGAGCTCACAAGTCTCTCTCTCTCTCTCTCTCTCATTAATATCAAAGTCGTTTTGGGTTTCCAGGAGGCAGACACAAGAAGAGCATTCATAAGCAAGATAAGGAAAAGACAAGCAACATTTATACGCCATTTTATGAGGAAAGGGGAATTAGAGTACCTGGTCACAACAGGAAAGCTGGAGGGAAATCGAGCACAAGGTAGACCCAGGGCAAAAATATTGGACGGACTCGCAGAGTGGCTGAGGACAGAGAGGGTGGAAGATGTGCTTGCGGCAACAAGGGATAGATGCATATGGAGAGCCATGATCGCCAACACCACGTGGCAGGGCACTTGATGATGATGATGATGATGATGATGATGATGATGATGACGATGACGACGATGATGATGATATGATGGGGGTTTCCTTAAACATGCCCGCGTGTTTTTAGAAGGGATGAAAGTTGGTAGCTCACAGTATACTACACGTCATTATTGAAGGGCCAGGAACGTTTTTGAGTCAATTTTTGAAAGGAGAAATAACCTATTTTCTCTTACTCTTTTCTCCAATTCGTTGCCGTAACTGAATGGATAAGAGCTCAGACAATATTGCAGTTTCCTTTTGGCACGTGTTTGGGGATTTGCCGATTTGCAATGGGCGGCCCAAGGAAGACAATTTCCACACGAAATTGTCGAATCTTCAGCAGGGTCTCTCTGACGACGCAGGCAAGGTAGCGACAAAATTCGCTTTGCACGTGCAAGGCAAGCCCTTTTTGAACACTACTCCAGCCAAAGTTGCCCGCAGACGAGGATAAAAAGGACCCGTTCTTGGTTCGTTTTAACCATGCTTGCAAGACGACGGATGACGGATGAGCAGCGGGGGAGAGCCCTCGCTCTGCTTGATGAAGGCCTAGCGCAGCGGGAAGTTGCTAGACGACTTGAAGTGTCGCATTCCACAATCCAGAGACTGCTGGAGCGCTTCAATGAGACTGGAGCAGTCCAGGAAAGGCGTCACACAGGTCGACCCAGAGTAACGACAAGACAGCAAGACCGCTACCTTGCCCTCTCCGTCCTGAGGGAAAGGGCATCCACTGCGGTGACCTTGAGGGGTCAGCTGAGGGATGCAACAGGTGCTAACATCAGCTGCAGCACGGTGAGAAGACGGCTACATGAGGCAAACTTGAGGTCACGGAGACCGGCCGTCCGACCCGTGCTGTCACCGGTCAACAGAGTGCGCCGCATGACCTGGGCCAGGGAGCACGTGACCTGGACAAGGCAACAGTGGGCCCGGGTCTTGTTTTCGGATGAGTCCAGGTTCACCCTGACCTTTAACGATGGCCGGGCTCGGGTGTGGCGACGTCAAGGGGAGAGGTTCGCTGACGCCACTGTCCAAGAGCATAACCGGTACGGCGGCGGGTCGGTGATGGTGTGGGGTGGCATGAGCCGTGGTACCCGGACCCCCCTGCTCCCCATTGACGGCATCCTGAACGGGGTCCGGTACCGGGACGAGGTTCTGGCGGCCGTGGCACTGCCTGCGCTTGTGGACCTTGGTCAAGGCGCCATCTTCCAGGACGACAATGCACCTGCGCATCGAGCACGCCTTGTGACCGACTTCCTGGAGCAGCATGAAGTCGTCCGTATGGCCTGGCCAGCGTGCTCACCTGACCTGAACCCAATTGAACACCTCTGGGATGTGCTCGGGAGGCGCATCAGGGACAACCACCCACCACCGGGCACCCTGGCCAGGCTGGTCGACATCCTGCAGATCGAGTGGGCGGCCATCCCTCAGGACACACTCCGTACCCTTGTGGGGTCGATGCATCGGCGCTGTGAAGCATGCATCCAGGCTCGGGGCGGACACACGCGATATTGAAAACAGATTGGCCAAATCTGACACTTTCTGTTTTTTGAAAAGGGGGGGATGTTCCTTTAAATGCATGTGCTGTTCACTAATGGGTCATTGTGCTAATTTCTTTTTCCAAAACAGGTGTGGAAATGATGAAATAAAACATAGAATCAATTCTAAACATTGTCAATTATTTCAACTTAAAATTAGAGAGGAAGGAAGAAGTGGCCCTTAAATTATGATTAGGAGTATATTTGCCTTCTGGACTCTGGTCTCAATTTTTCTGCCTGTTTTGTTGTTGTTGTTGTTGTTTGTTTGTTTTTGTTTTTGATTGTTTGTTTGTTTGCTTGCTTGTTTTTTGTTTGGTTTGGTTTGGTTTGGTTTTCCATCTTCGGTAAGTAAGTTTCCTAAATACATAAGTTGTATAGTTTGGCGATTCTTGCCTTTGATTCTGATGTCCAATTTGTCTGGTGTTCGTCCTACTACCATAACCTCTTCTGTCTTGTTGGTGATGATTTTCAGGCCGTAGTTTTCACACTTGTTTGTATGTTTTCGCAGCTGTCATTTGTCATTGTTCATGATCATTTGGTCACCAGCCAGAAATAGTTTATTGACAGCTTCTGGATCAGAGTTTCCATCTAAGTAATGTTGTCCATGTAGCTGATAAAACAGAGTGGTGATAAAATGCATTCTTCTCATACCCTGAGATGCTGCTTGGAGCTGGTTGGAAATTCCAGTGGCTGTGTTCCTTTCGCGGATTACGGAAGCCAAACAATTCATTTGAACGTCACTAGTCACCATGAATAATGCAATTTCCACCTGTCAAACAATGTTAAGTTCTGGAGAAAAAAAATCCTTGGAACTAACCCCACCCAGCTACCCTACAACCGTAATCACACACACACACACACACACACACACACACACACACACACACACACACACACACACACACACACACACACACACACACACCACCACCCCACCACCACCACCACCACCACCACCACCACCAAATCCACACATGATATGACGGTTCACAAGAAAGCAAGACACTTTTAATTATCTCCCTTCCCCACTTCCCCTGCATGCACAAACACGTAACATTAATTTAAAAACGACAGTGACAAGTATGACGCGATTGAGACGCATTGGGCTGAATAGCATTCGCATGATTATAAAATGACAATTAGGAATCCTGGTAGTGGAAAAACTTCCTGACAGTTGTAGTGGAGTTAGCAATGCAACAAGTAATTGTGACTCTGTTACACTCTCACAAAGAAAAGATCTAACTGGAGCTTCTGACTGTTGAATCATTGTCACACAGTCGTTTGCTGAGTTACACCGGTAGTGTCACTGGTACAGTTTTACAAGAGAAACATATCACTAGAGCTTATGACTTTGAATAACTTCTCAACAAGCATACCATTGCAGTAACAAGATAGTGTCATTACAAGATCAAGGTAGTGCTGTTGAACAGGGTAGTGACACCGGTACACTCTTACTAGGAAAATATGTATTACTAGAACTTGGGGGGGTTGGGGGGAGGGGGAACCCAATCTGATTGGGAATCGAACCTGGTTCTTGCATCTTAGGTGAGTGCTTTACCCGCTTGTCCACACTCGGCTGTTTAGACTGTCTTGAAATTAAAGATATCTAAAAGTGAAAATCAAAATTTTAGCTGCTGGAATGACCTTCAAGTATGTTTCTGCCTGTTGCATCTTCACTTTATAAATTGGATGGTCTTTTGTGTTGATCCGATTGATGAGAAGGCATACCAGTTTTTATCATCTGGTGTGAGTCTTCATGTGGGATAGTAGGCATTCCGGCCCTTATCGCCTGGTATGGATTTTCATGTAGGAGAGTAGGTATACTGGCCCTTTACCGCCTGGTATGGGTCTACATGTGGATAGAAGTATACTGGTCCCTAATCGCCTGGTATGGACCTTCATGTGGGATGAAAGACTGATCCTGCTTGTTCTTCTGCAAGCGTTGCGTGTGAAGGAGTCCTGTAGATTTGGGTTCTGCTTACGCCATTGTCTTGTGCTATTCTGACACCTCACTGTTGACTGTTCCTCGCTTCTCTCTAGACACCTTTGGTAAAAAATCATTCTCTGTCTTTGGCCCAAATGTATGGAACTCTCTACCACTGTCTCTCAGAAAAACTAAGTGTTTCTCAACCTTCAAACGGCACCTGAAAACCCACCTCTTTTAAACTCATCTAACCTGAAGAGCCTTAGTTTGCAAGTCTGTCATCAGACTAATCTCTCCTGCCTGTATAACAGTATTTTGTATAAGGGCCTATAGAGCAAGGTGTGTGTGTGCGTGCATGTGTGTATATGTGTGTGTGTGTGTGTGTGTGTGTGTGTGTGTGTGTGCGTGTGTGCGCGCGCGCTTGAGTGAGCATGTGTGTGTATCACTGTATGTGTACAGCTGAGGAGAGGATAGGGGAGAAATTGAGTGGGAAAGAGACTGAAATACTTTTAAGAAACTTTTTTAAATCTTTGTTTGTATGTAAATTGTGATGTATGATATGCGAATAGTTTATAATTTGTGAGGTAATTTTGATTGTCAAGGTGTTAATGCTGTAATACTGAAGTTATAATGTTTTTCCTGTACAACTATTGCATGCATAAACACACACACACGCATGCAAACATAGCACACGCACACACTCTCTCTCTCACACACACACACACATTCTTACAAACACACACATACACACAGCAACGCACACACACACACGTACGCAAGCACACACACGCAGCAATCTATAAACACAGTATGCCTCTTTATTCATATGAAAAATCTGTTAATCTTTCTTCATTACATAAGTCAGTGTTTAAATTTTAATATTCTGTGGTTTCTTATGTGTCTTCTTACTTGTATAGCTTTAATGTTTGTTATTATCTTATTGTGTATGTAATTGTGATAATTTTTTATCACCTTTTGCCTTTCTTGCGAAATGTAAAGCGCTGGTGAGCATGTTTTTATATGGAATATGCGCTATACAAATAAACATTATTATTATTATTATTATTAAATGTGATTATGACCTGTGTGCACTGCCGTCATCAGCTTCTTTTGTAGCGTGCAGTGTCTTCCCAGTTGATGTTGGTGTTGACCGATGAGGCAGGCCTTGAGAGTATCCATGTAAACAGGATTCTAACAAACTCACACTTGAACCAGAACCAGAAAAACACGAAAATAGAATCAGAACGCGTAGTTAATACAACCAGACAAGACAGGCGCAAATTTTTGGCCAAACACCGAATACAAAAATTAGGAGAAAAAGACAAACTTCCCTACTGCTTCGTCCAGTCCTAAGCCCCGCACTGCGCGATCCTGTCGTGGTGGACGTCTCCACCGACTTTGGCACAATCTGCCTCCTGCTGTGCCAGTCCGACACCACTCTTCTGCTTCTTCGTCTCCTCCACTGCCCCTGCACTCGACCTTGCTGCTGCAAACTTCGTCTCCTCCTCTGCCGTCTTCGCCTTCGCCTTCTGTCCCGCCGGTGCCGCCTTCGCCTTCTGTCCCGCCGGTGCCGCTTTCGTCTTCTGTCCCGCCGGTGCTGCCCTCGTCTTCTGTCCCGCTGGTGCTGCCTTTGTCTTCTGTCCCGCTGGTGCCTCCTTCGTCTTCTGTCCCGTCGTTGCTGCCTTCGTCTTCTGCCCCGCTGGTGTCGCCTTCGTCTTCTGTCCCGTCGGTGCTGCCTTCGTCTCCACCTCGGCCGCCGCATTGTGATAAACTGAAACTATGCCTTTTTAACGCTCATTCAACATGCACTGATGGCAAAGCTGATGTCATTGCTGACTTTATCGCAGATGAGCATGTTGACATTGCTTTTATCACCGAAACATGGCTTAACCCCCTTGGTCATGATTCTATACATGTGAATCTCACTCGGAGTGGTTACAGGCTTGCTTCTTTCCATCGCTCATCCCGAGGTGGTGGTATCGCCATCCTCTACAACGACTCACTCCATTCCCGCCTGTCTTTCTCGCAGTCTCTGCCTTTCTCCCATCCTTCTTTCGAGCACGTTGAAGTATCCTTCCAATCCACCCCTCACCCCATCACCTTCTCCTGTGTCTATCGACCTCCACCTAGCTCTGCCAACAAGCTCACCACATCCATGTTTCTCTCTGACTTTGATCAACTTCTTGATTACTACTGTCTCTTACCTGGAAATCTCATCATTCTAGGTGACATCAATGTCCACTATGACAACACTCACCGTTATGACACAAGACATATCATCAACTCTCTGTCCAATCACAATATGACTCAACACATTTCTGAACCAACCCATCAAAAAGGTCACATTCTTGACTGGATCATTTCTCGTGATCACCACAATTCAGCTACTGATAACTGCTTAGTTCTTTCTACCCGTCTAACTTCAGCCCTTCCATCTGACCACTCTGCAATTCTCTGTTCTCTTGACATTCCTCCTCCTTCCCGTACCATGCGCACAGTGACTCGACGCAATCTCAGATCTATCGACCTCTCCACATTTTCATCTGATGCCTTCCGTCTCCTTTCTCAAAAGTCACATAACCTTGCAGATGAATTCTACACTGCTCTCCACCATCTTCTGGACACTCATGCTCCAGCCACAACCCGTCTTTTACCTGACCGCCCCCCTACCCCCTGGCTCACTCATGAGATTGCCTGTGCAAAACGTGCCCGCCGCAGAGCAGAGCGCCGCTGGCGCAAATCCAAACTCACTGTACATAGGCAACTTTTCCAAGCCTCTAAAACAAAAGTATCCACCCTCATTGCATCTGCAAAAACAAACTATTTCCAAACCAAAATCCTGAATGCCTCTTATTCAAAAGAACTCTTTACAACCATGAATCATCTCCTTGGCACACGAAAAGATTTACCTCTCCCAACAAAACACACAAATGAAGAACTCCCATCTGTATTCTCCAAGTATTTCACCACCAAAATACAAACTCTTCGTGACAGGCTCGACAGGACACCCTGTCAACCATGCCCACCTGACCCTTCCTTCTCTGGCACACCTCTTACTACTCTTACCCCAGTCTCACAAGAAGAAATTCTCAACACAATCAGATCCATGTCGTTCAAAACCTGCGAACTGGATCCTCTTCCAGGTTCTCTCTACTCTGACTGTCTCCCTACGCTCCTCCCATTCATCACTGACATCATCAACACTTCTCCCCAAACTGGAACTGTCCCAGATTCTTTCAAGTCTGCTATTGTTCACCGTCTCCTCAAGAAATACAATTTAGACCCAAATGAACTGAAAAATTACCGGCCTATCTCTAATCTCTCTTTCTTGTAAAACTGCTTGAAAAAGTTGTCCTCAACCAACTGAACTCTCACCTGTCTGCCAACAATCTCCTCAATCCTTTCCAGTCAGCCTACCGCCAGTGCCATAGCACTGAAACTGCCTTGCTACACATTCTCAACAATCTCCTCCTTGCAACTGATACTGGCAAAGTCTCTCTCCTCACACTCCTTGATCTGTCTGCAGCCTTTGATACCATTGATCATAGTATTCTCCTTTCTAGACTTCATCATACTTTTGGCATCTCTGACATTGCCTCTCTCCTGGTTCACTTCTTATCTATCAAACAGAAAACAAACTGTTCTCATCAATGGCACTTACTCTCAACCTGCATACCTGACCTGTGGTGTTCCACAAGGATCTGTCCTTGGCCCTGTTCTTTTCACTCTTTACACCTCCCCCCTGTCCACCATCATCAACTCCCACTCTATAAAACACCACTTCTATGCTGATCACACCCAACTTCAAGACAGTGACTCACCTGACAATATACAGCGCCTCCTGACTCGCACCACTGAGTGTTACTCGGACATCAAAAATTGGATAACATACAACAAACTTCAGCTAAATGATGACAAGACAGAAGCTATCCTCATTGGCACCCGTCAGAAACTTTCTCAGCTGCCTCCTCTTTCTCTCCCATTATGTAACACATCAGTCCCAATTTCTGATTCAGCTAAAAACCTTGGTGTCTGCATTGACTCTACCCTCTCCATGAACAACTTTGTTTCTCAAACTGCCAGATCTTGCTACTATCACCTCCATCGTATAAGCCTGATCAGGAAGTATCTCTCTGTGGAAACAACTGCAAAACTCGTTCTCTCCTTCATAATTGACTAT
>JAPXFY010000027.1:15208461-15258461 GCA_030674185.1 Monoplex corrugatus | reverse complement strand
GTGTATGCGGTGTTAGTGTAGTTAGTGTATGCGGTGTTAGTGTATGCGGTGTTAGTGTAGTTAGTGTAGTTAGTGTATGCGGTGTTAGTGTATGCGGTGTTAGTGTAGTTAGTGTTAGTGTAGTTAGTGTATGCGGTGTTAGTGTATGCGGTGTTAGTGTAGTTAGTGTTAGTGTAGTTAGTGTATGCGGTGTTAGTGTATGCGGTGTTAGTGTATGCGGTGTTAGTGTATGCGGTGTTAGTGTAGTTAGTGTTAGTGTATGCGGTGTTAGTGTATGCGGTGTTAGTGTATGCGGTGTTAGTGTAGTTAGTGTTAGTGTAGTTAGTGTTAGTGTATGCGGTGTTAGTGTATGCGGTGTTAGTGTATGCGGTGTTAGTGTAGTTAGTGTTAGTGTATGTGGTGTTAGTGTATGCGGTGTTAGTGTAGTTAGTGTTAGTGTAGTTAGTGTATGCGGTGTTAGTGTATGCGGTGTTAGTGTAGTTAGTGTTAGTGTTAGTGTATGCGGTGTTAGTGTAGTTAGTGTTAGTGTATGCGGTGTTAGTGTATGCGGTGTTAGTGTATGCGGTGTTAGTGTAGTTAGTGTTAGTGTATGCGGTGTTAGTGTAGTTAGTGTTAGTGTATGCGGTGTTAGTGTATGCGGTGTTAGTGTATGCGGTGTTAGTGTATGCGGTGTTAGTGTATGCGGTGTTAGTGTAGTTAGTGTTAGTGTATGCGGTGTTAGTGTAGTTAGTGTTAGTGTATGCGGTGTTAGTGTAGTTAGTGTTAGTGTATGCGGTGTTAGTGTATGCGGTGTTAGTGTAGTTAGTGTTAGTGTATGCAGTGTTAGTGTATGCGGTGTTAGTGTATGCGGTGTTAGTGTATGCGGTGTTAGTGTATGCGGTGTTAGTGTATGCGGTGTTAGTGTATGCGGTGTTAGTGTATGCGGTGTTAGTGTCTGCGTTGTTAGTGTATGCGTTGTTAGTGTATGCGTTGTTAGTGTATGCGTTGTGTTGTGTATGCGTTGTGTTGTGTATGCGTTGTGTTGTGTATGCGTTGTGTTGTGTATGCGTTGTGTTGTGTATGCGTTGTGTTGTGTATGCGTTGTGTTGTGTATGCGTTGTGTTGTGTATGCGTTGTGTTGTGTATGCGTTGTGTTGTGTATGCGTTGTGTTGTGTATGCGTTGCGTTGTGTATGCGTTGCGTTGTGTATGCGTTGCGTTGCGTTGCGTTGCGTTGTGTTGTGTTGTGTTGTTGTGTTGTGTTGTGTTGTGTTGTGTGTGTGTGTGTGTGTGCGTGTGTGTGTGTTCGTTCGTTCTTTGATTTAACGTCTTTTCACTATAAGTGATATTAGACGGTGTGTGTGTGTGTGTGTGTGTGTGTGTGTGTGTGTGTGTGTGTGTGTGTGTGTGTGTGTGTGTGTGTGTGTGTGAGTGCGTGTGTGCGCGCGCGCGCGTGCGCGTGCGTGTACGTGTGTGTGCGCGTGCGTGTACGTGTGTGTGTGCGCGCGCATGTTGTGCTTGTGTGTGCGTACATGTGTGTGTGTGTGTGTTTGTGTGTGTGTGCGTGTGCCTGTGTGTATGCACACACGTAAGATTAAAGAGACCAACCAAGCAATCTCATAACCAACAATGATATACCAACAGCAGTCCACGCAACTGACCAAGACTGTGTGTGAACAAAGAAACAAAAAGAAAGCCCTATAATTTTGTACAAATATCATCTGGATGAATTTGGCACTGAAAAGTAACAGTCCTCCTTAATGAAATCTACGACACCGAAAAAATCCTACAAGTATTACAAAATCAGCTTTCACCGCATTTCCCAAAAAAAAGCAATAGCTCTAGAATACGAACTCCATCGTACAATCAGCTTGATGAGTCATGTAACAAAACTCCTATTAAGAATAATCATGATGAGGACAAGGAACAGAACCAAAAGAGAAATAGCAGAATGCAATGTGGATTTACTGAAGGTAAAGAAACTGCTAATGCCATATATATCCTATGAACTTTCATAAAATGATTAATCGAGTAGAAAAAGGATCTATATTTATGTTTTGTTTATTATTCCAAAAAACGAAGGATTGATCAACCAACTGGAAAAGCTCAATATTAATAATGGAAAAGATATAAGAATAATAAAGAATCTGTGTTGGGAACAGCTGCAATGAGAATAGAAAACAGTATGAGCTCTTTTAAAAAAAATTCTTAAGAGGGGTTAGACAAGAATGTGTTCTGTCATCAGATTTTTTTTCATTTCAAAGCGAAACCCTCGTGAGAAATCTAGAAGAATGCTCTAAGGTGAAAGTTGGAGGAAAGATATAAACGGTTCTTCGTTGTGCAGATGACAACGTTCTAACTGCAGAAAATTGAAAATGGCCTACAAAATCTTGTGAATATAAATCAAAACAAGATCGAGGCAGCTGAAACGTGGTTTCTATGATGAATGTTAAGAGTTCTGTGGACAGCAAAGGAAACAAGCGAGTCAATCCTGAGAAAAACAAACACAAAAAGAACACTAATGAAAGAGCTGAGGAAAAGACAAACAACATTTAGGACAATTTATGAGGCAAGAACATTTTGAACACGTAGTTACAACAGAAAAGCTGGACAGACCTGGCAGAAAATGCTGGGCGGTTTTGCAGAGTGGGTGGAAACAAAAAGGGGAAGGATTTATGCTTGCAACGCCAAAAGATAGTTTAGTATGAAGGACCATGATCGCCAACGCCAATAGGAGATATGCTTGCAACGCCAAAAGATAGATTAGTATGAAGGACCATGATCGCCAACGCCATGCAGCAAGGCACATGATGATAATCTTCATCATCAGTTTGTCTGCTTTTGTTTTTCTGTCTGTCTGTCCGTCCGTCAGTCTGTGGTTATATCCATAGCTGATGTCTGTCCTTTTGTTATTCCCTCCATCGTTTCCCACCTGTCTGATTTCCTGCTTGTTTTCCTCTCTGTCTCTGTCTCTTTCTCTCTGCCCAATGTCTCACTCTATCTTTCCCTCCCCCTCTCGCTCTCAGTTCTCAAATTATACATGTATGTCAAAGTAGACTCTCCGCCTTTGTACTCGTTAACGAGAACTAGTGCTTGATAAAAAAAAAATGCAATGTTCAAGATATGACCATGTCATCTTACCATAGCCCCGACCCTATGACCCGAAAAGATTTGGTGAAGGCAGTGTCTGTTTTGATTGTGGACAGTGTGTCCTCTTCTTGTCGTCAGTGCCGACATTTTCTGCTTGGACTTGGAGTACGGTCTACAGGGAGGGAAGCTAAGGTGAGCGAACAGCAGAGTTTTCATGTCACCATATTTGAGTTTACCTGACATCAGGGTAAACACTGTAGTGCAAAGTCAGTAGGGTTTGTACCACGATTAGAAAAAAAATGAGTTTTTTTTTTTTAACCCTGACCAGCACTTACCCAGAGTTAAGCGTGCCATGGGCTTGTTGGGAAGACTGGGACCACATAGTCGAGACTCGTCCACTTCATGGATGCACTGTTGGGAATGTTGCCCAGAATTACAGACCATACGGCCTGTATCTGTATTTCTCAGGCCTGGTTAACGTCCAGGACATATTATGAAAGTAAGCGTACAATAAAAACCTGTCATGCAATCTTAATTCGGAACGGAGCTCATCGATCATCTTGGCATCGCCCCTCGTGGAGAAGTTGGGAGCTCTTTCAGTATAAATAGTATCCCCACCTTCTGGAAATTTTGTGCTAGAAATTTCCTTTTTTCTGTCACTCTCTTTGTTTCTTTCTTCCTCCTTTGCTTTCTGTCATTTCTTCGTATTATTTTCTGCCTTGCTGATCTATTCACCTGTACGAGTATGTGTTCGATAAAGTCTTACCTACTTTCTCTTAGGATTGATAAGTGGCTACATGTAGTAAGTGCATTTTTGCCGCTTGGGAAATGAGATATGCGGGAGCAATTTTCAGTAATTTAAGCTCGTTCTTATATATTTTTTAGTGTCCTTAGTTATATCTAAATTTGTATTCAAGTGTGTTTTTTAAACCCCCTGTGCGATAAATTGGACGGAGTGGTCAACGCCAGGGGCATGTCCTTAGATTACGTGTGCGAATGCCTTGATAAGTATACTTAATTTTTTTTCCTTTTTTTTTTCCCTGTTGAAGTGTTGTGCATTAAAATGGTTATAACCCTGAAATGGCTCTACGCAGTCGGCTGGGTTTTAAACAAAATAACAATAACAATAACCTGGGCATCGTAAAAAATTGCACCAGGCCTGCTCTCATGGTGGGTTTGGAGGTGTGTTGGAGAACTGACATGAGTAGTGTGGGCACAGTGACATGGCAAAGATGATGCAGAAAATAAGGGAGAGGAAAACATTACTGATAAAATCATGTATGACTTTGTCTGGTCTGTCCTGCTTAGTTTGTCAAAGTAATTTGGTCTTTCCTGCTTTCTTTGTTAAAGTAATTTGGTCTGTCCTGCTTTCTTTGTTAAAGTAATTTGGTCTTTCCTGCTTTCTTTGTTTAAGTATCTCTGTCTGTAAAGAATTTGGTCTTCTGCTTCTTTGTAAAGTATTTGGTCTTCCTGTTTAGTTTGTCAAAGTAGTTTGGTCTTTCTGCTTTGTTTTGTCAAAGTAATTTGGTCTTGTCCTGCTTTGTTTGTTAAAGTATTTGGTCTTTCCTGCTTTGTTTGTCAAAGTAATTTGGTCTTTCCTGCTTTCTTTGTAAGTAATTTGGTCTGTTCCTGCTTTGTTTGTCAAAGTATTTGGTCTTTTCTGCTTTTTTGTTAAAGTAATTTGGTCTTTCTGCTTTCTTTGTCAAAGTAATTTGGTCTTTCTTGCTTTCTTTGTCAAAGTAGTTTGGTCTTTTCTGCTTTGTTTGTCAAAGTAGTTTGGTCTTTCTGCTTTGTTTGTCAAAGTATTTGGTCTTTCCTGCTTTGTTTGTCAAAGTAATTTGGTCTTTCTGCTTTGTTTGTCAAAGTAATTTGGTCTTTCTGCTTTGTTTGTCAAAGTAGTTTGGTCTTTTCTGCTTTGTTTGTCAAAGTAGTTTGGTCTTTCTGCTTTGTTTGTCAAAGTAGTTTGGTCTTTCTCTGCTTTGTTTGTCAAAGTAGTTTGGTCTTTTCTGCTTTGTTTGTCAAAGTAGTTTGGTCTTTCTGCTTTGTTTGTCAAAGTAGTTTGGTCTTTCCTGCTTTGTTTGTCAAAGTAGTTTGGTCTTTCTGCTTTGTTTGTCAAAGTAGGTTTGGTCTTTCTGCTTTGTTTGTCAAAGTAGTTTGGTCTTTTCTGTTGTTTGTCAAAGTAGTTTGTTTTCTTTTGGTGCTTTGGTTTGTCAAAGTAGTTTGGTCTTTTTGCTTTGTTTGTCAAAGTAGTTTGGTCTTTCCTTTGTTTGTCAAGTTTTGGTCTTTTTGTTGTTTGTCAAGTTTTGTCTTCTGCTTTGTTGTCAAAGTGTTTGGTCTTTCTTTTTGTTTGTCAAGTGTTTGGTCTTTTCTGCTTGTTTGTTAAGTAGTTTGGTTTTTTCTTTGTTTGTAAGTTTTGTCTTTCTGCTTTGTTTGTCAAAGTAGTTTGGTCTTTCTTGTTTAGTTTGTCAAGTTGTTGGTTTTTCTGCTTTGTTTGTCAAAGTAGTTTGGTCTTTCTTGCTTTGTTTGTCAAAGTAGATTGGTCTTTCCTGTTTAGTTTGTCAAAGTGGTTTGGTCTTTCCTGTTTAGTTTGTCAAAGTAGTTTGGTCTTTCCTGTTTAGTTTGTCAAAGTGGTTTGGTCTTTTCTGCTTTGTTTGTCAAGGTAGTTTGGTCTTTCTTGCTTTGTTTGTCAAAGTATTTGGTCTTTCCTGTTTAGTTTGTCAAAGTAGTTTGGTCTTTCCTGTTTAGTTTGTCAAAGTGGTTTGGTCTTTCTTGCTTTGTTTGTTAAAGTAATTTGGTCTTTCTTGTTTAGTTTGTCAAAGTAGTTTGGTCTTTCTTGTTTTGTTTGTCAAAGTAGTTTGGTCTTTCTTGCTTTGTTTGTCAAAGTAGTTTGGTCTTTCTTGCTTTGTTTGTCAAAGTAGTTTGGTCTTTCTTGTTTAGTTTGTCAAAGTAATTTGGTCTTTCTTGCTTTGTTTATCAAAGTAGTTTGGTCTTTCTTGCTTTGTTTATCAAAGTAGTTTGGTCTTTCTTGCTTTGTTTATCAAAGTAGTTTGGTCTTTCTTGCTTTGTTTGTCAAAGTAGTTTGGTCTTTCTTGCTTTGTTTGTCAAAGTAGTTTGGTCTTTCTTGTTTAGTTTGTCAAAGTAATTTGGTCTTTCTTGCTTTGTTTATCAAAGTAGTTTGGTCTTTCTTGCTTTGTTTATCAAAGTAGTTTGGTCTTTCTTGCTTTGTTTATCAAAGTAGTTTGGTCTTTCTTGCTTTGTTTGTCAAAGTAATTTGGTCTTTCTTGTTTTGTTTATCAAAGTAGTTTGGTCTTTCTTGCTTTGTTTGTCAAAGTAATTTGGTCTTTCTTGCTTTGTTTGTCAAAGTAATTTGGTCTTTCTTGCTTTGTTTGTCAAAGTAGTTTGGTCTTTCCTGTTTTGTTTGTCAAAGTAGTTTGGTCTTTCTTGCTTTCTTTGTCAAAGAAGTTTGGTCTTTCTTGCTTTCTTTGTCAAAGAAGTTTGGTCTTTCTTGCTTTCTTTGTCAAAGTAGTTTGGTCTTTCTTGCTTTGTTTGTCAACGTAGTTTGGTCTTTCTTGCTTTGTTTGTCAAAGTAGTTTGGTCTTTCTTGCTTTGTTTGTCAAAGAAGTTTGGTCTTTCTTGCTTTGTTTGTTAAAGTAATTTGGTCTTTCTTGCTTTGTTTGTCAAAGTAGTTTGGTCTTTCTTGTTTAGTTTGTCAAAGTAATTTGGTCTTTCTTGCTTTGTTTGTCAAAGTAGTTTGGTCTTTCTTGCTTTCTTTGTCAAAGTAGTTTGGTCTTTCTTGCTTTGTTTGTCAAAGTAATTTGGTCTTTCTTGCTTTGTTTGTCAACGTAGTTTGGTCTTTCTTGCTTTGTTTGTCAAAGTAGTTTGGTCTTTCTTGCTTTGTTTGTCAAAGTAGTTTTGCTTTATCAAGTTAGTTTTGTTTGTAATCTAGTGCCTATCTGTACATTTTAATCGCTTATTTTCAGTTTCGTTTTATCTGTCACAGGTTTGTTTGAAAAATTAATTTTCTTTTAATATGATTTTATCAGTTTGGTTTAAAATATTTGTCAACTTCTTATGGTAGAAAGAAACTCTAGGGAGAGCTAGACAACAGAAGGTCTTCAGAGAAGTAACCCCCTTTAGACAAGTGTTTCGGCCCTGAATTCCTTACACTCTCGGGGGGCCGGGCCACATCCAGGTCATGACTCCTGGATGCCCTTCTGCTGTTGTCTATTTTTTTTTTTCCCACGCCGGGGATCGAACCTGGGCGATTCTGCGCTTCAGAACTGCGGTACGCGGTTTTACCAATGTGCTAACGGGGCACACATCATCTGTAGTGAATTTAATCCTTATGAAGTTCACTTTTTTGGTTCCTCCTTGCCCAGATCCAGCTTGCCAGTATTGCCTAAGTAGTTATCAGTTTTATTTTTTGGTTTTGTTTAGGAATATATTTTATCTTATTGCTGTTGTCGTTGTTTGTTTGTTTGTTTGTTTGTTTGTTTGTTTTGCCGATTTCAGATTTTTCCTTTGTGTAAATCGGTTTTGTCGTCCCATTTTCTACTACGTGAAGAACAGCATTGGTGCCTACTGACCTTCCAGAATGTGCATAATTGTTTTGTTATTGATGATATGTTTGTGAAGACATACAGACTTACCGATGGCAGTGTGGGGGAGCCCAGTGGCCATGTGGTCCTTCATCGTCTGTGCGCTGGTGGTCACCGTTCTCAGTGGGACTGGAACATACGCCCATAACATTGTAAGTGTTTGCATTGTGCGTGTATGTGTGTGTGTGTGTGTGTGTGTGTGTGTGTGTGTGGTGTGTAGGAGTGTGTGTGTGTAGGAGTGTGTGTGTGTGTGTGAGTGAGTGTGTGTGTGTGTGTGTATGTGTGTTTGTGTGTGTGTGTGTGGTGTGTGTGTGTGTGTGTGTGTGAGTGTGTGTGTGTATGAGTGTGTGTGTGCGTATGTGTGTGTATGTGTTTGTTTGTTTGTATGTGTGTGTGTGTTTGTTTGTTTGTTTGTGTGAGTGTGTGTATTCGTTCGTTATTTATTTGAATGTCTATTCACATGCGTGCTTTTAGACGAATGTGTGTGTGCGCGCGCGCGCGCGCGCGCGTGTATGTGTGTGTGTGTGTGTGTGTGTGTGTGTGTGTGTGTGTGTGTGTGTGTGTGTGTGTGTGTGTATGTGTGTATAAAAGAGAGAGTGACAGAGTGGAGTGCGGAGAACCAACGAGTAGAGATAAAATGAGCATTATTTCTGAAACAACAAAATGTCTGCACAAGACCTGCACAAAATTTGCAATATTACATGACAAGATAGAGTGTACAACCTTCAAGCTCCGAAGAAGTGCGGTATGTCAAATACAGAGTTCCCACTCATCAAATCCCAGCTTCAACGGACAAGACACGTCTGTATGGAAAACAGCAGTTTCCCAACGAAACTCCTGAATGGAGAGTTGAAGCAAGGACACAATGACAAAGAGAAACCACTAAAGCGATACAAGGACACTCTGAAGGCCAACCTCATCAACTGTGGCATCAACACCACCAACAGGAAAGACACTGTGATCATGGAAGACCACTAAAGCGATACAAGGACACTCTGAAGGCCAACCTCATCAACTGCGGCATCAACATCACCAACTTGGAGAACACTGTGACCAAGGAAGACCACTAAAGTGATACAAGGATACTAAAGGCCAACTTCATCAGCTGTGGCATCAACACCACCAACAGGAAATACACTGTGACCAAGGAAGACCACTAAAGTGATACAAGGATACTAAAGGCCAACTTCATCAGCTGTGGCATCAACACCACCAACAGGAAAGACACTGTGACCAAGGAAGGCCACTAAAGTGATACAAGGATACTAAAGGCCAACCTCATCAACTGTGGCATCAACACCACCAACAGGAAAGACACTGTGACCAATGAAGACCACTAAAGTGATACAAGGATACTAAAGGCCAACCTCATCAACTGTGGCATCAACACCACCAACAGGAAAGACACTGTGACCAATGAAGACCACTAAAGTGATACAAGGATACTAAAGGCCAACTTCATCAGCTGTGGCATCAACACCACCAACAGGAAAGACACTGTGACCAAGGAAGACCACTAAAGTGATACAAGGATACTAAAGGCCAACTTCATCAACTGTGGCATCAACACCACCAACAGGAAAGACACTGTGACCAAGGAAGACCACTAAAGTGATACAAGGATACTAAAGGCCAACTTCATCAGCTGTGGCATCAACACCACCAACAGGAAAGACACTGTGACCAAGGAAGACCACTAAAGTGATACAAGGATACTAAAGGCCAACTTCATCAGCTGTGGCATCAACACCACCAACAGGAAAGACACTGTGACCAATGAAGACCACTAAAGTGATACAAGGATACTAAAGGCCAACTTCATCAGCTGTGGCATCAACACCACCAACAGGAAAGACACTGTGACCAATGAAGACCACTAAAGTGATACAAGGATACTAAAGGCCAACTTCATCAGCTGTGGCATCAACACCACCAACAGGAAAGACACTGCCCGCAACAGAGTAAACTGGCAACAGCAGTGCATGCTGGCCACAGTTAGATCTGAACAGTGCAGAACAGCTGCTATTCGTCCCACACGTAAGTCCCACACTAGGCAATGAGGACTAATATGCCTACTCATCCATCGTATGATTTACGAACGCCAGTCAGGAAGGCAGTGGGTGGAGATCAGGATTTACTGAAGGCAGACTATGTTGATGAGGATATAGAGTGAACTGATGACTATTAAAGATACATGTATATATATATGATCATATTTTTCTATTTATAATGTTTACGTATTCATTGACAACAGGCACAGAAAGGGAGAGGGGACAGAGCAAGAGGGACTGAGGAAATGCCAAAGACTTACAATGAACAGATTGTGAACTGTATGATGATCTACTGTTGAAGACAATTATGGAGGAGCTGGGTGGACCACACCATGACCTACAATCATATACGGGCTGGGTGGACCACACAATGACGTACAGTTATAAAGGTGTTGGGTGGATCACACCATGACATAGTTATAAAGGTGTTGGGTGGATCACACCATGACGTACAGTTATAAAGGGTTGGGTGGATCACACCATGACGTACAGTTATAAAGGGTTGGATGGATCACACAATGACGTACAGTTATAAAGGGTTGGATGGATCACACAATGACGTACAGTTATAAAGGGTTGGGTGGATCACACCATGACATAGTTATAAAGGTGTTGGGTGGATCACACCATGACGTACAGTTATAAAGGGTTGGGTGGATCACACCATGACGTACAGTTATAAAGGGTTGGATGGATCACACAATGACGTACAGTTATAAAGGGTTGGATGGATCACACCATGACGTACAGTTATAAAGGTGTTGGGTGGATCACACCATGACGTACAGTTATAAAGGTGTTGGGTGGATCACACCATGACGTACAGTTATAAAGGGTTGGATGGATCACACAATGACGTACAGTTATAAAGGTGTTGGGTGGATCACACAATGACGTACAGTTATAAAGGTGTTGGGTGGATCACACAATGACGTACAGTTATAAAGGTGTTGGGTGGATCACACAATGACGTACAGTTATAAAGGTGTTGGGTGGATCACACCATGACGTACAGTTATAAAGTTTTTGGGTGGGTCACACCATGACGTACAGTTATAAAGGTGTTGGGTGGATCACACAATGACGTACAGTTATAAAGGTGTTGGGTGGATCACACCATGACGTACAGTTATAAAGGTGTTGGGTGGATCATACCATGACGTACAGTTATAAAGGTGTTGGGTGGATCACACAATGACGTACAGTTATAAAGGTGTTGGGTGGATCACACAATGACGTACAGTTATAAAGGTGTTGGGTGGATCACACCATGACGTACAGTTATAAAGGTGTTGGGTGGATCACACAATGACATACAGTTATAAAGGGTTGGGTGGGTCACACCATGACGTACAGTTATAAAGGGTTGGGTGGATCACACAATGACGTACAGTTATAAAGGTGTTGGGTGGGTCACACCATGACGTACAGTTATAAAGGTGTTGGGTGGATCACACAATGACGTACAGTTATAAAGGGTTGGGTGGGTCACATCATGACGTACAGTTATAAAGGTGTTGGGTGGGTCACACCATGACGTACAGTTATAAAGGTGTTGGGTGGATCACACCATGACGTACAGTTATAAAGGTGTTGGGTGGATCATACCATGACGTACAGTTATAAAGGTGTTGGGTGGGTCACACCATGACGTACAGTTATAAAGGTGTTGGATGGATCACACCATGACGTACAGTTATAAAGGTGTTGGGTGAGTCACACTATGACGTACAGTTATAAAGGTGTTGGGTGGATCATACATGACGTACAGTTATAAAGGTGTTGGGCGAGTCACACTATGACGTACAGTTATAAAGGTGTTGGGTGGATCACACCATGACGTACAGTTATAAAGGTGTTGAGTGAGTCACACTATGACGTACAGTTATAAAGGTGTTGGGTGGGTCACACCATGACGTACAGTTATAAAGGTGTTGGGTGGTTCACACAATGACGTACAGTTATAAAGTGTTGGGTGGATCACACAATGACGTACAGTTATAAAGGGTTGGGTGGATCACACAATGACGTACAGTTATAAAGGGTTGGGTGGATCACACAATGACGTACAGTTATAAAGTGTTGGGTGGATCACACAATGACGTACAGTTATAAAGGGTTGGGTGGATCACACAATGACGTACAGTTATAAAGGGTTGGGTGGATCACACCATGACGTACAGTTATAAAGGTGTTGGGTGGATCACACCATGACGTACAGTTATAAAGCAGAGCCTGGAATTGCTAAGAAAAAAAAAAGAGGAAACTTCTAGGGGGGTCTGGGGGCATGCTCCCCCGGAAAATTTTTAAAATCAAGACTAAAATCTGTGCATTCTGAGGCATTCTGGAGACAAATTTAAAGGCATCTAACACACTGAAAATCACAGTGAATATCAGTTAAAAGAGCATTTAATCAACACTGGGCACAAGATCAGGATCCATCATACACAGCAGATCGTTTCAGTGTGTTCATACACAGACAATCGATTTTTTTTTTTACGCGAAAAATATTTTTTTGCGCGATTTTCGATTTTGATTTCCGCGGAAATCCTCGTTTCCGCGACGAATTCCAGGCTCTGATAAAGGGTTGAGTGGATCACACCATGCCGTACAGTTATAAAGGTGT
The DNA here is from genome assembly GCA_030674185.1 of Monoplex corrugatus. NCBI lineage: Eukaryota > Metazoa > Mollusca > Gastropoda > Littorinimorpha > Ranellidae > Monoplex > Monoplex corrugatus. Next base: position 15,246,118 of record JAPXFY010000027.1, on the reverse strand, counting down.
TGGGTGGTTCACACCATGACGTACAGTTATAAAGGTGTTGGGTGGTTCACACCATGACGCACAGTTATAAAGTGTTGGGTGAGTCACACCAGACTACTGATATGATAGATAGACAGGTACAGATATAGACAGACAGACAGATATGATTTATCTTGATAGATATAGACAGACAGATAAATGTGACCCGTTTTCACGAAATGAGTCCTAACTCGCAGGCAGCGAAAAGCGTTAGAGGTCCGGAAAAGGTGTGATGGGTCGATTTTGTCAATTTTTACTTTTCGTCTAAAATGGAATATTTAATCTTTAAATTACATGTACATGCACCAGCACTTTATAATTCAATCGGAAAATGTATTTAAAATGCGTTTTAACCAGATAACGGCATGCTTTTTGTGTCAGAAAAAGGGATATATAAAGGTAAAACTTCACTGAAGTGGTGAACATTTTAAAACTTGATTTTCTCAAAATGGCTGTTTGCTATGTTACGCACTTCAAACACCCGTAACTTCCTTATTTTTAGGAGTAGAATAATAAATTTCATATGAAAAGAAAGTTAATAATCTGGACATTTTGAAAATCATAATATCCTAAAATCTGTTATTTCACCTTAGGACTCATTTTGTTAAAACGGGTCACAAATATGGTTTATCATGGCAGGCGCGACGAGGCTGGGTGGATTACAACAGAACTTACGCCATGCTGACCGTTCCCAACAAAAACCTGACTCTTTTGCTGGACACACAGCACGTATGTACACACTCCCCCCCCCCCCTCCTCTTCTCTCTCTTCTTCTCTCTCTCTCTCTTTTCTGTCTGTGTCTTTCTCTCTCTTCATTTTTCTTTTTTCTTCTTTTTTACATACGTTATATTTTCGCTTTGTTACAAAGAGTTCGAGGTTATGTATATTCACCTGTCACAATTAATAAAATGTATAAAGGAAATCAAAATGAACGGCGAATAAGGAAAAATACAAGTCCTTCAAATGTCTTAATCATGAGATCACGGCGAGTAAGGAAAAATACAAGTCCTTCAAATGTCTTTATATTCACGCGTAGATCCCATCGGGATCGAGTAAGAGTTAAATATATCAAGTCCCTTCAAATGTCTTATATCATGAGATCACGGCGAGTAAGGAAAAATACCAAGTCCTTCAAATGTCTTATATCATGAGATCACGGCGAGTAAGGAAATACATATTCAACAAGTCATCTTCAAAATTGTACTATATAATCATGAGAATCACGGCGAATAAGGTAAATGATATCATAGATCACTTTCAATAATGTCCTTATATCATGAGAATCAGTGACAGAAAACCTCGAAACATTGAAAATAAGACTGGGATTTTCGTACATAATCTTACTACGTCATTTCCTTCTGGAAGGCCGTTCCATGTCAACGTCAATGTCTAGTTTAACCACTTTTTACACTTTTCAATTTTGCCAATATTTTACCGTTCCACAACCATGCGGACATAACAATGATGATGATGATATTGTCTTACTTGTATTAATCAATAATTTCTGGTGCCACATTTGTTTGTTTGATTGTTGTTGTCTTCTGTATGTTTATGTTGTCAAGATGTTTAAAACATTCCTCTTATGTGTATGAATGAAATTATTTTTTGTTTTTTTGTTTTGTTTTGTTACTACATTGTTTGTTGGTGGCTATTCACTGTTAAAAATGAATTTTTAAAACGTGAAAAAAAAATATGTATGATGATGATGTGATGGGACGATGATATGATGATGATGACGACGACAATGATGATGATGATAACACGTCCGACTCTTAGGCCGAGCGATAGTCACGTCCGTTCCCTTTTGAATTTGCTCAACTTACTGTTATAGACGGACATGCTGCAAACGTGATTTCATTATTTTAGCACAAGGAATCATGTCCAGCATTAGGAGACAGTCATACAAACATTCTTACCAGCACAGTACTTACAAAAGTACCAGTGTAAAGATATTATGTCCGTGGAATGATACACACCACATGTGTACTCACAGTTCAACAAATCAGGTGAAGCACAAAATTCAGGCTCATAAGTTCATCCATTGTATATTTTGTGGAAGCGCTGCCTACTAAATAAACTTTATGTTCGTGCTAACGAAATCGGCTAACTCGAAAGAAAAAAAACCCCACCAAGTTAACTGTACAAAACATGTGTCCTCTTTTAACTCGAAAGGAAAAAAAAAACCATCACCAAGATTAACTTACAAACACATGTTTTCTTCGGTTTAACTCGAAAGGAAAAACACACCACCAAGTTAACTGTACAAACTCTTACATTATATGTCCTGGGCTAACTCAAAAGGAAAAATCACCACCAAGATTAACTGTACCAACTTACACATGTATCCTCGGCTAACTCGAAAGGAAAAACACATCAAACTGTACAAACCCTAACCATGCGTTGTCGGCTACTCGAAAGAAAAAACCACCACTAAGATTAACTGGCAAACCAAAAAGGACGCGTAATCAACACAAAAAAGACAAACAGACGACAAACCAAATTTTCGGCCCGGCCCTTTTGTCAAGCGCGAATGCACGATCACGAAACTACACACAACGGATAATAAGAAAAGGACTAAAACTTCCTGCAACTTGTCGTGGATAAAAAGTCCTTTTCTTATTATCCGTTGGTTGGTGTCTTTCGTGATCGTGCATCGCGCTTGAAAAGGCCGTTGGCCGAAATTTGCGCTTGTCTTGTCTTGTTTGAATACGCATTCACTTTGGTTTGTTGTTCTTCTGGTTCTGTTGCTGGACGCGCAGTCGCACCTGTTTGGATCTAAGATAATTGTACAAACTCTTAACACTTGTGTCTCGCTAACTCGAAGGAAAAACAAAACAAAAACACCACAAGATTAACTGTACAAACTCTTATCTTAGTGTGTTTTTTTCCTTTCCAGTTAGCGAGGACACAAATGTTAACTGTACAACTCTTAATCTTAGTAGTGTTTTTTTTCTTTCCAGTTAGACGAGGACACAAGTGTAACTGTACAAACTCTTAATCTAGTAGTGTTTTTTTTTCCTTCAGTTAGACGAGGACACAAATGTAACTGTACAACTCTTAATCTTGTAGTGTTTTTTTTTCCTTTCCAGTTAGACGAGGACACAAGTGTTAATGTACAACTCTTAACACATGTCCTCGGCTAATCAATGGAAAAAAAAAACACCACAAGATAAATTGTACAACTCTTATCTTAGTGGTGTTGTTTTTCCTTTTCAGTTAGCCGAGGACACAAATGTTAACTGTACAAACTCTTAACACATGCCTCGGCTAATTCGAAAGGAAAAAACACCACCAAGATAAACTGTACAAACTCTAACACATGTGTCCTCGGCTAACTCAAAAGGAAAAAAAAAACACCAAGATAAACTGTACAAACTCTAACACATGTCCTCGGCTAACTCAAATAGAAAAAAAACACCACCAAGATAAACTGTACAAACTCTTAAACACACGTGTCCTGTCTAACTCGAAAGGGAAAAAACACCACCAGATTAACTGTACAAACTCTAACACAGTTCTCGGCTAACTCGAAAGAGGAAAAACCACCACCAGGGTTAACTGACAAACGCTAACACACGTATCCTGGCTAACTCAAAGGAAAAACCACGACTGTACAAACTCTAACACACACGTATCCTTGGCTAACTCGAAATGAAAAAATCGAAAAAACAACAACAACAACAACAAAAAACCACACCACCAAGATAAACTGTACCAACTCCAACAGATCGTATCTTTAGTTTGCACAGGTCGCTAAACACAGAGAACACAATGTGTCGTGGTATTTTATGACCCCTGATGTTGTCGCTTGTTGTGTTACCTGCCAGCACTACCTGACGGTAAAAGACCTGACCAGCAACACCTGTTACCTGATCTCTCTGGACACATCGCCACGTACTGCTCTCAGTCTGGTTGTCCATGTTTATGTAAGTATCTACACAAACACAGAGAGAGCGAGCGAGAGAGAGAGACAGCGAGCCAGCCAGCGAGAGAGAGAGAAACAGAGATAGAGAGCGAGAGAGAGAGACAGACAGACAGACTAACAGAGGGAGAGACGGCCAAAGAGAGAGACAGACAGACAGACAGAGGGAGAGGGAGGGAGAGAGAGAGACGACAGACAGACTAACAGAGGGAGAGGAGGCCAAAAGAGAGACAGACAGACAGACGAGGAGAGGGAGGGAGAGAGAGAGACGACTACAGAGGGAGAGAGGCAAAGAGACAGACAGACAGACAACAGAGGGAGAGGGAGGGAGAAGAGAGAGACAGACAGACAGACAAGAGGGAGAGGGAGGAAAGAGACAGACAGACAGACAGACAGGGAGAGGAGAGGGAGGGAGGAGAGGGGAGACAGACAGACAGACTAACAGAGGGAGAGGAGGCCAAAGAGACAGACAGACAGACAGACAGAGGGAGAGGGAGGGAGAGAGAGAGACAGACAGACAGACTAACAGAGGGAGAGACGGCCAAAGAGAGAGACAGACAGACAGACAGAGGGAGAGGGAGGGAGAGAGAGAGACAGACAGACAGACTAACAGAGGGAGAGGAGGCCAAAGAGAGAGACAGACAGACAGACAGAGGGAGAGGGAGGGAGAGAGAGAGACAGACTAACAGAGGGAGAGGAGGCCAAAGAGAGAGACAGACAGACAGACAGAGGGAGAGGGAGGGAGAGAGAGAGACAGACAGACAGACTAACAGAGGGAGAGGAGGCCAAAGAGAGAGACAGACAGACAGACAGAGGGAGAGGGAGGGAGAGAGAGAGACAGACAGACAGACTAACAGAGGGAGAGGAGGCCAAAGAGACAGACAGACAGACAGACAGAGGGAGAGGGAGGGAGAGAGAGAGACAGACAGACAGACTAACAGAGGGAGAGACGGCCAAAGAGAGAGACAGACAGACAGACAGAGGGAGAGGGAGGGAGAGAGAGAGACAGACAGACAGACTAACAGAGGGAGAGGAGGCCAAAGAGAGAGACAGACAGACAGAGGGAGAGGGAGGGAGAGAGAGAGACAGACAGACAGACTAACAGAGGGAGAGACGGCCAAAGAGAGAGACAGACAGACAGACAGAGGGAGAGGGAGGGAGGAGAGAGAGACAGACAGACAGACTAACAGAGGGAGAGACGGCCAAAAAGAGAGGACAGACAGACAGACAGAGGGAAAGGGAGGGAGAGAGAGAGACAGACAGACAGACTAACAGAGGGAGAGACGGCCAAAGAGGAGAGAGAGACAGACAGACAGACAGAGGGAGAGGGAGGGAGAGAGACAGACAGACTAACAGAGGGAGAGACGGCCAAAGAGAGAGACAGACAGGACAGAGGGAGAGAGAGACAGAGGAGAGAGAGAGGAGAAAGACAGACAGACACACGCAGGCAGAGAGAGAGAGAGAGAGAGAGAGAAATAGAGAGAGAGAAATAGAGAGAGACAGAGAGAGAGAGAACAAAACATACACATACAAGAGAGCGAGCGATAAAAACTACAATACAATGGAAGTAACAGTTGTAGTGGTAACTGCTGCTACAATCGTCACAGTTTATCTATCGTCGACTTTAGTTTATTCTGTGCTGCTAGACCTTACCATCAAAATGGTCTGACTGACTGATGAAGTGACTGAATGACTGTTCAACTGACCGATTGATGGACTGATCGATTATCCAACTGACTGACCGACTGACGCGGAGACTGATCGATGGAATGATCGACTGATTGACTGACTGACGACCGATCGACCCGCTGACTGATTGACTGATCAGTCGATCGACTGACTGACTAATTGACTGACTGAACACTTACGTTGTCAGCGGCAGGGACTAGGGGCACTGCTGTCCGAGTTTTCTGTGGACCAGAACGTTCATCAGGGCTGGCTGAGCAGTGTGCTGGGCCTACAGCACTCCCACCTGTGTCAACACTCTCTGAGGTTCCTCCTGGACTCTCCCCAAGGTCAGTGACCCATTGGAGGGAGGGATGAAAGGATGAAGGAAGGGAGGGAGGGAGGGAAGGAGGGATGAGATTCCTCCTAACACACTCCTCGTGGTCAGTGGCCCATTGGAGGGATGGAGGGAGGGAGGGGGAGGGATGAAAGAACAAAGGGAGGGAGGGATGGCAGATGGAAGATGACTGGGACAGTAGGAAAGCACTAATGGTTGTTTTCATAATTTCGCGTTTGACCCCATTTGTTTACGAGGGTAATATAGGAAGGCAGTGAGTAGCAGGGAGAAAGTGGTGGAGGGAGAGAAATGCGTCTTGTCGGTGTGTGTGTGTGTGTGTGTGTGTGTGTGTGTGTGTGTGTGTGTGTGTGTGTGTGTGTGTGTGTGTGTGTGTGTGTGTGTGTGTGTGTGTGTGTGTGTGTGTGTGTGTGTTCGTTTGTTCGCTCTTTGATTTAACGTTTTTACATGTGTGTTATTAGACGAGAGAGAGCAGAAAGAGAGACTCTCTCGTGTGTTAGAGTGTGTGAGTAAGTGGATGTGTGTGTGTGTGTGTGTGTGTGTGTGTGTGTGTGTGTGTGTTGTGTGTGATGGTGTGTGTGTGTCCATGCGTGTGTGTCCATGTATGTGTGTGTGTGTGTGTGTATGTGTGTGTGGTGTGTGTCCGTGTTGTGTGTGTTTGCGTGTACGCATAATCCTACGAGCGTTGGTTTATCTATGTGCTTGCAGTGACAACAGAGGGTCACACACGTGAAGAGGAGAAACGGGAGGGCCGCTGATTGGCTGAGCTTGTATGGGTCCTCACAACCACAACACACTGCTGTTTCGTCCCTACGATACCGTGTTCAAGTCATTCTTCTTCCTGGGTGCCTGGGAGAAAGGATGGGGGTAAAAGGATAAGTGTGGGTGTGGTGATGGTGGTGGGGGTAACAGGTAAGTGTGGGTGTGGCGAGGGTGGTGGGGTAACAGGATAAGTGTGGGTGTGGCGAGGGTGGTGGGGGTAACAGGATAAATGTGGGTGTGGCGAGGGTGGTAGGGGTAGCAGGATAAGTGTGGGTGTGTGCGGGGTGTGTATGGGTACAGATAATGTGTGGTGTGTGCGAGGGTGGGTGGGTAACAGGATAAGTGTGGTGTGGCGAGGGTGTCGTGGGTGGTAACAGGATAAGTGTGGGTTGTGGCGAGGGTGGTGGGGGTAACAGGATAAGTGTGGTGTGGCGAGGGTGGTGGGGTACAGGATAAGTGTGGGTGTGGCGAGGGTGGATGGTAACAGGATAAGTGTGGGTGTGGCGAGGGTGGTGGGGGTAACAGGATAAGTGTGGGTGTGGCGAGGGTGGTGGGGTAACAGGATAAGTGTGGGTGTGGCGAGGGTGGTGGGGGTAACAGGATAAGTGTGGGTGTGGCGAGGGTGGTGGGGTAACAGGATAAGTGTGGGTGTGGCGAGGGTGGTGGGGGTAACAGGATAAGTGTGGGTGTGGCGAGGGTGGTGGGGGTAACAGGATAAGTGTGGGTGTGGCGAGGGTGGTGGGGTAACAGGATAAGTGTGGTGTGGCGAGGGTGAGTGAGGAACAGGATAAGTGTGGGTGTGGCGAGGGTGGTGGGGGTAACAGGATAAGTGTGGGTGTGGCGAGGGTGGTGAGGTAACAGGATAAGTGTGGGTGTGGCGAGGGTGGTGGGGGTAACAAGATAAGTGTGGGATGTGCGAGGGTGATGGGGAAACAGGATAAGTGTGGGTGTGGGAGGGTGGTAGGGGTAACAGGATAAGTGTGGGTGTGGCGAGGGCGGTGGGGGTCAGGGTGGGAGTGTTGTGTTTGAGGAACAAGTTTAGGAAGTGGACGGACGAGGTTGAATAATGCACCCCGTGGTCCTGAACATTCGTTTTCCGCGTTTGGAAGAGAACTGTAAGAACGACTGCCGGTCTTGTGATATTAATTTGTTCTACTTGTTAGAGACAGGAGGTGTGTGTGTGTGTCAGAGGAGGACATGGAATCACAGGCACTGGTTTAACTGCTGCTTCAGTTGCAAACTTTCAAACTTATTGTTATTCTTATTGTTGCTTAAAGCCCAGCCGACTGGACTGCGTAGACCCATGTCAAGGCTACAACCGCTTCAACACACACGCGGTACTTCAACAGGAAAAAGAAAAGGGAAGAGAAAATTAAGCACACATATCATTGCATTCGCGCACATAGTCTAAGGAGATGCCCCTGACGTTGACCACTCCGTCCAATTTATCACACAAGGGATTTTTTTTTTAAAAGTACCTGTAGACAATTTTAAACATAACCAAGGACACACAAAAAACATACATAAAAACGGGCCTGCATTACCTAGAATTGCTTCTGCATATCTGATTTTCCTACGGCCAAAAATGCACTAATATGTGTACCCAAATATCAATCCTAACAGAAAGTATTAACACTTTGTTAAACACATACAGGTGAATGGACCAGCAAGGCAGAAAATGATAGGAAGAATGACAGAAAGCAAAAGAACAAGGCAGAAACAAAGAGTGACAGAAAAGAGGAAATTTCAAGCACAGAATGTCCAGAAGGTGGGGATACTATTCATACTGAAAGAGCCCCCAGCATCCCCACATGGGGAAAACTTTTTAAACTAACTTCAAAACACGTATCACTCAATGACGTAGCATTAGGTCCTACCGGACCTATCTTACAGCTAGTCCTCGCTACACCACACATGACATAAGCATAGACATAAAAGTAAAATGCACTATGGAAAAGTACACAAGTAAAATGAAAATGAATAGTATAAACATTAACTCGGAGAGGTCGGCCCCCAGACGTGAGGCACGCAGGCCCACCGGCGTGTGGATATGCCCTGGTGCCCACGAACCAGATCCCTAAGCTATGGGTGAACAGCTCCACTGCCTTGTGAACATCTCGGGAGAGAGTAAGGCTAGCGGAGAGACCATACACAAACCGATGGAAGGCAACGGGAAACCACCATCGTAATTTTCCCTGTTACTCATGGACAGAAACAGAAAAAAAAGAGCATCAGGTAGACCCAGGGAGAAAATGCTGGACGGACTTGCGGAGTGGCTGGGGACGAGGAGGGTGGGGGAGATGCTAGGGGCAACGAGAGATAGAGACAGATGGAAGTCCATGTCGCCAACGCCATGCGGCAGGGCACCTGATGATGATGATGATACAAACAAGCAGAAATAAGAACGTAAAAGAAGCATATTAAAAGCAAACTAGAAGGAAACGAGAATACAACAGTTAATGTACAAATGTGTCTTCGTGCACATGGAGCTAAAAAGATGTGACGACAATGATTCATAGAGTGGAAGTGGTCTTACGGGTAGGACAATGACAATGACAATGTTCGTCATGTTTCAAGCAGGGCTTAAAACAGGAGGAGGAAAAAAAACACTGAAACTAGGGGGGTCCGGGGGCAAATCAGGGGCCATAACTTGCGCCTGTTGCTATGAACGCTTGCAAGCCGATCACGGATGCCTTGCTCCTTTCTTTTTTTTTTGTTTTTTTTTCGGTTTTTTTTGTTTTTGTTTTTTTTGACAAACCGAAATCGCGGAATTCCGCCCAGACGCGGAACGTTTAAGCCCTGTTCAAAGGGAGAAGTTAACTAAAAGCTAGTTTCAAACTTGCCGTTGCTAATTTACATATCCGCCTAGAACTGTAAAATACTGAAAGAGATCAATAAATCAATAATATAAAATGTAATAAATGCGAGAAATCAAAGAGTTACCGCATTTGTTGTCGTTTGAGAAAGACAGATGGCGAAACAAAGGTGGGAAAAAATTGTGTGTGTGTGTGTGTGTGTGTGTGTGATGTGTGTTGTGTGTGTGTGTGTGTATGTATGTGTGTGTGGTTGTGCATGTGTTGTGGTGTGTTTTGTATGTATGTGTGTGCGTGTTGTGTGTAGTGCGTGTGTGTGTGTGATGTTTGTGTGTGTTGTAGTAGTGTGTGTGTGTGTGTTGTGTGTGCGCGGTGATATGTGTGTGTGTGTGTTTGTGTTCGAGTGTATGTATGCACGTGCGCGATTGAAAGAGAGAAGGGGGAGTAAACATAGATATGTTAAGATATCGAGGGGAGAGAAGGGAGAGAGAGAGAGAGAGAGAGGGAGGAGAGAGAGAAAGAGAGAGGAGAGAGACTAGAGCGAGAAAAGAGAAGAAGAGAGAGAGAGAGAGAGAGAATGAGGAGGAGAGAGAGAGAGAGAGAGAGAGAGAGTGAGTGAGGAGATGAGGAGTGAGAGAGAGAGAGAGAGAGAGAGAGAGAGGTCAATAACTTGGGTAAAGGGCCACACGCCTAGCTCAGCGTCGAGAGAGAGAGAGAGAGAGTGGTGTGTGTGTGTGTGTGTGTGTGTGGTTGTGTGTGTTGTGTGTGTGTGTGTTGTTGTGGTGAGTGATGTGTGCGTGTGTGAGTTGTGCATGTGTGCGAGTGTGTGTGTGCGCGCGCCCGCACGCATATGCATTGTTTGTGTGTCTGTGAATACTTCAATTCACTTTCTTTTATTGTTTGGCTTTATTGTTTATTTGTCTGTGTATTTCCTGTTTTGTCAGTGTGTTTTTACTGGATTGAAAATTCAATAATGTTCTATTCTTTTGAAGTGCAACGAGCATGCTTTTAGCATGGACAGTTTGTGCTATACAAGTGAAAATATCATCATTGTTATTACTATTATTGTTGTTGTTGTTATAATAATAATAATAATAATGATAATAATAATAATACTAATAATAAATATTACTATTATTAATATTTTGATTTCTTTATTTTTTCTATTTTTAATATCATTATTATTATTACAAGGTTCAGAATTCTAAGCAATTGCACTACTTGAAACTTATGAGCCAGAGCCCGAAACAATTATTATGTGATGTAATCACAGGTGACGAGACGTGAATCATCTTATATGGCACCTCCCCCCCCCCCCCTTTCCCCCACAAATAAAAAAAATAAATAAATAAAAATTAAAAATTAAAAAATAAATAAAATAAAATAAAACCCGACCCAATTAAATGTGGGCGGGCCACTAATGCCGAAAGACCAGTTGTACCTAGGCCTGGTTTTTCAAAGCCGAAAGACACTTTTTTCTCCATTTTTGTCAACTCCTGCGGGTTCTGTAGAGGTCGATATTTTGCCTGAAAAGTGTATTCCAACTTTTAGATATTATACAGAAAGTGTTTTGCTCGAAGTTGTGCAGTCCACCCATAGCAGCGTTCGAATGTGACTCCAACAATAGTGAAAGTAGTAATGTAACTCAACTTACTAGACTTCGTGGGGTTTGGATAAATAAGATTTAACTTTTTAAGTCTCTTTGACTAGTCAAATCCATCTAGAAATCTGTTCTCTTTGGAGGGAGGCCGATTTTTTTTCTGTCTTTTGTTTTGTCTCGTTTTGCTTTTATTTGTGTTTGTTTGTTTGTTTGTTTGGTTGTGTGTGTGTGTGTGTGTGTGTGTGTGTGTGTGTGTGTGTGTGTGTGTGTGTGTGTGTGTGTGTGTGTGTGTGTGTGTGTGTGTGTGTATGTGTGTGTGCATGTATGTATTGTATGTGTGTGTTTTTTGTTATTGTTGTTGCTTGTTTGTTTGTTGATTTTTGTTTGTTTGTTGCTGTTGGTGGTTTTTCTTCTTCTTTCTACAATCGTATTGAAATATTTCTTTGCGTATGGTGCCGAAATCTGTGTACAAAATATGCAAAAATTGTATGGGTAGACAGGTCTGCACCTAGCGCTAGTGTGTTTAAAAACAGCGCCATTTGCATTTTGTTGAAAATATTCGAACAAGCCTTCAAGTCAACCTGGGAAAGAGGACATTCAAGGAAGGGAAGAAACCAGCAGAAATGCACGATTCCATCCAGCTAGTAGGGATTTTCTCCCCTGCTGTGTTTCAAATTGCGGATACGAATATAATGACACTGCTTTTGCTTCATGGGATTGTGAATTAAGGATAATACTACGGCTACATTGGATAGTGAAAAGGATCTTACCATTCCTGCATTGGATAAGGAAATGATGATATTACCATTGCTACATTTGATAGTGAAGTAATAATATCACCAAGGACGATGAAATATTCATACTGTCACTGCGAAATTGGATAGAGAAATAATCGTACTGCCATTGCTACACTGAAGAGTGAAACAATCATACTGCCATTGCTACACTATATAGTGAAATAATCATATCTTTACTACATTAGTGAAATAACATTATCACTGTTACTGTTGCTATGTTGGATAGTGAAATAATGATAGTACCACTGTTACATTGGATAGTGAAATAATGGTAGTACCACTGTTACATTCGATAGTGAAATAATGATAGTACCACTGTTACATTCGATAGTGAAATAATGATAGTACATGTACCACTGTTACATTGGATAGTGAAATGATAGTACCACTGTTACATTCGATAGTGAAATAATGATAGTACATGTACCACTGTTACATTGGATAGTGAAATAATGATAGTACCACTGTTACATTCGATAGTGAAATAATGATAGTACTATTGCTATGTTGGATAGTGAAATAATAATACTGTCATTACTATAATGGACAGGAAAATAATAATACTGTCATTACTATAATGGACAGTGAAATAATAATACTGTCATTACTATAATGGACAGTGAAATAATAATAGTCATTATTATAATGGATAGTGAAATAATAATACTGTCATTACTATAATGGACAGTGAATTAATAATACTGTCATTACTATAATGGATAGTGAAATAATAATACTGTCATTACTATAATGGACAGTGAAATAATAATACTGTCAGTATTATTATTTCACTGTCCATTGTAGTAATGTCATTACTACAATGGACAGTGAAATAATAATACTGTCATTACTACAATGGATAGTGAAATAATAATACTGTCATTACTACAATGGACAGTGAAATAATAATACTGTCATTACTACAATGGATAGTGAAATAATAATACTGTCATTGTTACAATGGATAGTGAAATAATATCACTGTCATTACTATAATGGACAGTGAAATAATAATACTGTCATTACTACAATGGACAGTGAAATAATAATACTGTCATTACTACAATGGACAGTGAAATAATAATACTGTCATTACTACAATGGACAGTGAAATAATAATACTGTCATTACTATAATGGATAGTGAAATAATAATACTGTCATTACTACAATGGACAGTGAAATAATAATACTGTCATTACTACAATGGACAGTGAAATAATAATACTGTCATTACTACAATGGACAGTGAAATAATAATACTGTCATTACTACAATGGACAGTGAAATAATAATACTGTCATTACTATAATGGATAGTGAAATAATAATACTGTCATTACTACAATGGACAGTGAAATAATAATACTGTCATTACTACAATGGACAGTGAAATAATAATACTGTCATTACTACAATGAACAGTGAAATAATAATACTGTCATTACTACAATGGATAGTGAAATAATAATACTGTCATTACTACAATGGACAGTGAAATAATAATACTGTCATATACTACAATGGATAGTGAAATAATAATACTGTCATTGTTACAATGGATAGTGAAATAATAATACTGTCATTACTATAATGGACAGTGAAATAATAATACTGTCATTACTACAATGGACAGTGAAATAATAATACTGTCATTACTACAATGGACAGTGAAATAATAATACAGTCATTACTACAATGGACAGTGAAATAATAATACTGTCATTACTACAATGGATAGTGAAATAATAATACTGTCAATACTATAATGGACAGTGAAATAATAATAGTCATTACTACAATGGACAGTGAAATAATAATACTGTCATTACTATAATGGATAGTGAAATAATAATACTGTCATTACTACAATGAATAGTGAAATAATAATACTGTCATTGTTACAATGGATAGTGAAATAATAATACTGTCATTACTACAATGGACAGTGAAATAATAATACTGTCATTGTTATAATGGATAGTGAAATAATAATACTGTCATTACTACAATAAATAGTGAAATAATAATACTGTCATTGCTACAATAAATAGTGAAATAATAATACTGTCATTGTTACAATGGATAGTGAAATAATAATACTGTCATTACTATAATGGATAGTGAAATAATAATACTGTCATTACTATAATGGATAGTGAAATAATAATACTGTCATTGCTACAATGGATAGTGAAATAATAATACTGTCATTGTTACAATGGATAGTGAAATAATAATACCGTCATTACTACAATGGATAGTGAAATAATAATACTGTCATTACTACAATGGATAGTGAAATAATAATACTGTCATTGCTACAATGAATAGTGAAATATTAATACCGTCATTACTACAATGGATAGTGAAATAATAATACTGTCATTGTTACAATGGACAGTGAAATAATAATACCTTCATTGCTAAATTGTGGAATCTCTCGTTACAGTCACAAACTATAGAAATCATGGAATACTTTGCTCTAGTTACAATCAAACTATACAAATTGTGAAATAATGTCCACTAGTTATAATCACAAACGATAGGAACTGTGGAATAATGTCTGATAGCAACAGCCACAAATTATAGAAATTGTGGAATAATTTCCACTAGTTACAATCTCACTAACTAGAGGAATTGTGAAATACTTTCGACTGGTTAAAATCTCAAATTCAGAATATGTGAAATAGTAACCAACAGAAACAAAAACTCACGACAAGAACAAGTTAACCCCCTTCCCCCCTACGGCTGTGTGTACGGTGAGCTGTGCATATGTAAAAACTGTGCTTTTGTGTTATTCGGGCCTTTGGATTTCCTTTTTCAGTCCGCATGCAAAGGGTACAAGCAAATGTGAATCAGTTCCTCGACGTTAGTTGGCCCTAAAAGCAAAATCCAACGATTTTCAAAATTTGTCTGTTCCAGTCTTGTTTTGCTGAATTGTTGCCATTTAGTTCGTATGGAATAATTATATAATAACTACATTAACTACATTAGACAGGCCTTATATGATATACACCTTATTAGCATAAAAACTTAAATTATTACTCTGTTGCTGTATACCTATACGGTTGACATAATCATGCAGATTCTATTACCGAATGCAACTGACCAGATCAGTTGCTAGGATCATTTTAAAACATTCATATTATAGCCTATATTTTTGGCATTATCTGAAAGTAGCTCACCTGCTTGGGACTTACGAAAATTGCCTGAATTATTTTGCACCGGCATCTTAGGAAAAATGAATTAGTCTACAGCTCTGATGTTCAATTTTTCTTACTGTTTCCATGAAAATAGTTATATCCACGGTCAGACGGTAGCCTAGTGATTGTCCTTGCAATAGCGTCGCCGGTGGCCTGGCAGACGAGACAGAGCGGATATGCTATTACTGTACTAGATCTAGATCTAGATCTGAAGTAAATCAATTCTAATCACCTCTGTTCTAATCTACGGGAGCTGAATAAACTACTTGCAAAGGTCGAGTCCTGCACTTTTTCGCATGCAGGTGGTCGCAGTAGACTAATGTTTCAAGAGCAAATAATTAAAGCGATAATGAAACAGATCAACTCATCAAAATGGGCAAGCAGACGATCATCGAGGCAAGCATTGCCAAGATGAAGAAAGCGGAAACCAATCAGAGTCGGGATGACATCTGCGGATAGGCGTGTGTCAAACTTTTCGCGAGACTACAGGATAAATCCAGTTGTGTAGATCTACATCACTGCATCGTACTTCAAATATTTGTATTTACCAGAAGCTGGGCCGCTATTGCGCGGGGCCGTTATTGCGCGGGTCCGCTATTGCGCGACCGAAGAACATAAAGTTGCCAAGGTGACGGGGCCTACCGAGCAGCCGTTCCGTGGGGGTGTTACTGGCTGCATTGTGGCTTACTTTGATTATACCTTAGGCTGCATCGTATATTATACCTAAGGCTGCATCGTATATTATACCTAAGGCTGCATCGTATATCATACCTAAGGCTGCATCGTATATTATACCTAAGGCTGCATCGTATATTATACCTAAGGCTGCATCGTATATTATATCTTAGGCTGCATCGTATATTATACCTAAGGCTGCATGGTATATTATACCTAAGGCTGCATGGTATATTATATCTTAGGCTGCATCGTATATTATACCTAAGGCTGCATCGTATATTATACCTAAGGCTGCATCGTATATCATACCTAAGGCTGCATCGTATATTATACCTAAGGCTGCATCGTATATTATACCTTAGGCTGCATCGTATATTATATCTTAGGCTGCATCGTATATTATATCTTAGGCTGCATCATATATTATACCTAAGGCTGCATGGTATATTATACCTAAGGCTGCATCGTATATTATATCTTAGGCTGCATCATATATTATACCTAAGGCTGCATCGTATATTATACCTAAGGCTGCATCGTATATTATACCTAAGGCTGCATCGTATATTATATCTTAGGCTGCATCATATATTATACCTAAGGCTGCATCGTATATTATACCTAAGGCTGCATCGTATATTATACCTAAGGCTGCATCGTATATTATATCTTAGGCTGCATCATATATTATACCTAAGGCTGCATCGTATATTATACCTAAGGCTGCATCATATATTATACCTAAGGCTGCATCGTATATTATACCTAAGGCTGCATCATATATTATACCTAAGGCTGCATCGTATATTATATCTTAGGCTGCATCATATATTATACCTAAGGCTGCATCATATATTATACCTAAGGCTGCATCGTATATTATACCTAAGGCTGCATCGTATATTATATCTTAGGCTGCATCGTATATTATACCTTATTCCGGATCCCCGCACAAAGTCGGTATTTTTGGTTGCAAATTAGGTAGTTTTAACTAAAGTAGTCAAGGGAAAGAACATTTGAGAGAATTTAACAAAAAAACTTGGAACACGTTTGAATGATTGTCAGCACAGTATTCTCTAGGCTGCGTCTCTTGGCTTTGGCTATTTCTGTTACACTGTTTTGAGAGACTGGTTGAATGACAAATAGTCACCGCGCAATAGCGGCCCCGCGCAATAGGGCCCCACGCAATAGCGGGCCGACCCCCCAGAAATATGCCTGTCTCGCCACCTCGATCTTTCTTGTGAATGTACAAAAAATCGACGTAAACGTTATTACGAGTACATCCGAGGAATTAATGGTATAAGTAGGCCTACATTGTAGTTTCAATTTTGGTTTCAATTTTTCAAGATGACGTCTCTGCCCTCGGAATGAATTCGATATGCACTAACGTCACAGGTGCCATGTGATGGAGAAGATCCAGAATGATCAAGGCACAAGCCTTGAGTTGGCCAGGTCCTGAGGTCCTACCTCGTTCCGTAACCCTGGGGTCGCAGGGGAGTGAGGTAGCAGAGTTCTCAACTTTTCCCGGGGCCAGCACCACGAGGGCGGCGCCCATCCCCTCTCCCTCGCTTCAAATTCATATTCATACTCACATTTTTTTTTAACCAAGACTTCAGAAAGGCAAGCAGGCTAATGGTCTTTGAGGGGGTTGAACCTGGGAAATCAATCGATCTCTCCCATGTTTTTTGTTTGTGTGTTTGTTTGTTTTTAACCAAGGCAGCCGAGCAATGCCCTGCTCTTCACGATTTTCAAATGCCGCTGGATCTTTAGCTTGCGCAGCCAGAAGGCACATACCACGACTCGTTCAGTTCGAATTTCCGGTCAAACTGAGAAGAAAAGTTGAGGCCACTACTTGGCGCGAACCCTGGAACCTCCAGTTAAGTTATTGGCAGGCGAACGTCTGAACCATTCGGCCACTCTTCTCCCTTGTAGACGACACTGCAAGGTTAGCAGATCTAGGCTTTGGCCTAATTCATGGTAACACATGCGACTCTCTCAAACCGAACCGACCAACCAATGATTGGTTGATATTTTTTTTTTTATTATACGGTAGACATCTTGCTCATGCATATGTATGAACTATAAGACCTGAGAGTACGGAGTCACATGATCGAAAACCTAAAACTAATATCCACCACGTGCGTGGCATCATATCTCGAATGTGTACATATTCTGTCTTATCTCCTGCTAAATCTGGAAGTGCATCTTTCCCCGCGTGATTGTGTCTGGTTGTTCCGACGACTAGATCTATCCTGCGTTTTTTCGCACTGTTTCCCCAGTAGTTTTGTCCAGAGTGACGGTAAAGAAGTGTTCAACATGTCCTTTTCCGTTATAAATGCGACTCTGTTCTTTCAGGTCATGGTTGATACATATGCATAATAATAATAATAATAATAATAATAAATCACATTTATATAGCGCTATTCTCCCACACGTAGGTAAGGACTCACTGCGCTTTACATTAATTAGATCATACACACACATACATGTACACACGCAACTTGGGTCAAGGGTCTCTCGCCAAACAGGCTTGAGTGTACCCTACCTCAGCATCTTTGTGTGTATGGTGTGGTGTGTTTGTTTGTTCGTTTGTATCTGTGTATGTGTGTGTTTGTGTGTGTGTGTTTGTGTGTGTTATGTGTGTTTGTGTGTTTGTGTGTGTTTGTGTGTTTGTGTGTAGGCAAGATATCTGTGGCATCAACCAAAATATTAACCAATCACTGACCGGTTCGGTTTGAGATGTAGTCACATGTCATGGAAAAAAAAAAAGAAAAAAAAAGTGTTAGCCTAAAAAAAAGTGTTAGCCTACGAGAAACATCCAGACCACTGTCCGGGATCTCAAGTCTGCCGAGATGGGGGAGATAATTACTTCCTGACCAAGAATCGACAACTAAACGTACAAATGATCACGGGCCCCTCCATCAAATGAGTTTAGCCCTCCTCAGCACTCTGCAGAGACCCTCCTCCCATTTCCCCTGCCAGCAATAAATAACTTATAAAAATGAAATAAAGAAAGTAAAGACCAAGCCTTTAAGCACCAATGTCACTTTTTTGTTTTGTTTTGATTTGCTCTTGTTTGTTTGTTTATTTTTTTGTTTTTTGTTTTTGTTTTTTTGCTTTTTTGTAAAATGTAACTTTAAAAAAATCAAAGGATGTTTGTTGTGTGTATTGGGAACAAACAGCAGCAATGAGAGTAGGAAATGATACAAGCTTTTTCCAAAACATCAAAAAGGGGTTAGGCAGGGATGTGTTCTGTCACTAGATTTGTTTTCACTTTACAGCGAAACCATCGTGAGAAATCTAGAAGAATGCCCTGGGATAAAGGTTGGAGAAAAAAATGATAAACAATCTTTGTTGCGCAGAAAATGAAACGGACCTACAACATTTTGTGAATATAATAGCAATAGCAGAAATAGAGGGCTGGGACTAAATAGCAAGAAGACTGAAGTCATAGTAATCAGTAAAAAAAGAAAGAAAAGAAAAGAAAAACAAGAAATCCCCTCATGCAAAATAACAGCAAATTACGAAGAATACCAAAGAATGAATATATACGAATAAAACAAAATTCAAAAAGAATGGCTATAGAACTTGACTGTCACATGGGTGAAGCGACTGCAAATGTTGTCAAGCTATATCTGGAAAAGCAAGAAAATTTCACTCAAACTAAAATTGCGATTCTGCAACCCCAACGTTTTGTCAACTGTATAATTGTGAAACGTGGTACTTGAAAACAAGCCAGAATAAATAAATAAAAAAACTCGAATCTTTTGATCTCGAGTAGGTACCTACATAAGATCTTGGGCATCAAATGTTAAGTCAGTGTCAACGATCAAGGTCAAGTAAGGTCAAGACGCAAACAGATCCCATTACCATCATCATCTGCAAGCGTCGACTGAATTGGCTTGGCCATGCTGCTATACTGCCATCTTCCAGATATGCCAACCAAGTCCTGAACTAGAACCCAGAAAACAGCGAAGGAGGGGAAGACCAACAATGAACTGGTGCCAGACGGTCGATAAAGATCTGCAACTGGTGGATAGACGCTGGAGTGATGACCTGGGATTCTCTACCAACCAAACCTGTCGAAGCACTCTTGCTGTCATACGTGTCATACGATACGGGAGCGAAAAACAAAACAAAACAAGAACAACAAAACCAGAGACCACAACAATGCCCCTTGCTAGTCTTCATGTTTGTGCTGGTGGCAGTTCTCTATCAGTTCTATTGTTTTTTTGTTTTTTGTTTTTTTTGTAGTTAATGTCATTGATCTGTCTTCTTGTTCTTCTGCATTACTGTATTATATTCAAATTCATTTATTTTGGGTGGGGAAAGGGCTATTACTGGTCGATCTAGTTTTCACTGATATTCTTGTGGTTTTCAGTCTCGTTGGTTTCTCGGTTTTTAGTCTCGTTGGTTTCTTGTTGTCTTCGTTGTTCTCGTTGTCCTCGTTGTCGTTCTCGTTGTTGTTCTTCTCGTTGTCCTCATTGTCGTTCTGCTCATTGTCGCTCTTCTCGTTGTCCTCGTTGTCATTCTGCTCATTGTCATTCTTCTCGTTGTCATTGTTGTTCTCGTTGTCGTTGTTCTCGTTGTCGTCGTTGTTCTTCTCGTTTGTCATTGTTCTCGTTGTCGTTGTTCTCGTTGTCGTCGTTGTTCTTCTCGTTGTCGTCGTTGTTGTTCTTCTCATTGTCGTCATCTTTGTTGTTCTTCTCGTTGTCGTTGTTGTTGTTCTTCTGATTGTCGTCATCTTTGTTGTTCTTCTCGTTGTCGTCCTTGTTGTTCTTCTGATTGTCGTCATCTTTGTTGTTCTTCTCGTTGTCGTTGTTGTTGTTCTGATTGTCGTCATCTTTGTTGTTCTTCTCGTTGTCGTCCTTGTTGTTCTTCTTGTCATTGTTCTCGTTGTAGTCGTTGTTCTTCTCGTCGTCGTTCTTCTCGTTGTCGTCGTTCTTCTCGTTGTCATTGTTGTCGTTCTTCTCATTGTTGTTCTCGTTGTTCTCATAGTTGTTCTCGTTGTTGTTGCTGTTCTTGTTCTCGTTCTTGATGTTCTTGTTCTTATTGTTCTCGTTCTTGTCGTTCTCGTTGTTCTCGTTTTCGTTCTTGTTGTTCTCTTCGTTGTTGTTGTTCTTCTCGTCGTCGTTGTTGTTCTCGTTGTCGTCCACGTTGTTCTCTTCTCGTTGTCGTTGTTCTTCTCGCTGTCATCGTTGTGCTTCTCGTTGCTGTTGTTATTCTTCTCGTTGTCGTCGTCGTTGTTCTCGTTGTCGTCGTTGTTGTTCTCGTTGTCGTCGTTCTTCTCGTTGTCATCGTTGTTCTTCTCATTGTCGTCGTTGTTGTTCTTCTCATTGTCGTCGTTGCTGTTCTTCTTGTTGTCGTTCTTCTCGTTGTCATTGTTGTTCCTCTCGTTCTGTTTTTCTTCTCGTTGTCGTCGTCGTTGTTCTTCTCGTTGTCGTTGTTCTCGTTGTCGTCGCGTTGTTGTTCTTCTCGTTGTCGTAGTTCTCGTCGTCTTTGTTCTTCTCGTTGTCGTCGTTATTGTGCTTTTCGTTGTCGTCGTTGTTCTCGTTGTCTTCGTTGTTGTTCTCGTTGTCATCGTTGTTGTTCTCGTTGTCATCGTTGTTCTTCTCGTTGTCGTCATTGTTCTTCTTCTCGTTGTCATTGTTGGTGTTCTTCTCGTTGTCATTGTTGGTGTTCTTCTCGTTGTCATTGTTGGTGTTCTTCTCGTTGTCGTCGTTGTTTCTCGTTGTCGTCGTTGTTCTTCTCGTTGTCGTCGTTGTTGTTCTTCTCGTTGTCGTCGTTGTTGTTCTTCTCGTTGTCATCGTTGTTGTTCTCGTTGTCGTTGTTTTCGTTGTCGTCCTTGTTCTTCTCGTTGCCGTCATTGTTGCTCTTCTCGTTCTCGTTGTTCTCATTGTTGTCCTTGTTCTTCTCGTTGTTGTCGTTCTTCTCATTGTCGTTGTTGTTGTTCTCGTTATTTTTCTCGTCGTTGTTGTTCTCGTCGTTGTGTTGTTGTTCTCGTCGCTGTTGTTCTCATTGTTGTTCTCGTTGTCGTAGTTGTTGTTCTCGTTGTGTTGTTGTTCTTCACGTTGTTGTTGTTCTCGTCGTCATCGTTGTTGTTCTTGTTGTTGTTCTTCTCGTTGTCGTCGTTGTTCTTGCTGTCGTTGTTGTTCTCATTGTCGGAGTTGTGTTCGTTGTTGTTCTTCTCGTTGTTGTAGTTGTTGTAGTCTTTGTTTTACTCGTTGTCGTCGTTGTTGTTCTTCTCATAGTTGTTCTCGTTGTCGTCGTCGTTGTTCTCGTCGTTCTTCTCGTTGTCGTCGTTGTTGTTCTTCTCGTTGTCGTCGTTTTTGTTCTTCTCGATGTCGTCGTTGTTCTTCACGTTGTCGTCGTTGTTGTTGTTCTCGATGTCGTCGTTGTTCTTCTCGTTGTCGTAGTTGTTGTTCTTCTCGTTGTCGTAGTTGTTCTTCTCGTTGTCGTCGTTATTCTCGTTGTCGTTATCGTCGTCTTTGTTCTTCTCGTTGTCGTCGTTGTTGTGCTTCTCGTAGTTGTCGTCGTTCTTGTTCTCTGTGTCATTTTTGTACTTCTCGTTGTCGTCGTTGTTGTTCTCCTCGTTGTCGTAGTTGTCATCCTTGTTGTTCTTCTAGTTGTTGTAATTGTCATCGTTGTTCTCTTTGTCATCGTTGTTCTTCTCTTTGTCATCGTAGTCGACGTTGTTCTCGTTGTCCTTGTTGCTCTTCTCGTTGTCGTCCTTGTTGTTCTCGTCGTTGTCGTTGTTCTTCTCATTGTCGTCCTTGTTGTTTTCGTAGTTGTTTTCGTTGTTGTTGTTCTTCTCATTGTCGTCGTTGTTCTTCTCGTTGTCGTCATTCTTGTTCTTTTTGTTCTCTTCATTGTTCTTCACGTTGTCGTCGTTGCTCTTCTCGTTGTCGTCGTTGTAGTTTTTCTCGTTGTCATAGTTGTCCTTGTTGTAGTTGTTCTTCTCGTTGTCGGAGTTGTCGTCGTTGTAGTTCTTGTTGTCGTAGTTGTTCTTCTCGTTGTCGTAGTTGTCGTCGTCTTTGTACTTCTCGTTGTCATTACTGTGCTTCTCGTTGTAGTTGTCGTCGTTGTTCTCGTTGTCGTAGTTGTTCTTCTCGTTGTCGTTCTTCTCGTTGTCATCGTTGTTGTTCTTATTGTCGTCGTTGTTCTCGTTGCCGTCCTTGTTGCTCTTCTTGTTGTCGTCCTTGTTCTTCTCGTTGTCGTCCTTGTTCTTCTCGTCGTTGTTCTCGTTGTTGTTCTCGTTCTCATTGTCGTCGTTTTTCTTGTTGTCGTAGTTGTTCTTCTCGTTGTTTTCTTTGTTTTCGTCGTTGTTCTCGTTGTCGTAGTTGTCATCGTTGTTGTTCTTTTCGTTGTAGTCATCGTTGCTGTTCTTCTCGTTGTCGTTGTTCTCGTTCTCGTTGTCGTCCTTGTTGTTCTCGTTGTCGTCCTTGTTTTCGTTGACGTCCTTGTTGTTCTGTCGTTGTTGTTCTCGTTGTCGTCCTTGTTCTCGTTGTCGTCCTTGTTCTTCTTCTCGTTGTCGTCCTTGTTGCTTTTCTCGTTCTCGCTGTTGTTGTTCTCGTTGTTGTTCTCGTCGTTGTTGTTCTCGTTCTTGTTGTTCTCGTTTTCGTTGTTGTTGTTCTCGTTGTTGTTCTCGTCGTTCTTGTTGTTCTCATTCTTGTTTTTATCGTTGTAGTTATTGTTCTTGTTGTTGTTGTCCTCGTTGTTGTTGTTCTCGTTGCTGTTGTCCTCGTTGTTCTCGTTGTTCTTGTTATCCTTGTTCTCGTCGTTTTTTTCTTCTCATTGTCATTCTTCTCATCGTCGTCGTTGATGTTCTTCTCGTTGTCATTGTTCTTCTCGTTGTATTTGTTCTCATTGTTGTTCTCGGTGTTCTTGTTATCGTTGTTGTTCTCGTTGTTCTTGTTTTTGTTGTTCTCGTTGCTGTTCTTGATGTTGTTCTTGGTGTTATCATAATTGTTGTTCTTGTTGTTCTCATTGTTATTGTTCTCGTTTTCTCGTTGTTCTCCTTGTTGTTCCCGTTGCTGTTGTTGTTCTCGTTGTTATTGTTGTTCTCGTTTTTGGTGTTCTCGTTGTTGTTCTCGTTGTAGTTATTGTTCTCGTTCTCGTTGTTCTTGTTCTCGTTGTTCTCGTCGTTTTTGTTCTCGTTGTTCTCGTCGTTGCTGTTCTCGTCGTTGTTATTTTCTTTGTTGTTGTTCTCGTTGTTGTTCTTGTTTTTATTGTTCTCGTTGCTGTTGTTCTCGTTGCTGTTGTTCTCGTTGCTGTTGTTCTTGATGTTGTTCTCGTGTTATAATTGTTGTTCTCGTTGTTGTTGTTCTCATTGTTATTGTTCTCGTTTTCTCGTTCTTGTTGCTGTTGTTCTCGTTGTTATTGTTGTTCTCGTTTTTGGTGTTCTCGTTGTAGTTATTGTTCTCGTTGTTGTTGTTCTTGTTGTTGTTGTTCTCGTCGTTGTTGTTCTCGTTGTCGTCGTTGTTGTTCCTCTCGTTGTCGTCGTTGTTGGTCTTCTCGTTGTCGTCGTTGTTGGTCTTCTCGTTGTCATCGTTATTGTTCTTTTCCTTCTCGTCGTTGTTCTCGTTGTCGTCGTTATTGTTCTTGTTGTCGTCGTTATTGTTCTTCTCGTTGTTGTTATTGTTCTTCTCGTTGTCGTCCTTACTGTACTTCTCGTTTGTCGTCGTTGTTTCTTCTCTTGTCGTCGTTATTCTTCTCATTGTCATCGTTATTGTTCTTCTCGTTGTCGTCCTTATTGTTCTTCTCGTTGTCGTTGTTCTTCTCGTTGTCTTTATTGTTCTTATCGTTGTCGTCATTATTGTTCTTCTCGTTGTCGTTACTGATCTTCTCGTTGTCGTTCTTCTCGTTGTCATCGTTGTTTTTCTCGTTGTCGTCGTTATTGTACGTCTCGTTGTTGCCGTTCGTCTCGTTGTTGTTCTTCTTCTCGTTGTCATCGTTCTTCTCGTTATCGTCGTTGTCATCGTTGTTGTTCTCGTTGTCGTTCTTCTCGTTGTCATTGTTGTTGCTCTTCTTGTTGTCATTGTTTTTCTTCTCGTTGTTGTTCTTCTCGTTGTTGTCGTTGTTCTTTTCATTGTCGTCGTTGTTGTTCTCGTTGTCGCCGTTTTTTGTCGTTGTCGTCGTTCTCATTTTCGTCGTTATTCTTCTCGTTCTTGTTGTTCTCGTTTTTGTTCTCGTTGCTGTTCTCGTTTTCTCGTTGTTGTTGTTCTCGTTGTTGTTGTTCTGGTTATTGTTGTTCTCGTTGTTTTCTCGTTGTTCTCGTTGTTCTAGTTATTGTTGTTCTCGTTGTTGGTGTTCTCGTGGTTTTTGTGTTCTCGTTGCTGTTGTTCTCGTTGTTGTTCTCGTTGTTGTTGTCCTCGTTGTTGTTGTTCTCGTGGTTGTTCTCGTTCTTATCGTTTTTTCTTCTCATTGTCGTCGTTGTTGTTCATCTCGTTGTCGTGGTTGTTCTCGTTGTCATTGTTGTTCTCGTTCTCAATGTATTCTTGTTGTTGTCGTTGTTCTCGTTTTCTCGTCGTTATTGTTCTCGTTCTTGGTGTTCTCTTTTTTGTTGTTCTCATGGTTGTTCTCGACGTTGTTGTTCTCGTTGTTGTTCTCGTTGTGTTGTGTTTGTTGTTGTTCTCGTCGTCGTCGTTGTTGTTGTTCTCGTTGTTGTTGTCCTCGTTGTTGTTCTCGTTGTTGTTGTCCTCATTGTTGTTGTTGTTCTCGTTGTTGTATTTCTCGTTGTTGTTCTCGTTGTTGTTGTTCTTGTGGTTGTTGTTCTCGTCGATTTTCTTCTCGTTGTCGTCGTCGTTGTTCTTCTCATTGTCGTCGTTGTTGTTCTTCTTCTCGTTGTCGTCGTTGTTGTTCTTCTCGTTGTCGTCGTTGTTGTTCTCTTTGTCCTCATTGTTGTTGTTCTCGTTGTTGTTCTCATTGTTGTTGTCTTGTCGTTCTCGTTGTTTTCGTTTTTGTTGTTCTCGTCGTCGTTTTTCTCGTTGTTGTATTTCTTGTTGTTGTTGTTCTCATTGTTCACGTTGTTGTTGTCGTCGTCGTTGATGTTGTTCTCGTTGTTGTTCTCGTTATTGTTCTCGTCGTCATCGTTGTCTTGTTTTTGTTCAACTTTTAAAATTTTTCTTTTCTTGTTCATGCTGGCGGCCTTGGTGCTGTAAGGCTTCGTTTTTGTTCTTGTTGCTCTTGTTTTCTTGTTCTTGTTTATGTTTGTCTTGTATTAGTTCTGCTTTGTATTTTCTTCTTCCTGTTCCTGTTGGTGTTGTGGTGTTGCGACACTGGCATTTGTTGATAATGTTATAATGATAATGTACTCCATGAAGTCAGGTTTTGCTCTTCTACCCTTGTTCTTTCTTCTTGATCTTTGTTTTTATCCTCTTTTTCTTGACATTTATTTTTTTGGGGGGGTGGAAGGTGGCTTGCATTTTGTGTACTTTGGTTTCCTCTGTGTTCACCTGTATGTTTCAGTTTTTTTTTTATTGTGGGGTCAAGTTTGTTTTACTTGCCCTTCTTGCCTTTTGTCTTCATCTGTATTCTAGTTCTTTCGTTTGTCTTGTCCCATGTCGTTTTTTCCCTGTCTTCTTGTTCCATTTACTTATCTTTGTTTTTTTCTTCTGTTCTTGGCTTTCTTTTGCATTTCCGCCAAATGTTTCTTCTATTTTTTGTTTTGTTTTGTTGTTTCTTTGTTTCCCTTCTTTTTGTTTCGTGATTTTGTTATCGTGTTCTTAGGTTCTTGTTTCAGTTGTTGCCATGTCTTATTTCTCCTGTTTTATTTATTTGTTTCCTCCTTGTTTTTTTGATCATACATTCCTCTTTCTTTTGTGTTCTTATTCTATTTAGTTGGTAGTTTATTAATCATGGTCTACTTGTCTTTCTGTTGTTTCTGCGTTTAATTTTGTCGCCTAGTTTATGCTCGTTCTGCCTTTGGCCTCAATGATTTATTTTGCTTTTGTTTTCCTTTAATAGCTTCTTTGATCCTCCTCTTATTGGTATAATTGTTCTTGGTGTACTTCTTATTCTCGATTTTTTCCCTTTTATTCTTCTTCTTCATGTAGTTCTTGGCGTTTTGCTGTTGGTGTTTTTGTCCCTGTTGTTATCATTGATGTCCTTTTTCTGTTTGTTGTCGTTCTACTTCTCATCGTTTCTGCTCTTGCTGTTCTCCTGGTTTGTTTGTTGCCACTGTTTTTGTTTCCATTTCTGTTTCTCCATGTTGTTCCTGTTCTGGCTGTTTTTTTTCAGCTGCGTAATGATAACAATCATGGATTTTCTTTATATTGAGTATTGGTCGTTTTTTCTTCTTGTTTTGTGTGTTTCTCTACTTGTTTGCGTGTTTTTGTTTTACTTTTGGTTTTGTGTCGTTTTGTTTTATAGTGCAAGCTTGGTTATTGTTCCTTATCTTCTTGCTCAGTTCTATGCCGTATCTGTTGTTGTGTTTTTTGTTTATTTTTCCCTCTTCTTCTTTTTTTCTTGTTGTCCTTGCTCTTGCCTTTCTTGTTCGTGTTCCCTTGTCTTTTTCCTCTTCTTCATCTTTTTGTTCCTTTTTATTTTACATATTTTTCGCTTGTTTTGTTTTATTTGTTTTTCTTGTTCTCTTGTTTGGTTTCTCCTTCTTTACGTTTTTTTTCTGGTTTCTATAACATACATAATGGAAGACTTACTTGGTTTGATCTTCCTGCTGCTGCTGCTGCTGCTGCTGCTTTTTACGATGCAGAGCGTACGCTACTATCCTGGCGTGGCGTGAGGTCATTACGGGCAAACTGCAACAATGTGAGAGCAAAATTGTATGTGCAAAGACTTACACAAAATACGTAAATAGACAAACAGAACAATTAAAAAAGCCCAAATGATTTAACGTAAATGGATACAGACATATAAGGTAGACAGTGGATGCATGCTTGGACATGTCGATAGACAGGGGCGGACAGATGGATGGAAGTACAAGATTTCACGACAAAAGAACTGCCTCTGGCAAATCGTGTAGAAAACTCGCTTTCATAGGAAAACAAAAACACATGCACACCCGGAAAAACAAACAATCAAAACAGACAATCAATTAGTCATACGCAGTTAAATTAACATACAAACAAGCCTATTAGTCTGAACGGCTGCACAGTCGCACGAATCTGGAACAGATTCAAAAGGAAATATCAGATACAGTGTTTTGGAAACTTAAGCAACATTTCAGGTCACTGCACTCAAATTAGGGATTGTTTCCGTTTATGTTTAAAAATGAACTCCTCTTGGTTTGAAGGATGTACCATTTTGCGCTGTATAACTAACATTTCACAACAAGAAAGAAAATCTCAGTTGGACAATTTTCCCGTCGCTTTGATCGAACAAACTAGACTGGATTGGATTGGATGGCATTGGGTTCATTGTTTTTGGACGTAACAGTTTTACCACGTGAAATGGGGGTTGACCATTAAGAAAGCACATCGCCATCGCACAGCGCCACCTCCCTTTGTTATATCTATATGCATGTATTTTTGTTTACCTAAGGGTGTTTTCTTTTGCCCAGGAAAACTTTGCTGCCGCAAATGTTCAACATGCCCAAAAATAATCGATGCTTACAGCATCTCCGTTTATTACAATCATTGTTATTATTTAAAGCCGAGCTGCCTGTGCAGAGCTATAACAGAACTACAACCATAGCAAAATGTACACATCTCGATAACCCTGACAAAAAAAAGGAAAGGAAATTAAGTACAGATAATGCATTCGCATACTAATCTAAAGATATGCTCCTGGCATTGATCATCATCACCATCATCATCATCAGGTGCCCTGCCGCATGGCGTTGGCGACCATGGACTTCCAACCATCTCTATCTCTCGTTGCACCCAGCATCTCCCCCACCCTCTTCATCCCCAGCCACTCTGCAAGTCCGTCCAGCATTTTCTCCCTGGGTCTACCCGGTGCTCTCTTTCCCTCCAGCTTTCCCGTTGTGACCAGGTGCTCCAAATCTCCCTTCCTCATAAAATGGCGTATAAATGTTGCTTGTCTTTTCCTAATCTTCCTTATCAGTGATCGACTTGTGTCTGCCTCCATCAAGACTGTCTCGTTTGTTTTCTTTGTTGTCCATGGTACTCTCAACATTCTTCTGAGAAACCACATCTCGGCTGCCTCAATCCTGCTCTGGCTTTGCTTGCTGACTGTCCACGTCTCGCATCCGTACAACAGTATTGGTTCTATATAACACTCAAGGACTCTCTTTCTGATGTTAATTGATAGGCATTTGTTTGTAAGAATGCTTATCTTCTTGAATGCTGTTTTGGCTTGGCCGATTCTGCCAGCTATTTCCGATGTGCATCTGCCGTCTGATGAAATGACCGTTCCCAGGTATTTGAACTTATTAACCTGTGTCAAGGTTGTGCCATTTGCTGTTATTTTGCATGAGGGGATTTCATGTCTTTTACTGATCACCATGACTTCAGTCTTCTTGCTGTTTAGTTCCAACCCCTTACCTTTGCTTTCTGTTTCTAGTATATTCACAAGGTTTTGTAGGTCCCTTTCATTTTCTGCAATTAGCACGGTGTCATCTGCGTACCGAATGTTGTTTATCATTTTCACTCCAACCTTTAATCCAGGGTCTTCTTCTACGTTTCTCATGTTTTCGCTATATAGTGAAAACAGATCTGGTGACAAAACACAACCCTGTCTGACTCCTCTTTTGATGTTTTGAAAAGAGCTTATATTGTTTTCTATTCTCATTGCAGCTGTTTGTTCCCAGTACATATTCCTGATTATTCGTAGATCTTTTCCATCGACATTGAGTCTCTCCAGTTGGTTGATCAATTCTTCATGTCGTACCCGATCGAAAGCCTTGGTATAGTCAACAAAGCATAAATACAAATCCTTATTCATCTCAACTGACCTCTCTATGATAGTTCTTAGGATGTATATGGCATTAATAGTTCCTTTCCCCTCCACAAATCCACACTGTTCTTCTGCTATTTCTCTTTTGATTCTATTCCTTGTCCTCATCATGATTATTCTTAACAGGATTTTTGTTACATGACTCATCAAACTGATTGTGCGATGGAGTTCGCATTCTATAGCCCCTGTCTTCTTTGGAAGTGCAATGAAAATTGATTTTGACATATCTTTGTGGATTTTTCCAGTGTCATAAATTTCATTTAGGAGGACTGTTATTTTTTCTGCCAAATTCCTCCAGGGCTTCAATCATCTCTGTAGTAATGTTGTCTGGTCCTGGGGCTTTTCCTGGTTTCATCTTTTTCAGTGCTGCTCTGACTTCATCTTTCATTATGGGTGGTCCTTCATATTTCTTTTTTATGATGTGTTCTTCGTTTCTGTCATCCTCAAAAAGGTCTTTAATGTACTCTCCCCATCTGTCTAATACCTTGTCTTTTTCCATGATAAGCGTGCCATCTTTTGATTTTAAGCAACCAGTTGATGTGCATGTATTTTTCCTGTGAACAATTTCTTCAATTCGTCTGTACATACCCTGAGGATCCATTTTGTGTCGTTCTTCTATCTCTTTGTATTTTGTGTTCAGCCAAGCTTCCTTAGCTTCATTGCACCTATACCTGATTTCTTTGTTTATCTTCCTGTATATCTCCTCGTTTCTCTTTGCCTTCCTCCTTTTCTCCATCAGGCCCAAAATTTCATTAGTCATCCAGCTCTTTTTTGCTTTTCTATTTGCCTTAGGGATTTCCTCACAAGCTTCATTTATAGAACTTCTCAACTTTGTCCATTGTTCCTCACTGTCACCAATGTCTTCCAGAGCACTGAATTTGTTTTGAACATGTACATTAAATTTTTGACGTGTCATTTCATCTGTCTTCAAGAGTCCAAGGTTTAGTTTGATGTTGCTTTTGGTCTGTTTCCTTTTCCTCAATTGATCATTCCCTTAAATTTATCTCCATGAGGTTTTAAAAACAAAACCTGAACACAAACATAAATATCACTAACACTAAAACATGAAAACATGGCCTAAATTACCGAAAATTGCCTCTGCTTATCGTGTTTCATTAGAGCCCAAAATGTAGTTAATACCTGTACCAACAACCAGTATCAATAGAAAGCATGAAAGACTGCAACGAACACAAATAGATCTATAGGCCAGCATAGCAGAATATGATAAGAAGAAATGATAGAAAGAAAAAGAACAAGGAAGAAACAGAGAATGAGAGAAAGGAGGAAATGTCTAGCACTGAATTTTTCGAAGGTGGGGATGCCATCTGTTTTAAAGATCCTCTGGCATCCAAACCCCACCCCACACCCCTTTTTGGGTACAGCATTTTGGTTTAGTGTGTCATCTGAAAGACTAGCACTCAGACCATCGCTCAAGGTGTAGTGGAGGGAGGAGAAAATCACCGTCCGATGGGATTATAACTTGGATTTCTAGGCGCGTACTCTTTCCACTAGGCCACACGCTGTTTAAAATACAGATTTTTGGATTGTGGCTTTCGTAGCGCTTGTCGCATGAAACCAGAAGAATCAACACAGCGTTTGAAAATGTGGTCACGTTCACAACAGATGACCATCTCTGTAATCCTCGGTAGTTTACTTGTCAATATCATCGCCTGTTAGGCAAGAGGACTGGGGTTCAAATCTCCGCCGGAGATTTTTCTTCTTAAGTTAGGTAGAAACTTCAAGATCTCGCCTATGAGAAGGGTTCAGTAGTGGTAGGCCTCTTTCAGTCGACGTCAACTATCGATGATGCGCCCTTGTGTCGTGTCGATTCAAGTTGACGCTTCTGGAGCAGTATCCGCTGTGGCTGGTAAGGCCGATGCGGGAAATGCAGTCTCTGCGACATTGGATGCATGTATGGATGCTGGCATGGGATTGCCTTCACTCGAGCTTGCTTTCCACCTGGCTCTCACCTCAGATAAGGTCTGGATCTTCTTTTCCCCCAACCCGAGTTGTTTCTGGAGCACACTGCGCCATCTATTGCGATCGGCTGTTGTGTCTTCCCAGCTCTCTGTGTTGATGTCCAAAGCTTTCATATCGCGCTTACAGACGACTTTTGGGGGCGGCCAGCAGATGTCTTGTCGGAGGCTTGTTCACCGTAAAGGTTATCCTTTGGGATACGGCCATCCTTCCGCTGCACATGGCCAAGCCAGAGCAGCCTGCGTTGTCTGAGCAGTGTGTGCATGGTGGGGAGACCAGTGCATGTTAGGACCTGGGCGTTTGGTAATTTGTCGTTCCACACATACATAGACAGCAACTTAACACACGCACGCTTCTAAGAATAGGCACGCACGCACGCACACGCACACACACACACACACGAACACACACACACAATCACTCACACATACACACAAACACGCCCACACACGCACATATACACACACACGCACACACATACACGCACACACACACACACACACACGCGCATGCGCGCACACACACGTTCTGTTCAGTTACCTTCGTCGAATATATGCAGGGCCTTTAGAGGTGTGGCTGTGTGGTTTGTGATCCACATTGACAAAGGCAGACGTCAGTTTTCGTCCTTTGCTGTAAAGCAGAAAAGTCCTGGAACTCATCAGTACCGTCCGTTCTGGGGATGTCTGGAATGGTGTCCAGCTTAGACGTTGTTCATGAAGTTTCTTCAGTCATCTGTCAATAAGGAATGGAATGGAATGGAAACTTTATTTAATGTCTGTTCACAATAGTGATTTTAGACAGACACACACACACACACCACACACACACTATACTTAAGGAGAAGGTATCAAATGTATTCCTATTGTCTTTGCGTGTGGTGGTGATGGTGGTGGTAGTTGGTGATTGGTGATGGTCGTGGTGGTTGGTGGTGGTGTGTGATGTGGTGGTGGTGGTGGTTGGTGTTTGGTAGATGGTGATAATGGTGGTTTCCTCGAACGTTGATTTCATATTTCACATTCATGAACACAGAAAATGTTCTCTAAAAGAATGTTTTGTCCGTTATGCTTTTGTATATGTACAAGGTCTGTACAGACACACATTAATGCATTTTGTTGTGTACGTATATTTGAAGAAGTGTGAAGCAGGACTCCTGCCAAAGATGAAGTTCATAAAGACATGCAGTGTCTTCATCTGAGGAAGACAATAGATGAGCAGACAACACCATCCAGCATCGTCTCAGCAAGACCATCAACATGCTCAGAATGCTGAACAACGTGCGGAGATTCCCCCAAATCAGCATGTGCCCTGCCGCATGGCGTTGGCGATCATGGCCCCCCATACGAATCTATCTTTTGTCGCTGCAAGTTCATCTCCCACCTTCTTTCTTCATCCACTCCACAAGTCTGTCCAGTGTTTCTCCCTAGGTCCACTTTGTGCTCTTTTCGCCTCTTCCTTTTATGTTGTGACTAGGTACTCTAATTTCTGTTGCCTCATAAAATGTCCTATAAATGCTGCCCGTCCTTCCCCAATCCTATTCATTAACATTCTTTTTGTGTTTGCCTCTTTCAAGACTGTCTCGTTTGTTCTCTTTGCTCTCCATATAACTCAACATTCTTCTTAGAAATTACATTTCAGCTGCCTCAATCTTGTTGACTTTGCGTGTTGACTGTCCACGCTTTGCATCTGTACAACAACATCGGTTATCTATAACACTGAAGAACTCTCCCCGGTGTCGTCAAGAACGCTGAATGCTTTCTTAGCCTGTCCAGCTCTGCTGGCCATCTCCAAAGTGCATCCGCCGCCTGGTGAGATGACTGGAGGACTGGATGACGTGGTGTCGGTGAAAGACAAGAAATCCCCTCATGCAGAGTGAAGGCAGATGGCACAGCATGATGGAACAGATTGAGGGGTTTGAATGTCTGGGAACAGTCATCTCACCAGTTCCCACAAATACAATACAAATACACAGTGGAATTGTACCAGAGCCGCGTCCTTTTCACCCCACTTTAAGGCTCAGAATGATGGAGGATGACAGAGAGCGACCTTATCAAGCTGTCAACCCTACACACAAGAAATGTTTTGAAGAATCAGAGGAATCATCTGGCCTAACACCATCTCCTACCAGTAACTACTCAAAGAGAACAGAATCACATTATCCACACTGCCCTTCACTGGATATAATGAAAACAATGACAACAGTAAGGCGCCAAATCTTGATTCAAGATTCAAATCAAGGCACACACTCCCATCACTCACCAAAGCAATCGCCAACAACGACCAAACCTCCAGGGCACAAACACACGCAAACTGGGGTGGTGGGTGGTGGGTGGTGGTGTGGGGAAAAGGACAGGAGTAGGGCGTGTGACCCCTGACCCAAGCCGTGATCTTCTGTCTCACGCACACACACGCACGTACGCACGCACACACACGCACACGCATGCACGCGAACGCACTCACACACACACGTACGCACGCACACACGTACGCACGCATGTACACACGCACACACACACACAATGCTAAGAGGACATTTCTAGCACAGAATATCCAGAAGGTGGGGGGGGGGGGATATTTACACTGAAAGAATCTCCTGCATCCCCATGAGACAGACAGGGTGATCAGCTTTATAAAGTTTGGGGTTTCAAGATGAATTCATTGCACTCAGACAATTCCATATACGCTCCACCAGAATCTGGCAATAATTACCTGATCCTATTCCTTGAACCTGCACAAACCCCCTGCGAGATGGTTAGTTCTTTAAACGGGAAGGAGGGAGGTTATTCATCATCATCATCAGGTGCCTTGCCACATGGCGTTGGCGATCATGGCCTTCCATCTGTTTCTATCCCTTGTTGCCTCGAGCATCTCTTCCACCCTCTTTGTCTTCAGACAGTCTGCAAGCCCGTCCAATATTTTTTCCCTGGATCTACCTGGCGCTCTCTTTCCCTCCAGCTTTCCCGTTGTGACCAGGTGCTCCAATTCCCCTTTCCTCATAAAGTGGCTCACAAATGTTGCCTGTCTTTTCCTAATCTTCCAAATGAATGATCTTCTTGTGTCTGCCTCCATCAAGACTGTCTCGTGTTTTTTCTTTGCTATCCATGGAACTCTCAACATTCTTCTTAGAAACCACATCTCGGCTGCCTCAATCTTGTTATGGCTTTGCTTGTTGACTGTCCACGCCTCATAACTGTATAACATTATCGGTTCTACATAACATTCAAGAACTCTCTTCCTGATGTTAATTGATGAGCATTTGTTGGTAAGAATGCTTTTCATTTTCTTGAATGCTGTTTTGGCTTGGCCGATTCTGCTGGCTATTTCTGATGTGCATCTGCCGTCTGGTGAAATGATCGTTCCCAGGTATTTAAACTTAACCTGTACTAGCTGTCTCAAGGTTGTGCCGTTTTGCATGATGGGATTTCATGTTTTTTACTGATCACCATGACTTCAGTCTTCTTGCTGTTTAGTTCTAATCCCTTACCTTTGCTATCTATTTCTAGTATATTCACAAGGTTTTGTAAGTCCTTTTCATTTTCTGCAACACTAAGTGGGAAACACTAAGTTAGCGCCATAAGTGTTACTGAAACATTAAGATAAGCAATGAACAGGAAAGTTTTTAAGTTGTCCACCAGGATTGAACTCGGATACACTAGATATTGAGTCGACGAGCCAACAGTCTGTGTAAAAATCAGACATCAGGGTTATAACGTACTACGAAAGAAGATATATTTATTTCAGGTTCAGGTTCACATTGCTTATCGCCCAGCCGACTACTAGAGCCATGTCATGGCTAACACCATGTTAAAAACAACATTCAGGTAAAAAAAATTTTAAAAAACAGTTAAAAGTCATGCCCGCCATTAGTCACAGGCCCAGTTTGTCACAGGCCCAGTTTGTCACTCTATCTTCGGCCTGCACCAAGAGGTCTGGCAGGGTCTGGGTCATGTCCGTCCACTCTTTGATGTTGTCGAACCAGCTCTTTCTTTGTCGTCCTCGCTTGCGCCCACCCTCGACTGTGCCCTGCATGATGGAAGTTATCACTGACACTCTCAAAAACAGTAAATGAATGATTGATTGATTGTATGAATAGAATTTTATTTTTCAATTGTTTTTAACCAAAGAACATTCATTGTTGAAATTTTTACAGAGTAATTTGCTTTGATTTGCATACAAAAAGGAAGAAATTTTGAACAACACAAGCTGAACTGACATTTTAGAGGGACTATCTGTACACCACCAATTTGAAGGTGGAGAATAAAAAACTTAAGTTACAACTACAGTGTTAAAGTGCTGTAATTATGACTGTTATCAATACTCAAATACTTAAATGAAATAATAAAGCGATCTTCTTCATGAGTCTTCTTTCAAGACATAATTATGCTTCTTTTAAAAGTTTGTATACAGATCAACACAGTTTGTGTGAAAAACATGTTCATTGCAACTGGAAGTAATGAGAAGAGTAAATTGAAGGTCCCAAAGTAATGTAGGCATACAAAATTATTCTAGACTAAAACAAATAAACTGGTATCTTAATTTCTTATATGCAGGACAACATAAAACTAAATTAATTGTACATCATTTTGTACATCAGATTTACAATCTAACAAAGGAAGGCAAAGAAATCATCTGAGGCCTACTTGGGCTAATCTGGAGGGGAACACAGTCAACCACTTAATAACAGAAACAAATTATGTCCATTGTTCCCCATAGTTCACAAAGCACCTTTTTAAGCCTTTTTGAGGGGAAAGGATTCTAAGTCACAGTAGTCAGAAAAGAAAACAAATAAGGCACACTCGGGCAACACTGGAAAACAAAAACACTCATAAGCGACCACATAAAAATGATGTGTCAATAGTTCACTTTAAAACAAAACTGAGCGGTCAGATAGAACAGAAAAAATGCACAGACACACAATGCATTGCGGACAAGTCGACTAAACCCAAACTGAGCGACCAATTGCCCTCCAGAAAGAGTCCAGATCTCTTTCGCCTGCATTGTACTGCGCTTTGAGACGTTGCACACGCCTTTCCACATTGCGCCACTTTCTTCGTCGTCGTGGTGGATCATCTCCCATCTCTGTCGCTGTCATGGAGTTCTCAGCTTCAGCCTGCTTGTCTTTGAGGACTCGGATGAAGACCCAGAGAGATGGGTGGCGGACTCTTACAGCTTCGTTGAGTGCACGGTGATAGTCTGAAATGGAAATCAATGTTCAGAGCCTTTATCGGCAACTCAGTGTTTTATGATTGAAGTTGCTCAGTTGAGTGTCTCTCACGGATTGGTCTCTTTAGCCACAAATAACACTGCTTCAGTCAGACAGACAGACAACTAGGAACCCAAGATACGTCATCCATTGTAAATGCTGACCGAAGGAGGCCTACTATATATAGATAAAACTTTCAGCAAAGGAGGACTAGCAGTAATAGCAGCAGCACCAGTAGCCTAGTGGTAGTAGTAGTAGTAATTGTAGTAGAAGTAATAGTAGTAGTTGTAGTTAGTAGTACATGTAGTAGTGAAAGTAGGAAGATGCATATATAGTGTATTTACTCTTTATCAATCTATCCGTTATCTATCAATAAACTTTTTTCTATTTCCATTATTTATTGATTATAAACCACTAAATCGTGGCTGTCTTTTTCATAAAAACATTACAAAAAAAAAGTTCCACTCACTTTCAGCATGGTTGTTGGTTCTCTGTGCCATGTTCCTGTTGTGAACATTCCACGCAGCTGGAGGAAAGGCAGCATTGGGCTGGATGTATGTATTGCCAACGTAGTTGAAAAAATTCTGCAAAGCAGGGAAGTGGTTCACAAGTCGGCGTGTTCTCCTACTCTGTTCAAGTGCACGAAAGTTGTTTCTCAGCAGTGGAATGGGCAAGTACCCAATGGCCATGACCTTTCTCACTGTGTCCTGGAGGCGCTGGTTCATTCGGTAGGGTCGCGCAAGTCCGAGTTCTTGGATTTTTCTCCAGAAGTTTTGGGTCAGATGGAAGTA
>JAPXFY010000027.1:15195961-15200961 GCA_030674185.1 Monoplex corrugatus | reverse complement strand
GCCTCACATCTCTCCAACGTTTTCTCAAATACTTCGATGCAGAAGCAATAACACAATTTCATATTTGGTAGAATGGTAGCTATTATCACCTCCTAATACTTCGTTAATTATGATGTGGCATTAATGGAAAATGTTATGGCAA
Organism: Monoplex corrugatus; assembly: GCA_030674185.1. Taxonomy (NCBI): domain Eukaryota; kingdom Metazoa; phylum Mollusca; class Gastropoda; order Littorinimorpha; family Ranellidae; genus Monoplex; species Monoplex corrugatus. The sequence goes on along the minus strand of JAPXFY010000027.1, from coordinate 15,200,819 downwards.
ATCGATAGAAGCATTTCAAATCAGGGCAGATTTAAACTATGATGGATGGAGCAAATGTCTGGCGCGCGCCTCCCGCCTGGCACCACGGACCTAAAAATGAATGTTTAGGTCTGTGGCACTTTTCACTTTTTGGGGGGGCCGCAGTAGGGCTGCAGGCGTATCACTTCAGTTTCAGCTTGACCACACTATAAATGTAGGGCCTACCCATGTGCATGTGTCAATACGCGTAGAACCCTTATAGTGCCTCACTCTGCAATAACACGAGCACAGCGCACTCACAGGGATGAAAATCAGTGAACTAGCCCTTCTCACCGGATCCACCGGATCGGATGCCGGGCCTTTAACAGCTCAAGGTAAGAGCTGGTCAGGTCCGGAAAATCCCACAATACCTGTATATGAGTGATGGGAGTTTGGAACCCATGACTTCCCAACAACATTCGATACGCAGATGACACCGTGCTAATTGCAGAAAATGAAAGGGACCTACAAAACCTTGTGAATATACTAGAAATAGAAAGCAAAGGTAAGGGGTTGGAACTAAACAGCAGGAAGACTGAAGTCATGGGATCAGTAAAAAGCATGAAATCCCCTCATGCAAAATAACAGCAAATGGCACAACCTTGACACAGGTTAATAAGTTCAAATACCTCGGAACGGTCATTTCATCAGACGGCAGATGCACATCGGAAATTGGCCAAGCCAAAAACAGCATTCAAGAAGATGACAAGCATTCTTACCAACAAATGCCTATCAATTAACATCAGGAAGAGAGTTCTTGAATGTTATATAAAACCAGTACTGTTGTACGGATGTGAGGCGTGGACAGTCAGCAAGCAAAGCCAGAGCGAGATTGAGGCAGCCGAGATGTGGTTTCTGAGAAGAATGTTGAGAGTTCCATGGACAGCAAAGAAAACAAACGAGACAGTCTTGATGGAGGCAGCCACAAGTAGATCACTCATAAGTAAGATTAGGAAAAGACAGGCAACATTTATAGGCCATTTTATGAGGAAGGGGGATTTGGAGCACCTGGTCACAACAGGAAAGCTGGAGGAAAGATGGCACCGGGTAGACCCAGGAGAAAATGCTGGAGGACTTGCAGAGTGGCTGGGGACGAGGAGGGTGGGGGCAACGAGAGATAGAGACAGATGGAAGTCCATGATCGCCAACGCCATCGCGGCAAGACACTGATGATGATGATGATGATGATGATGATGATGATGATGATGATGATGATGACTTCCCATTTAGTTGTTCTTTGTGCTGACCACTTGACGTTGACTGGTGGCTATTTGGCATCGTTTGTTGTTGATTATTATCGACAGGCCACACATGCCAGGGAACGACAGATGCTAATGTACACTATTTCATTGACACATCACTACACTTTTGTTGCCTTGTGCCTGTGATAGTACTAGTGGTGTTGCTTGTTATGGTGGCTGGGGGTGGGGGTGGGGTGGGGGCAAAGGGGACGACTAATTCTGTTGTACAATACATTACTGACACAACACACACACCTTGATGTCTCGTGCTTATGACAAAAGTACCAGTGGTGTTTGCTTGTTATGGTGGCTGGGCAGGGACGGGGGGGGGGGGTGGGAGAGGGAGAATTACTAATCGCTAATTCTGTTGTACAATACATTACTGACACAACACAACTCTTTGATGTCCCGTGCTTATGACAAAAGTACCGGTGGTGTTGCTTGTTATAGTGGTGTGGTTTATGGTGGTGTTGCTTGTTATGGTGGTGTTGCTTGTTATGGTGGTGTTGCTTGTTATGGTGGTGTTGCATTGTTATGGTGTGTGGTATGGTGGTGTTGTTGTTATGGTGGTGTTGGTTGTTATTGGTGTTGCTTGTTATGTGGTGTTGCTTGTTATGTGGTGTTGCTTGTTATGGTGGTGTTGCTTGTTATGGTGGTGTTGCTTGTTATGGTGGTGGTGTATGGGTGGTGTTGCTTGTTTGGTGGTGTTGCTTGTTATGGTGGTGTTGTTGTTATGGTGGTGTTGTTGTTATGGTGATGTTGGTTGTTAGTGGTGGTGTTGCTTGTTTGGTGGTGTTGCTTGTTATGGTGGTGTTGTTGTTATGGTGGTGTTGGTTGTTATGTGATGTTGGTTGTTATGGTGGTGTTGCTTGTTATGTGGTGTTGGTTGTTATGGTGGTGTTGCTTGTTATGGTGGTGTTGCTTGTTATGGTGGTGGGTATGGTGATGTTGCTTTTATGGGGGTGTTGCTTGTTTGGTGGTGTTGCTTGTTATGGTGGTGTTGCTTGTTATGGTGGTGTTGGTTGTTATGGTGTGTTGGTTGTTATGGTGGTGTTGCTTGTTATAGTGGTGTTGCTTGTTATGGTGGTGTTGCTTGTTATGGTGTGTTGCTTGTTATGGTGGTGGGTATGGTGATGTTGCTTTTATGTGGTGTTGCTTGTTGGTGGTGTGTGCTTGTTATGGTGTGTTGCTTGTTTGGTGGTGTTGTTGTTATGGTGGGTGTTGTTTGTGTGGGTGTTGCTTGTTAGTGGTGTTGCTTGTTATGGTAGTGTTGCTTGTTATGTGTGGTGTTGCTTGTTATGGTGTGTTGGCTTGTTATGGTGGTGTTGCTTGTTATGGTGGTGTTGCTTGTTATGTGGTTTGTTGTTATGGTGTTGCTTGTTATGGTGGTGTTGTTGTTATGGTGGTGTTGTTGTTATAGTGGTGTTGTTGTTATGGTGGTGTTGCTTGTTATGGTGGTGTTGCTTGTTATGGTGGTGTTGCTTGTTATGGTGGTGTTGCTTGTTTATGGTGGTGTTGCTTGTTATGGTGGTGTTGCTTGTTATGGTGGTGTTGCTTGTTATGGTGGTGTTGCTTGTTATAGTGGTGTTGCTTGTTATGGTGGTGTTGCTTGTTATGGTGGTGTTGCTTGTTATGGTGGTGTTGCTTGTTATGGTGGTGTTGCTTGTTATGGTGTGGTATGGTGGTGTTGCTTTTATGGTGGTGTTGCTTGTTATGGTGGTGTTGCTTGTTATGGTGGTGTTGCTTGTTTATGGTGGTGTTGCTTGTTATGGTGGTGTTGCTGTATGTGGTGTTTATATGGTGTTGGTTGTTATGGTGGTGTGGTTGTTATGGTGTGTTGTTGTTATATGTGTTGTTGTTATGGTGTGTTGCTTGTTATATGGTGTTGCTTGTTATGGTGGTGTTGCTTGTTATGGTGGGTTGCTTGTTATGGTGGTGTTGCTTGTTATGGTGGTGTTGCTTGTTAATGTGGTAGTATGGTGTGTTGTAGTTATGTGGTGTTGGTTGTTATTGGTGTGGTTGGTTGGTTGTTATGTGGTGTTGCTTGTTATGGTGGTGATTGCTTGTTATGGTGTTGAGTTTGCTTGTTAGGTGGGTGGGTTGGTGTTGTTTATGGTGGTGTTGCTTGTTATGGTGGTGTTGCTATGGTGGTTTGCGTTGGTGGGTTGCTTGTTATAGTGGTGTGGTAGTTATGTGTTATTATGGTGGTGTTGGTTGTTATGGTGTGTTGGTTGTTATGGTGGTATTGGTTGTTATGGTGGTGTTGGTTGTTATGGTGGTGTTGGTGTTATGGTGGTGGTTGTTATGGTGGTGTTGGTGTTATGGTGTGTGGTTGGTGGTGTTGTTGTTAGTGGATGGTTGTTATGTGGTGTTGATGTTATGGTGGTGTTGATGTGGTGTTGGTGTTATGGTGGTGTTGGTTGTTATGGTGGTGTTGTTGTTATGGTGGTGTTGGTTGTTATGGTGTGTTGTTATGGTGTGTTGCTTGTTATGGTGGTGTTGGTTGTTATGGTGGTGTTGCTTGTTATGTGGTGTTGCTTGTTATGATGCTGATGTGGGGTTAGGGGACGACTAATTTTGTTGTACAATACAGTACTGACACAACATGTCACCTTGATGTCCCGTGCTTGTTAATATTACTAAAGGTCTTTGCTGTTATAATGGCTTGGGGTGGATGGAATGGTAGGAGGTGACTGATTATTATTGTAAACTATATTGACTGACAGCACACAACTCCTTGATGCCCTGGTGTGTATTAGTTGATGGTGGCTGGGCAGGTGGGGGTAGGGGACAACTAATTCTGTTGTACATACATTACTGACATAATACAGGGGGGTGTAGCAAAGTGTATGATAAAAAGAAAACACGTACAATACTCATTGCATTTATTATACAAATAAATGAATATTGCATTATATACATGTAATAACAAGCACAGCCTTAATCCCTCAGATACTCAAAACTGCTTGCCGTCGGTATTCACACACTCTTCTAATCGAGAGCGGAATTAAGCATTATAATAATGATGTGATACTTACTGTATACCTACTTTTGCACCCCCCCCCCCCCCTGTATATCACCTTGATGTCTCATGCTTATGATATTAGTTGTGTTGTTGTTGTTGTTTTTTTTTGGGGGGGGGGGTTGCTTGTTATGGTGGCTGGGCGTGGGGGTAGGGTGGGGGTGACTAATTCTGTTGTACAATACATTACTGACAAAGCACTACACATTGATGTCCCGTTCTTATTGATAGTACTAGTAGTGGTCTTTGTTGTTATGATGGATGGAGAAGGGGGAGGGGGTGGGATATGACTAATTCTACTGTAAGCTATATTTGACAGAAGAGAAGAGTCTTTTGCTTATTATAACACCAATAGGGAATTAGAGCATCTGGTCACAACAGGAAAGCTGGAGGGAAAGAGAGCACCAGGTAGACCCAGGGTGAAAATATTGGACGGACTTTGCAGAGTGGCTGAGGACAGAGAGGGTGGAAGATGTACTTGCGGCAGCGACAAGGGATAGATACATATGAAGGGCCATGATCGCCAACACCATGCGGCAGGGCACTTGATGATGATGAGGAGTATCAATGGGATTTG
>JAPXFY010000027.1:15188461-15190961 GCA_030674185.1 Monoplex corrugatus | reverse complement strand
AATTGTTAACGATAGGTTTTGGTGGGATACTCAGTAGGAAGTGGGCTTCGTGTTGTTGTACGTGTCTGCTTTGACAACTTGGGTCTTACACACACATGCGTACACACTCACACACACATACACACATATACACACACGCACGTGCAAACAAACGCACAAACACACACATGTACACACTACACACACACATACACACACACACACACACACACACGCACACACACACACACAAGACACACACACACACACACAAATACACACACATACGTCTAATAAAAGCACATAAATATGTCAATAGACGTTAAAAGAAATAACGAATGAACGAACACACACACCCATACCTACTCACAGACACACACACACACACTACACACACACACAGACACACACACACACACGTACACACACACACACACACACACACACACACACACACACACACACACACACACACACACACACACACACAAGACAGATTAAGACACACAGCTGCACAGCTAGCTGAACCGGTTTTCTAAAACAATCGTTCCACATCACATCATCGAGCTGGCAAATCAAAACGGAAGGGAAGGGGGAAGCAGGGGATGGGGAGGGGGGGAGGAGAGAAAAATGACAAAATGGGGATGATAGAAAGTGGGGAAGATGGACACCACACACATACATACAGGCACACACACACACACACATACAGGCACACACACACGCACGATTTGCACGCTTGTGCTGCCACTGTCCAATTAAGCAATTCTTTAAACATCAACGTTTTATCAGTGTACCTGCCAACAGGTCCAAATGACCGCAACACAGAATGGCTGCGCACGATCCAAGATCAGCAGCGTGGTAAATGGCTAATAGATGGAGACTTTAATTTCCACTCCCCATTTTGGGAAAAGAACTGTTCTACTGTTACGAGCAATCGTTTGGTAGAAAATATTGTTGATAGTTCGCTTTACCTTCTAAATGATGGTAGGGTCACTAGGATCCCTGATGTCTCCAAACACAGGGCGACAGCCATCGATTTGTCTCTAATATCACCAGAATTAGCACCATCCTGTACCTGGGAAACTCACAGAGACACTTTGGGAAGCGATCATCTACCTATCATCATAACCATAACTGACAAAAACATCAGGATGAAAGACAGCTCTCCTGATATTATTCCAAAATATAATTACAAGCGTGCAGACTGGTCCTTATTTCGAACTGCTCTTGCTAATCAGGATTACAGACATTATGAAAGTGAAAATGTAGACATTATGTTTTCTAAATTCCAAGAGTCAATTCTAGCCGCTGCAGACGTATCAATTCCGAAACTCAAAACTTCTAAATCGAATAATCGATTGGGTAATGTTTGGTGGACAGAGGCATGTGAGAAAGCAGTTCAATATAAAAGGGAGAAATTCAAAATCTACATCAAAAGCCGGAAACCTGAAGATCATGTGGAAATGAAAAAAGCTAACATCCAGTGTAACAAAATCATTGCTGAAGCAAAGAAAGATTATTGGGCATCATTCTGCAAAAAAGAAATTTCAGATTTCAAAGATTTCCATAAAGTCTGGACGAAAATGAATCAAATGAAGAATGGAACCAACTTACCTAGGTGTCCGATAATGATAGAAACATGTAGCACATTTCCTTCAGACATGGACAAAGCAGAAACCTTTGTGGACTTATTTGCTAAAAACAGTAAAGTTGAAGGTTTATCTCCTGACTGCAAACATCACAGAGAAATGGAAGATAACAACTCAATCTACACTGATCCAATACCTCAGAATGATCTCTGGTTTAATTCTCCAATCACATTAGAAGAGCTAAAAAACACAATACTGTTACTACACAACAAAACGAGTTCGGTAGGTGTTGATGCAGTTTCGACTGAAATGATTAAACATCTCCCTGAAAACTATCTTATTTTCCTACACAAAATTTTGCAGAAATGCTGGGTTAGCGGAACTGTACCACAAATCTGGCAAAAGTCTATATTTATACCGATATTAAAAGCAGGAAAATCGAAAACTGATAAAAATAGTTACAGACCCATTGCTTTGACGTCCCACACGAGCAAACTAATGGAAAGATTGATCTTAAACAGACTTTTACACTACTGTGATAAAAATAACGTTATTCCGGTAAACCAGGCGGGTTTTAGAAAAGGGAGATCCGCAGTTGAACACCTGGTTAAACTTACGACTCAGATCAAACAACAGTTTGCCCGCAGAAAAAGTGTTTTAGCTACTTTCTTTGATGTAAAAAAAGCTTACGATCAAGTTTGGCATAAACGTTTATTGTTCAAGCTAAAATCTGTTGGTTTATCTGGCAATATGTACAATTACATTAAATCTTTTTTAGCTAATAGAACAATACAGGCTAGAGTGGGAGCTAGTTATTCTACTTCACGGCGCCTCGACATGGGGATTCCACAAGGTTCAGTGATAGCACCTATTTTATTTAATATCCTTATACAGGATCTTCCTAAAGCTTTTTCAAATCGTGTTGTTTT
>JAPXFY010000027.1:15175961-15180961 GCA_030674185.1 Monoplex corrugatus | reverse complement strand
CATTACTGCATGGCAGCTTTCAGGTCAGAGGCACTTGCCTTCACTACTGCATGACAGCTTTCAGGTCAGAGGCACTTGCCTTCATTACTGCATGACAGCTTTCAGGTCAGAGGGGATTGGTTACTACATGAAGTCTGTGGAATGATGAAACCTTTGCAGATAACTTTTACACTGAGTCTACATGAATAATGAAATATACATACAGGTGAGATTTTACTTGAAGTTTGTATACAATAACAATATATACCCACAGGTGAGTTTTACTTGAAGTTTGTATACAATAACAGAATATACACACATGATTTTTATTTGAAGTTTGCATACAATAACAAAATATACCCACAGGTGAGTTTTACTTGAAGTTTGTATACAATAACAAAATATTCCCACAGATGATTTTTGCTTGAAGTCTGGATCACAGTGTGTGTAATAACAAAATACACACAGAGATGATTTTTACTTGAAATTTGTTTGCAATTACAGAATATACACACAGATGATTTTTTACATAATGTCTGTATCAATTACAGAATATACACACAGATGATTTTTTAATAATATCTGTATGCAATTACAGAATATACACACAGATAATTTTCACTTGAAGTCTGTATACAATAACAAAATATACACACAGATAATTTTTACTTGAAGTCTTTATACAATAAGATATTATACACACAGGTGATTTTTACTTAAAGTCTGCATGCAATAACAGAATATACACACAGATGATTTTCACATGGAATATGCATGCAATAAGAGAAATATACACACAGATGATTTTTACATAATGTCTGTATGCAATAACAAAATATGCAAATTTTAAATGTATCAGAGTGTATGCAATAACAAAACATTTGCAGATGATTTTTATGATAATGTGTATATGCAATAAACACAGGGATATTATAACAAAAAAGAAAACAGATTATTTCCAGATGGCCTGTACATTGTGTATGCAATGACAAAATATACACCCAGGAATTTTAGATGAAGTTTGTGTGCAATAACAAAATATATATACAGATGATTTTAAGATAGAATGTATATTCAAAACAAAATGAGCACACAGACAAATTTTCTACCCTTACATCGAAGATTCTTTTCTTTGAAATCAGGTACAAATATACAAAATACTGACCAAATATCCAAGGGTGAAACAGACTTCTTAAATGTTGATTGGTGTCTTGTTTTTACCACAATTAACTTGATGAATTGTTTGTTTCATTAACTAGTCATTATGTATTGAGTTAAACGGGTCATTCCATTAAGTGTACTTCAAATAAAAATGTGACCTCCCACCACGAAACCAGTCTTAACTCGCAGTCAGTCGAACAGTACTAGGAGTTGAAAAGGTGACTAAGGGTCTATCTGGGGTGTTTTGACTTTTTCTCAAAACTGATTTCTGTAGACTATGATCTATCCCCCACAGAACTTTTTTTCTTGAAAATATATTATTAATCAATTTAAAATGGTATTTTAATGCACTGATCACAGCAGGAAGATTGCAATTTCCTACCAGATGTACCTGTTTTTGTCTCTTATTATGAACCATAACCTGTACAGTACCCGCACATTTAATGTACTGATGGAAAGCTCTTTGGTGCACCTTTCAGATAATGACAGCTCAAATTAGAAACAAACTGGGTCAAAGCCACCAAATAAAGAAATTTAAGGAAAATGTATAGGAGAGCATACAAAAACTTTAGCGGTCATTTTCTCAAAATGGCCGTCACACAACATAATGACTTTAAACATACATAACTTCTACATTTTTTTAGTACAAGCTTTATTTAAGTACCAAAATAATCAACAGAATGTACACTTTCCAGTGATATGTATATCTCAAAATGCCCAAAATGCTAATTAAGACTGATTTCGTGGTGGGATGTCACAAATCATCTGTGTGTATATTTTTTATTGCATACAAACTTCAATTAAATGGTTCATTCCATTAAATCATATGTATTTAGTTAAATGGGTCATTCCACTCGGATGCCTTGCACATATATATCTAACTCGGTCATTCCATTTGGATGCCATATATGTATCTAGTTAAATGGGTCATACTGTTATGTTGTCACGTACGTACGTAGATGTGTGATTCATTCGATTAATTCCTTAAGAATGTACAGGTTTGGAATTGCATGAGAGCCAAGTGTAAATGTCTTAACTGGGATCTCTTGGCCATGTCGTGTAACTAGCTGGGATGTCTTGGCCATGGTGGTAACTAGCTGGGATGTCTTGGCCATATTGGGTAACTAGCTGGGATGTCTTGGCCATGTTGGGTAACTAGCTGGGATGTCTTGGCCATGGTGGTAACTAGCTGGGATGTCATGGCCATATTGGGTAACTAGCTGGGATGTCTTGGCCATGGTGGTAACTAGCTGGGATGTCATGGCCATATTGGGTAACTAGCTGGGATGTCTTGGCCATGGTGGTAACTAGCTGGGATGTCTTGGCCATGTTGGGTATCTAGCTGGGATGTCATGGCCATGTTGGGTATCTAGCTGGGATGTCTTGGCCATGTTGGGTAACTAGCTGGGATGTCTTGGCCATGTTGGGTAACTAGCTGGGATGTCTTGGCCATGTTGGGTAACTAGCTGGGATGTCTTGGCCATGTTGGGTAACTAGCTGGGATGTCTTGGCCATGTTGGGTAACTAGCTGGGATGTCTTGGCCATGTTGGGTAACTAGCTGGGATGTCTTGGCCGTGTTGGGTAACTAGCTGGGATATCTTGGTCATGTTGGGTAACTAGCTGGGATGTCTTGGCCATGTTGGGTAACTAGCTGGGATGTCTTGGCCATGGTGGTAACTAGCTGGGATGTCTTGGCCATGTTGGGTAACTAGCTGGGATGTCTTGGCCATGTTGGGTAACTAGCTAGGATGTCTTGGCCATGTTGGGTAACTAGCTGGGATGTTTTGGCCATGTTGGGTAACTAGCTAGGATGTCTTGGTCATGTTGGGTAACTAGCTGGGATGTCTTGGCCATGTTGGGTAACTAACTGGGATGTCTTGGTCATGTTGGGTAACTAGCTGGTATGTCTTGGCCATGTTGGGTAACTAACTGGGATGTCTTGGTCATGTTGGGTAACTAGCTGGTATGTCTTGGCCATGTTGGGTATCTAGCTGGTATGTCTTGGTCATGTTGGGTATCTAGCTGGGATGTCATGGCCATGTTGTGTAACTAGCTAGGATGTCTTGGTCATGTTGGGTAACTAGCTGGTATGTCTTGGCCATGTTGGGTAACTAGCTGGGATGTCATGGCCATGTTGGGTATCTAGCTGGTATGTCTTGGCCATGTTGGGTAACTAGCTGGTACGTCTTGGTCATGTCAGGTGTCTAGCTAGGACATCTTGACCATGGCGGGTAGTTCTAACTGTTAAGCTTGTGGACTGACCGTTTCGTGATCAAAACAATTCAACCTTCATCTCTTGACCACTGTTAGAGAAGATGAGTTTTGTATTGTTTGTCTGTCTGTGACTGTCTGTCTGCCTTTATGTCTGTCTGTCTCTCTGACTTGTTTGTCTGTGACTGTCTGTCTATAGGTCTGTCGATCTTTCTGTCCGTTTGTGTATCTGTTTGTTTATCTTTTTGTCTATTTTTCTGTGTGAGTCTGCATTTATTTCACACATACACACACGCGCGCACACTGACACACGCGCACGCGTGCACACACACACGCGCACGCGTGCGCGCACGCACACACACACGCACGAGTGGCGCACGCACACAGACACACACAACACACTCACACACACACACATACACACACACATACACACCACACACACACACACACACACACACACACACACACACACACACACACACACACACACACACACACACACACACACACACACAAATGCACACGCATTCGTTTCATCTAAGAGAGCAATAATGTAAAGTGTTTCGACATTTAAAAAATTCCTTAGGGACATATTTCGCATAGTACTGTACTCCAGGGAACACCGGTCAGCGTCAGCTTGTCTCACGCAGGGTTTCATCTCTGGGTGAGACGTCATCCTTCTATGGGCCCTCTGTGCCTCCCCCCCAGACATTCCCACCTTGTTTTACAATTGTTTTACCCGTTGATGTAATAATGAAAGTGTCTTTTAGCACGAAAACTTCCTCCCTCCTCCCCGCTCATTCCATCGTTGGGAGTGTCTTTGTTGCGTAATTGTGTGAATATTGGTGTGACTTGTCGGAATGATGGACATGTGTGTGTGTGTGTGTGTGTGTGTGTGTGTGTGTGTGTGTGTGTGTGTGTGTGTGTGTGTGTGTATGTGTGTGTGTGTGTGTGTTTGTCTTGTGATAGTGCGTGACACTTCGTGTGTTTACGTGTCCGTGCTTCCATCCCAACCGTCCTTCTTCCCCTTCTCCATTCCCCATTCACACACACACACACACACACACACACACACACACACACACACACACACACACACACATACACACACACACACACACACACACACACACATACATTCATACACAAAGACACAAAGTCAAACAAATGTCAGCAATGATTTCTGGGTGGTGTATAGTTTGGATCTGTGTTCATTAAGTTAGACCACAGGATTTCTTTGGGGTATAATCCGATCTGTAGCCATTAAGATTTGTGGGTGGGTATATGGGTGGGATCTGTAGCCACTCAGTTAGATCACAGTATTTGTGGACAGTGTCTGGGGGGAGGGGATCCGTAGCCATTCAATTAGACCACAGGATTTGTGGGCGGTGTATGGGTAAATTTGTATCCATGAAGTTAGACCACAGGATTTGAGGGGTATATTGATCAGATCTGTATCCACTAAGTTAGACCACAGGATTTGTGGTGTATGGGTGGGATCTGTAGCCATTAAATTAGACAACAGGATTAGTGGGTGATGTATGGTTAGATCTGTAGCCATTAAATTAGACCACAGGATTTGTGGGTGGTATACGGGAGATCTATAGCCATTAAGTTACATGTAGACCACAAGATTTGTGAGCGG
>JAPXFY010000027.1:15165961-15170961 GCA_030674185.1 Monoplex corrugatus | reverse complement strand
CTTCTTCTTTCTTCTTCTTCTTCTTCTTTTCTTTTCCTTCTTCTTCTTCTTCTTCTTCTTCTTCTTCTTCTTCTTTCTTCTTCTTCTTCTTCTTCTTCTTTTTCTTCTTTTCTTTCTTTTCTTCTCTTCTTTCTTCTTCTTCTTCTCCTCTTCTTTCTTCTCTTCTCTTCTTTTCTTCTTCTTCTCTTTCTTCTCTTCTTCTTCTTCTTCTTTCCTTCTTTTCTTTTTTCTTCTTCTTCTTCTTCTTGTTCTTTCGTTTTTTTTTTCTTCTTCTTCTTCTTCTTTTTCTTCTTCTTCTTCTTCTTCTTCTTCTTCTTTTCTTCTTTTCATCTTTTCTTCTGTTTTTCTTTTCTTCTTCTTTTTCTTCTTTTCTTCTTTTCTTCTTTTCTCTTCTTCTCTCTCTTCTTCTTCTTCTCTCTTCTTCTTCCTTCTCTTCTTCTTCTTCTTCTTCTTCTTCTTTTCTTCTTCTTCTTCTTTCTCTTCTTTCTCTTTTCTTCTCTCTTCTTCTCTCTCTCTTCTTGTTCTTCTTCTTGTTTTTTCTTCTTTTCTTCTTTTCTTTTCTTTTCTTCTTCTTTTCTTTTCTTCTTCTTCTTCTTCTTCTTCTTCTTCTTTCTCTTTTCTTCTTCTCTTCTTCTTCTTCTTCTTCTTCTTCTTCTTCTTTCTTCTTCTTTTCTTCTTTTCTTCTTCTTCTTCTTCTTCTTCTTCTTCTTCTTCTTCTTCTTTCTTCTTCTTCTTCTTCTTCTTCTTCTTCTCTTCTTCTTCTTTCTTCTCTTCTTCTTCTTCTCTTCTTCTTCTTCTTCTTCTTCTTTCTTCTCTTCTTCTTCTTCTTCTTCTTCTTCTTTTCTTCTTCTTCTTCTCTTCTTCTTCTTTTCTTCTTCTTCTCTTCTTCTTCTTCTTCTTCTTCTTCTTCTTCTTCTTCTTCTTCTTCTTCTTCTTCTTTCTTCTTCTTCTTCTTCTCCTTCTTCTTCTTCTTCTTCTTCTCTTCTTCTTCTTCTTCTTTTTCTTCTTCTTTTCTCTTCTTCTTCTTTTCTTCTTTCTTCTTTTCTTTTCTTCTTCTTCTTTTTCTCTCTCCTTCCTCCTCTCTTCTTTTCTTCTCCTTCTTCTTCTTCTTCTTCTCCTTCTCCTCTTCTTCTTCTCTCCTCTTCCTCCTTCTCTTTCTTTTCTTTTTGTATTTCTTATGTCTTTTTTGTTTGTTTGTTTCTGATTTGTCTGTTTTTTTATAAGATTCCTTTCAGCTCCGAATTCTAGTTTTCATTCCTTTCGATATTTGATCTTTTTTGTGGGATCTTCTCCTCCACACACCACACCACCACCACGCCCACGCACGCACCTGCCACCCAGCACGCCCGCACGCACCCCAACACAACCACACCCCACACCAACACACCCCACACCCACTCTTTCTCTTCTTCAACCAATCACACACACACACCACCCACCTCCCACCCCCCCCCCTCCTCACCTCCCCACCACCACCACCACCTCTCCACACGTTCTATTTTTTCCATTCTCTTGTTCTTCTTCTTCTTCTTCTTCTTCTCCTCTTCCTTCTTCTCTTCTCTTCTTCTTTCTTCTTCTCCTCTCTCTTCTTCTTCTTCTTTCTCTTCTCTTCCTCTTCTTTCTTCTTCTCCTTCTTTCTTCTTCTTCTTCTTTCTCTTCTTGTTCTTGTTCTTGTTCTTTCTTCTTCTTCTTCTTCTTCTTCCTTCTTCTTCTTCTTCTTCTTCTCGCATTCTTCTTTCTTCTTCTTCTTTCTTCTTCTCGCATCTTCTCTCTTCTTCTTCTTCTTCGTCATTCTCTTCTCGTTCTTCTTCTTCTTGCTTCTTCTTCTTTCTCTCATCTTCTTCTTCGTTTTTCTTCTTTCTGTTTCTCTTTTTCTTCTTTTGTTCTTCTTCTTCTTCTTTTCTTGTTCTTCTTGTTTCTTCTTCTTCTTGCTTCTTTTCTCATTCTTCCTCTCTTCTTTCTTCTTCTTCTTTCTCTTCTTCTTCTTCGTTTCTTCTGTCTTCTTCTTCTTCTTTCTTCTTCTTCTCTCTCTTCTTCTTCTTCTCTTCTTTGCTTCTTCTTGATCTTCTTCTCTCTTCTTCTTCTTCTTCTTCTTCTCTGCTTCTTCTTCATTCTTCTTCGCATTCTTGCTTCGTCTTGCTTCTGTCTCTTCTTCTTCTTCCATTCTTCTTCACTTCTTCTTCTCTTCTTCTTCTTTTTTTCTTCTTCTGTTCTTCTTGTTCTTCTTCTTCTTCGCTTCTTCTTCTTCTTCTTCTTCTTCTTTTCCATCCTCTTCCTTCTGCTTCTCTTCTTCTCTCTTCTTCGCTTCTTCTTCTTCCTTCTTCTTCTTCTTCTTCCTTCTTCTTTCTTCTTCCTTCTTTCTTCTTCTTCTTCTCTTCTTCTTCTTCTTCTTCTTCTTCTTCTTCTTCTTTCTTCTTCTTCTTCTTTTTCTTTTTCTTCTTCCTCCTCTTCGCTTCTTCTTCTTCTTCTTCTTCTCTTCTTTCTTCTTCTTCTTCTTCTTCTCTTCTTCTTCTTCTTTCTTCTTTCTTCTTCTTCTTTCTTCTTCTTCTTTCTTCTTCTTCTTCTTCTTCTTTCTTCTTCTTCGTCTTCTTTCTTCTTCTTTCTTCTTGTTCTTCTTCTTCTCTTTCTTCTTTCTTCTTTCTTCTTGCTCTTCTTTTCTTTCTTCTCTTGTTCTTTGTTCTTCTTTCTTCTTCTTTTTTCTCTTCTTCATTCTTCTTCTTCTCTCCTTCTCTTCTTCTCTCTCTTCCTCTTCTTCTTCTTCTTTTTTCTCTTCTTCTTCTTCTTCTTCTTCTTCTCTTGTCTTCTCTTCTTCTTCTTCTCTTTCTTCTTCTTTTCATTTCTTCTTCTTCTTCTTCTTCTCTTTTCTTCTTCTTTTCTTGTTCTTCTTCTTCTTCTTTTCTTCTTTTCTCTCGTTCTTCTTCTTTTTCTTCTTCTTGTTCTTTCTTCTTTCTTCTTCTTCTTCTTCTTCTTCTTCTTTTCTTCTTCTTCCTTCTTCTTCTTCTTCTTCTTCATTCTTCTTCTTCCTTCTTCTTCTTCTCTTCTTCTTCTTCTTCTTTCTTCTTCTTTCTTCTTCTTCCTTCTTCTTCTTCCTTCTTCTTCTTCTTCTTCTTCTTCTTCTTCTTCTCTTCTTCTTCGCTTCTTCTTTTCCTTCTCTTCTCTCTTCTTCTTCTTCTTCTTTCCTCTTCTCTCTTCTTCTTCTTCTTCCTCTCTTCTTGTCTCTTCTTCTTTTCTCTCTTCTTCTCTCTCTTTCTTCTTCTCTTCCCTTCTTCTTCTTCTTTCTTCTTCTTCTCTTTCTTTTTCTTTCTTTCATTTGTCTTCTTTTCTTCTCTTCATCTTCATTCTTCTTCTTCTTTTCTTCTTTTCTTTAATGTGTCTTTCGCTCTATGTCTATAATGTTCACTTTTCTTCTCGATATTCTTCTTCATTTTAGTCTCCTCTTCTTCTCATCCCCTCCTCTCTCATCTGCTTCCTCGCATCCTACTCTTCTTACTCTTCTACACATTCTTTCCTTCCTTCTCACTGCATTCTTGTCTCGTCTTCTTCCTTCTCTGCTTAGTTACCACACTTGCCATTCGTTCCCTTCTATCTCTATCTCCATTACAATTCTTCTTCAACTCTTCCAATTCTTCTATTCTCTCTTTCTTACGCGTTCTTTTTCTTCAGTTCTTTTCAGACGTTCTGCTTCTCTTCTACTTACCTTCTCTCCTGCTCATCCACCATCTCTTCTCCTTCTCTTCTCTCCTACCTTCTTCTTCTTCTTGTTCTTCTTCTTCCTCCTTTCTCCTCTATTCTTCTTCCTCCTCCTCCTCCTCCTCTTCTTCTTTTTCTTCTTCTCTTGAATAGTTGTGCTTATGATACTTTTCATGTGTATTGTTTGTGTCTTCATGTATTTTGATCTGTGTTATTTTAAATAATAAGGATGGTGCCCATTTCAGCTCCAGGAATATGTCTAAGGTAATGAATTCAACCGTTTCCTTTCGAGTATTTGATACATGTTGTATTTAAGGTGGGATCTCTCTCTCACATACACACACACACACACACACACGCACGCACGCAGCACCACACACAACACACACACACGCACGCACGCACGCACACGCACACGCACGCACACGCACACGCACACACGCACGCACACACACACACACACACACACACACACACACACACACACACACACACACACACACCGTCTAATATTACTCATAGTGAAAAGACGTTAAATCAAAGAGAACGAACGACACACACACACACACACACTACACACACACACACACACACACACACACACACACACACCACACACACGCACGCACACGCACTCCAACACACACACACACACGCACACACACACACACACACACACACACACACAACACACCACACTCACAACACAGTTCTATTTTTTTACCAATAACCATGGTGTAGCGGTTAGCGCAGAGGACTAACAACTGGAAAGTTGTAGGCTTGAATCCCATAAGGAACCAGAAGAAAAAAAACACGAAAGAAGAATACGAACACGTATTTAATACAACAAGACAAGACAGCCGCAAATTTTCGGCCAACTGGCCTTTGTCAAGCGATAAGATTACAGACAAACAAACACCAGGTACAAAAATTTTGAGAAAAAGACTGAAACTTCCCTGCTGCTATGTCCAATGTGAGAAAAGGAATAAACTGACTAAGATGACATCATAATGTGTTTTTGAGTAAATATGATGTCAGATCGGAAATGAGAACTATGACGCACTAGCGAAGAGTAGTGTTTGGAATGTAAAGGATACCAGTATTAGAACCCAGACAATGCAGAAGAGAAAATATAGGCATATGTTCCCATAAGTCCAGTCAAAATCATTGTGGGAATTTTGCAGCCCCCCGCCCCCCCCCCCCCTTGGCTCCTTACCCAGAGCTGTGTGTGTTATGGGCCCATTGGGAAGACTGGGACCACACAGTCGTGTTTCATCCGCTTCACGGATGCTTTATTGAGGTGTTGCTCA
>JAPXFY010000027.1:15145961-15150961 GCA_030674185.1 Monoplex corrugatus | reverse complement strand
GCTCATTTGGGTCGAGATTATTCTTTTTCAGGAGTGGTTTCACAAGTGCAGTTTTAAATTCAGTAGGGAATGTACCGGTAGACAAGGAGTGATTGAAAATATTCGTGATGGTGGGCAAAAGAGTGTCTATATGTTTCACAAGGAGGGAAGTTGGCAACGGGTCCAACTCGCATGACTTGGGTGTTGCCTGTAAAATTACCTTGCGTACTTCGTCTTTGGAGACGGGACGGAAGTCAGAAAAAGGAATGCCAGAAAACGCAAAGTTTGCTGGGCCACTGTCTGTGTGAGCAGTCGGTGCAGGAAAAGTGTTGCGAATATCAACGATTTTCTTTTTGAAGAAATCTGCAAATAGATTTGGAAGAGAACAAATATCAGTTACGTTGTTCGGCAACAGCTTCGGCTTAGATTTTCCGAGCAGAAAAGAAGTGGTGAAGGGGTGGAGGGGGTGGATGGGTGGAAGGGGTGGAGGGGGTGGAGGGGGTGAAAGGGGTGGAGGGGGTGGAAGGGGTGGAGGGGGTGGACGGGGGTGGAGGGGGTGGAAGGGGGTGGTCGGGGTGGAGGGGATGGAGGGAGGTGGAGGGGGTGGAGTTTTTTGGAGGGGGTGGAAGGGGTGGGTGTGGAAGGGGTGAAGGGGGTGGAAGGGGGTAGAGGGGGTGGAAGGGGGTGGAGGAGGTGGAAGGGGGTGGAGGGGGTGGAAGGGGGGTGGAGGAGGTGGAAGGGGGTGGAGGGGGAGGAAGGGGGTAGAGGGGGTGGAAGGGGGTAGAGGGGGTGGAAGGGGATGGAGGAGGTGGAAGGGGGTAGAGGGAATGGAAGGGGGTAGAGGGGGTGGGAGGGGGTGGAAGGGGGTGGAGGAGGTGGAGGGGGTGGAGGGGGATGGAAGAGGGTGAAGGGGGTGGGGGGTGGAAGGGGGTGGAGGGGTGGATGGGGTGGAAGGGGGTGGATGGTGGAAGGGGTGGAAGGGGGTGGAAGGGGGTGGAAGGGGTGGAGGGTAGAAGGAGGTGGGAGGGGGGTGGATGGGGTGGAAAGGGGTGGAGGGGGTGGAAGGGGATGGAAGGGGGTGGAAGGGGTGGAAGGGGTGGAGGGGTGGAAGGGGTGGAGGGGGTGGAAGGAGTGGAGGGGTGGAAGGGGTGGAAGGGGATGGAGGGGATGGAAGGGGGTGGAGGGGGGATGGAAGGGGCTTTCTGTCATATGGGACGAGTTTATATAGAATAGCTAGTTATGTTGTCATTCAGACCTTTAATTATTCATTTATTTACTTTATCTATATGTTCCTTTTTTTGCAGATAAGATACACAGATACACGTGTCATTTACATGTAACGAAGATTATACCAGCGATAGGCTGATAAAATACCAGTATAAAATATAGACTAGGTAAAACATAGTCTAGGTAGGGCCTCAGGACCTGGCCAGCTCATGGGTTTATGTGCAGGCTTAAAGCTTGTGCCATGATCACCATGCACATGGCACCTGTGACGTTTAGTGCATATGGAATTCGTTCTGAACGCGGAGACGTCGTCTTGACAAACTGAAACTGAAACTGAGCAAACACTGCAGGTGTCATGTCTACACCAGGCCTGGCTGACACCAGACTAAGGATCAGGATGCCAGTTATTGCTGAGTTTACATGGCACTTGGTTACTGGGAAACAACGCAAGTTGCATGGTTTGGTCACGTCACCTGTCATGACACATTGTCAAGGACCATACCTTACTTTAAAGCGAAAACATCATGAGAAACCTAGAAGAAGACCCTGGATTAAAGGTTGGAGGGAAAATGATAAACAACATTCGATACGCAGATGATACCGTGCTAACTGCAGAAAATGAAAGAGACCTACAAAACCTTGTGAATATAATAGAAATAGAAAGCAAAAGTAAGGGGTTGGAACTAAACAGCAGGAAGACTGAAGTCATGGTGATCAGTAAAAAACATGAAATCCCCTCTTGCTAAATAATAGCAAATGGCACAACCTTGAGACAGGTTGATAAGTTCATATACCTGGGAACGATCATTTCACCAGACGGTAAATGCACATCAGAAATAACCAGCAGAATCGGCCAAGCCAAAACAGCATTCAAGAAGATGACAAGCATTCTTGCCAACAAATGCCTATCAATTAACATTAGGAAGAGAGTTCTTGAATGTTATATAGAACCAATACTGTTGTACGGATGTGAGGCGTGGACAGTCAACAAGCAAAACCAGAACAAGATTGAGGCAGCCGAGATGTAGTTTCTAAGAAGAATGTTGAGAGTTCCATGGACAGCAAAGAAAACAAACGAGACAGTCTTGATGGAGGCAGACACAAGTAGATCATTCATAAGGAAGATTAGGAAAAGACAGGCAACATTCATAGGCCATTTTATGAGGAAAGGGGATTTGGAGCACCTGGTCACAACGGGAAAACTGGAGAGAAAGAGAGCACCAGGTAGACCCAGGGAGAAAATGCTAGACGGACTTGCAGCGTGGCTGAAGACGAGGAGGGTGGAGGAGATGCTTGGGGCAACAAGAGATAGAGACAGATGGAAGTCCATGATCGCCAACGCCATGCGGCAAGGCACCTGATGATGATGATGATGATGATGATGATGATGATGATGATGATGATGATGATGATACCTTAAAGCATCTGGAAGAAGGCCTTTGGCCAAGGCAGACAGAGGAAAAGCTGGATGGTAAATATCAAAGACTGGACCAATCTCAGTATGCCTGAACTGCTTGTTGCTGCAGCTCAGAGACAGACATGGAAGATCCTGTCTGCTGCTGTGACCCGCTAGTTCCTCCACTTACTTCACGGGTTATGGGATAAGAAAAACAGAGTGTACCATATCATGTCATGGCTTATTTGAATGGGCTGCTAGTGCTTCGGTCATTTCTTTCTCAGTGCATTTTCTTCAACCATTAGATCGTCCGCTATCAACTTGTTAGGCCTGTCCTGGTTTTGACCAGCGTCCTGTTAGAATGTGACTGCTGTATATCCACTATCAGCTGGTTAGATTTGTCCTGGTTTGACCACCATCCTGTTAGTCAGAATGTGTTGGTTTGTTGGCCTGTCCTGGCTTGACCAGCGTCCTGTTTTAATCAGAATGTGTCTGTGATATAATCTACCGGCTTGTTAGTTCTGTCTTGGCTTAACTATGTCCTGTTAGTCAGAATGTGGCCACTACACGTCCACTATCAGCTTGTTAGATATGTACTGGCTTGACCAACATCCTGCTAAACAGAATGTTACATAATTCGCTACCAGTTTGTGAGGCCTGTCCTGGCTTGACCAGTGTCCTGTTAGAATATGTTACACAATCCACTACCAATTTATGAGACCTGTCCTGGCTTGACCAGTGTCCTGTTTTAGTCAGACTGTGTCCGTTATATAGTCCATTACCGGATTGTTGACCTGGCTTGACCAGCGTCCTGTTAGAATGTAACTGCTATATATCCGACATCAGCTTAATACAACCAGACAAGACAGGCGCAAATTTTCGGCCAACTGGCTTTTGTCAAACGAACACTAGATACAAAAAGTTTGAGAAAAAGACTGAAACTTCCCTGCTGCTGTGTTCAATGTGAGAAAAGGAATCTGGTGTTAGTTTGTTTGTAATCTTACGCTTGACAAAGGCCAGTTGGCCGAAAATTTGCGCCTGTCTTGTCTGGTTGTTCCTGTTTGCTCGAACACGGGCAGTCACACTTGTTTTGGACACCATCAGCTTGTTAGAGCTGTCCTGGTTTGACCACCATCCTGTTGGTCAGAATGTGTTACATAATCCACTACCGGCTGACTAGGTCTATCTTGGCTTAACCAGTGTCCTGTTAGAGTGTAACTGCTATAAATTCACTATCAGCTTGTTAGACCTGTCCTGGTTTGACCACCATCCTGTTAGTCAGAATGTGTTACATAATCCACCACTGGCTTGTTGGCCTGTCCTGGCTTGACCAGTGTCCTGTTTGTCAGACTGTGTCTATAATACAATTCATTACCGGCTTGTTAGGTCTGCCTTAGCTTAACTGTGTCCTGTTAGTCAGAATGTGACTGCTTTAAATCCACTGTTAGCTTGTTAGACCTGTCCTGGTTGGACCAGCGCCCTGTTAGTCAGAATATGTTACATAATCTACTATCAGCT
The DNA here is from genome assembly GCA_030674185.1 of Monoplex corrugatus. Classification (NCBI taxonomy): domain Eukaryota; kingdom Metazoa; phylum Mollusca; class Gastropoda; order Littorinimorpha; family Ranellidae; genus Monoplex; species Monoplex corrugatus. Next base: position 15,146,841 of record JAPXFY010000027.1, on the reverse strand, counting down.
CGCTAGACAAGTTCTGGCTTGACCGGTGTTCTGTTAGTCAGGCTGTATTCGTGTTGACCTCCCAGGACCAGGAGGTTAGACTTCAGGTGACAGACCAAGGGAGGTAGACGTGAAAGAGATCTTGACATAACCGGTCTTTCTCCACTTTATGCCTTCCAAGCTCGCTGCTGTAAAAACAGTGGCAAAAAGGAAGAAGGGCAGACCTCCAATCTCATACATGGAGAACATAATCAGCATCAATGGCCTAAAAAAGTCCAGACAGAGTGGCCTGGAGGGAGACGGTGGTGTGAAAACGTGCAGCGGCCAACACCGAACCCGGTGACGCCGACAGGTGAGACCAGGTGAGGTGAGCTTACCGCTGACAGTCGACCTTTTCTTTCCACGACAACCGTGATGGAACATCATCATCATCATCATCAGGTGCCTTGCCGCATGGCGTTGGCGATCATGGACTTCCATCTGTCTCTATCTCTCGTTGCCCCAAGCATCTCCTCCACCCTCCTCGTCTTCAGCCACTCTGCAAGTCCGTCTAGCATTTTCTCCCTGGGTCTACCTGGTGATCTCTTTCCCTCCAGCTTTCCCGTTGTGACCAGGTGCTCCAAATCCCCCTTCCTCATAAAATGGCCTATAAATGTTGCCTGTCTTTTCCTAATCTTCCTTATGAATGATCTACTTGTGTCTGCCTCCATCAAGACTGTCTCGTTTTTCTTTGCTGTCCATGGAACTCTCAACATTCTCCTTAGAAACCACAACTCGGCTGCCTCAATCTTGTTCTGGCTTTGCTCGTTGACTGTCCACGCCTCACATCCGTACAACAGTATTGGTTCTATATAACATTCAAGAACTCTCTTCCTGAGTGATGGAACATGCGGGGAGGTAA
>JAPXFY010000027.1:15138461-15140961 GCA_030674185.1 Monoplex corrugatus | reverse complement strand
ATGATGTTAGCTGTAAAATGGCATTTGTATGCTTTTAGGATGATGTTGGCTGTAAATGGCATTTGTATGCTTTTAGGATGATGTTGGCTGTATAATGGTATTTGTATGCTTTTGGATGATGTTGACTGTATAATGGTATTTGTATGCTTTTAGGATGATGTTGACTGTAAATGGCATTTGTATGCTTTTAGGATGATGTTGGCTGTAAAATGGCAGTTGTATGCTTTTAGGATGATGTTGGCTGTAAAATGGCATTTGTATGCTTTTAGGATGATGTTGGCTGTAAAATGGCATTTGTATGCTTTTAGGATGATGTTGGCTGTAAATGGCATTTGTATGCTTTTAGGATGATGTTGGCTGAAAAATGGCAGTTGTATGCTTTTAGGATGATGTTGGCTGTATAATGGTATTTGTATTCTTTTAGGATGATGTTGGCTGAAAAATGGCAGTTGTATGTTTTTAGGATGATGTTGGCTGTAAAATGGAAGTTGTATGCTTTTAGGATGATGTTGGCTGTAAAATGGCATTTGTATTCTTTTAGGATGATGTTGGCTGTAAAATGGCATTTGTATGCTTTTAGGATGATGTTGGCTGTAAAATGGCATTTGTATTCTTTTAGGAAGATGTTGGCTGTAAAATGGAAGTTGTATGCTTTTAGGATGATGTTGGCTGTAAAATGGCAGTTGTGTGCTTTTAGGATGATGTTGGCTGTAAATGGCATTTGTATGCTTTTAGGATGATGTTGGCTGAAAAATGGCAGTTGTATGTTTTTAGGATGATGTTGGCTGTAAAATGGCAGTTGTATGTTTTTAGGATGATGTTGGCTGTAAAATGGCAGTTGTATGCTTTTAGGATGATGTTGGCTGTAAATGGCATTTGTATGCTTTTAGGATGATGTTGGCTGAAAAATGGCAGTTGTATGTTTTTAGGATGATGTTGGCTGTAAAATGGCAGTTGTATGCTTTTAGGATGATGTTGGCTGTAAAATGGAAGTTGTGTGCTTTTAGGATGATGTCTTTATAATGGTATTTGTCGCTTTCAGGATGATGTCTTTAAAATGGATTTGTATGCTTTTAGGATGATGTCTTTAAAATGGTATTTGTAGCTTTTAGGATGATGTCTTTATATGGGTATTGAATGCTTGTTAGGATGATGTCTTTGTATTGATGTTTTATATGGCATTGTAGCTTTTAGGATGATGTCTTTATGATGGTGTTGTATGCTTTTAGGATGATGTCTTTATGATGGGTGTTATGATGCTTTAAGGATATGTCTTTATGATGGTGTTTTTATGTTTGCTTTAAGGATTATGTCTTTATGATGGGTGTTATGTGCTTTAAGGATTATGTCTTTATGATGGTGTAATATGTTGTAGGATGATGTCTTTATGATGGAGTGTTTATAGTGCTTATGTTATGGGATGATGTCTTTATGATGAGTGTTATATGCTTGTAGGATGATGTCTTTATGATGAGTGTTATATGTTTGTAGGATGATGTCTTTATGATGAGTGTTATATGTCTTGTAGGATGATGTCTTTATGATGAGTGTTATATGCTTGTAGGATGATGCTCTTTATGATGGTGTTATATGCTTGTAGGATGATGTCTTTATGATGAGTGTTATATGCTTGTAGGATGATGTCTTTATGATGAGTGTTATATGTTTGTAGGATGATGTCTTTATGATGAGTGTTATATGTTTGTAGGATGATGTCTTTATGATGAGTGTTATATGTTTGTAGGATGATGTCTTTATGATGAGTGTTTATGCTTGTAGGATGATGTCTTTATGATGAGTGTTATATGCTTGTAGGATGATGTCTTAGATGGTGTTATATGTTGTAGGATGATGTCTTTATGATGAGTGTTATTGTTGTAGGATGATGTCTTTATGATGAGTGTTATATGCTTGTAGGATGATGTCTTTATGATGAGTGTTATATATTTGTAGGATGATGTCTTTATGATGAGTGTTATATGCTTGTAGGATGATGTCTTTATGATGAGTGTTATATGTTTGTAGGATGATGTCTTTATGATGAGTGTTATATGCTTGTAGGATGATGCCTTTATGATAGGTGCTGAATGCATTTAGGATGGTTTTGTTCTTAATGATTGCAGGTTGTATGCTTTTAGGATTATGATGAATGTTATATGCTTTTCGGATGACGTCTTTATGATATGAGTTGTATGCTTTCAGGATGGTATATTGTGACGTATTGTACTGTATCGTGTTATAGATTGACGGACACCGAGATCGAGGCTATCGTTCGTGACGTCGATAAAGATGGCGACGGATTCGTGAACTATGAAGGTGAGCCTAACAAAACAGACAGATTGGAGGGTGTACTGGTCATAGAGAGAGTGAGGAGGAGGGGGGATGGCAGAGAGAAATGGTATGGATGAATGGAAAGACAGACAGACGAACAGATAGACAGACAACCAGGTAGACAAATACACGAACAGATAGACATACAACCAGATAGGCTTGGCAGTCT
>JAPXFY010000027.1:15098461-15133461 GCA_030674185.1 Monoplex corrugatus | reverse complement strand
AACTCTTAATTTAGACAGCTGGATTGACATAGAGGTTGTGATGTATGATGAAATTAACTCTTAATTTAGACAGCTGGATTGACATAGAGGTTGTGATGTATGATGAAATTAACTCTTAATTTAGACAGCTGGATTGACATAGAGGTTGTGATGTATGATGAAATTAACTCTTAATTTAGACAGCTGGATTGACATAGAGGTTGTGATGTATGATGAAATTAACTCTTAATTCAGAAAGCTGGATTGGCTTACTGGTAGTGATGTATGATGAAATTAGTCCCTCAATTTAGAAAGCCTGGCTAGCATAAAAGTCAAATCATTCCATCTATTCAGAAAGCTAGACTGGAGTAGAGATAGTGATGAATGATGAAATTAACTCTTAATTCAGAAAGCCTGGTTGACAAAGAAGCAAAAACAATCCATCATATTAATTCAGAAAGCCTGGATTACATAGATGTACAGCCTCCAGCTTTTTACTGCACAGAATTGAGCCCATCGGTCGGCACCTGTATTTCAGTGTTGTGGAAGACAAAGCAGTGAGGGAGAGGAGGTGGACATGCCATTGACATGCTGGTCCCATGAAAAGTTGAGGAGGTTTCTACCACCCAAGCTCCGCCCTACCATGTGAGGGTTATGTGGCAACACTGATCTTTCTTTAAAGCAGCTTAGCGTGTGTCGCAGAGAATAACAATATAATCCACACCTGTACGTCAGAAGCGAAAGACCGGATTCTGTACTGCAGGTATCTATCTACCTAATAAAATATTTTATAACATTTATATCGCAACGTAGTGATAGTATTAGTGATTACGTATACGTTTTGACAACCAGATTCCAGACAGCAAAGAGAATATTTGTTCAATATAAACAACGGTGAAATTCAACATTGTGTCTTACACACTGGGTGATTCAAATGTAAGGGAAAATTATTACTGAACTCACCTGGGAGGTGACCAAGAGTTACATGGAGGATTATATGCTCCGCCTCCAACACTCTGGCTACAATCAGCGTTTCAGAGCTGAGGTGACAAGTTCAGCAATCCACGCGTACAAGAAGCTTATAGCTATGGACACTAGTGGCGAGCAACCCCTGTACAGGCCCAAGGCATGGAAGAAGAAAGAGAGACAGAAGAATAGGAGAGAGAAGAAGGGTAACTGGTTCAAGAGGGGAGGTGACTCTAGTGTTTTATTTGTGCCAGCTACTCCCAAATCAGAATTAAAGAAGAGGTATGAGAGTGTGATAGGGTTTAAGTTTAAAGTGGTGGAACGGTCTGGTAGGAGTGTGAAGAGCTTAGTGCAAAAGTCAAACCCCTTCAAGAAGAGTGAGTGCAATGACAAAAAGAGGTGTATGGTATGTAGTGGTGGAAATTCGAAAGGACAGTGTCGTAGAGAGAATGTAGAATATAAGATTAGTTGTAGTGCGTGTGAGTGTGTATATCTAGGAGAGGCTGGGAGAAGTGCGTACAGCCGGGGGCGTGGCCACATGAAAGATCACAATAACAGACACAAAGATTATGGAGACACACATCCAGACACCACAGAAATGACGTCACTCCACCACAGTACACCATGGCTGTGACGTCGACACACAACACGGCCCTGTCAAGACAGGTGAGCGAGGCTGTTAACATCGACAACTATGAACCAAAAGCGAAACTCATGAATTCCAAACTCGAGTTTGGACACAACAAACGGATACGAGTTTCGCTCACGGCTGCCTCGCTCCCCTCTCAGCAGTAACACAGTCAGTCGCTGATGAGGCCGGGTCACGGCGACAGCGCTACGACACAGGTGAGTGTAAACAACAAAGACAATGGTGCGTGCAGTGAATCCATGCGTGTAGGTGGTGTAAGGTAATAATGACTAATAAAATCTGATTAAAATCCTGTGTCATTCAGACGTTTCTTTTGTGATGAATGTTGCCTTGTGATCAGTGAGTTCTTGCAGCTTGTCCTGTATTCTACAGACATCAGTATTTGAATGATAATAATAATAATGATAATAATAATAATAATGTAATAATAACAATATTATTAACAATAACAACAACGGTAATAATAATAATAATAATATCAACAATAACAATAATAATGACAACAACAACAACAACAACAATAATAATAATGATAACAACAATAATAATGATAACAACAACAACAACAATAGCGACCTAGGAATTGTTGAAAGAAAAATGTGCTGTCACTATGCACAAAGATTTATATGTTCATTTTTCACCCTGTGAAACGTTTCTATAGAAATGGTTGGTGGTGATGGAGATATCACGCGTCCATTTACTTATTCGAGGGTATTTACGTTACATGTTAACTTTAAATTCTAGTTTGTTTTAGTGTATGTGTCCTGCTATTGATCAGTAAAAAAAACAAACCATGAAATCCCCTCATGCAAAATAACAGCAAACGGCACAACCTTAACACAGGTTGATAAATTCAAATACCTGGGAACGATCATTTCACCAGACGGCAGATGCACATCAGAAATAGCCAGCAGAATCGGCTAAGCCAAAACAACATTCAAGAAGATGACAAGCAGTCTTACCAACAAATGCCTATCAAGTAACATCAGGAAGAGAGTTCTTGAATGTTATATAGAACCAATACTGTTGTACGGTTGTGAGGCGTGGACATCAACAAGCAAAGCCTGAACAAGATTGAGGCAGCAGAGATGTGGTTTCTAAGAAGGATGTTGAGAGTTCCATGGACAGCAAAGAAAACAAACGAGACAGTCTTGATGGAGGCAGACACAAGTAGATCATTCATAAGGAAGATTAGGAAAAGACAAGCAACATTCATAGGCCATTTTATGAGGAAAGGGGAATTGGAACACCTGGTCACAACGGGAAAGCTGGAGGGAAGGAGAGCACCGGGTAGACCCAGGGAGAAAATACTAGACGGACTTGCAGAGTGGCTGAAGACAGGGAAGGTGGAAAAGATGCTTGAGGCAACAAGAGATAGAGACAGATGGAAGTCCATAATCGCCAACGCCATGCGGCAAGGCATCTGATGATGATGATGATCCTGCTATTCTTCTTCTTGTTCTAATAATCCCATGCTCAGTGCGCTCGTTGTCGAGGAGGAGGGGGGAGAGCATTGACTCAGCAGACAGGATCCTCCATCTCTGTCTCTTGGGTATCGCAACAGGCAGTTGAAGCATACTGGGGGAGAAGAGTGGCAGAATGGTTCTGACTTTTGCCTGCCAATTACTAAACTCGGGGTTCCAGGGTTCGCTCCCCTTTAGGGGCCTCGACTTTTTTCCTCAGTTTGACTGGAAAATCGAACTGAACGTCTAGTCCTTCGGAAAAGGACGAAAAACGAGTCGGACCCGCGTGCCTTCTGGTTGCGCACGCTTAAGATCCTACGGCAGTTGGAAATCGTAAAGAGCAGGGCATTGTCCGGCTGCCTTGGTAAAAAACATTGGACAGATAGGTTGATTTCCCAACCACTACCCCCACCACCCCTTGAAGACCAATTAGCTTTCTTAACTTTCTGAAGTCTTAGTTTAAAAAAAAAAAAAAGTGAACATGAATATGAATTTGAAGCGAGGAGAGGGGATGGGCGCCGCCCTCGTGGCGCTGACCCCGCGAAAACTTGAGGTCTCTGTCACCTCACTCCCCTACGACCCCTAGGTTATGGAACTATCTAGATAGGATCTCAGGACCTGGCCAGCTCGTGGGTTTATGTGCAGGCTTAAGGCTTGTGCCGTGATCATTCTGGATCTTCTCCATCACACGGCACCTGTGACGTTAGTGCATATGGAATTCATTCCGAGCGCGGAGACGTCATCTTGAGAAAAACTGAAATTGAAATTGAGGTTTGAGGGATTCTTATACTGTATCACAACACACTCCATCATATCATGTTGTTAGGGAACGTAAAGCACAGAGGGACAGGAGATGAGTCTCTACCACCTCACTCCCTATGACCTCAGGGGTATGGAACAATGTTGACCTTTTAAAAGTCAGTTATCTTGGTACAGATGCGGCTACTGTCAGTTTGACTACTCTGTGTAACTTTGTAAATTAATAAAAGTAGGGTTGTCTGCTCGTGTGTGTGTGTGTGTGTGTGTGTGTGTGTGTGTGTGTGTTGTGTGTGTGTGTGTGTGTGTGTGTGTGGTGCCTGTGCGTGTCTGTGTGTGCGTGCGTGTGCGTGCGTGTGTGTGTTGTGTGTGTGTGTGTGTGTGTGTGTGTGTCTGTCTGTCTGTCTGTCTGTGTCTTGTCTGTTCGCCTAACTACTTTCATGAGAGACAGAGAGAGAGAGAGAGAGAGAAGAGAGTCTGTGTGCCTGTGTGTCTGTGTCTGTGTTTAAAATTAGTCAATGTGTGTATGTGTGTGTGTGCGTGCATGCGCACACACATGTAATTGTGTGTGTGTTCGTGTCTGTCCATGCACGGCGTGCGTGTGTGTTTGTACATACGTACCTGTGTGTACTTGTGCTACGCACATTTTTGTTGGGGGGGTGCCCCGATAGCTCAGTCGGTCAGAGCACCATGGGCCGTACTGATGACGCGCAGACCATGGCTTTATCCTCATTCAACTCACACAGATCACAAGGGAACAGGGGGTGGGGGGGGCTGGACGTTCATATGTGTTTGGTTGGTTGGTGTTTTGTGGTTTGTTTGTTGTTGTTTTTTGTGGATTTTTTTAAACAAGCTGACTGGCTCTTGCTGGAGCCGTGGATTCAAAATCGGAGGTCGCCAGTTCAGTTAGTCTGCCATATAAAAACTTAGTCATGATATGGCTCTAGGGGTCGGCTGGGCTATAAGCAATATAAGCAATCATCATCATCATCATCTGCAGCATCATCATTATTATCATCATGTGCCCTGCCGCATGGCGTAGGCGATCATGGCCCTCCATATGTATCTATCCCTTGTCGCCGTGAGCAAATCTTCCACCCTCTCTGTCCTCAGCCACTCTGCAAGTCCGTCCAGTAGTTTCTCCCTGGGTCTACCTGGTGCTTTCTTTCCCTCCAGCTTTCCCGTTGTGACCAGGTGCTCTAATTCCCCTTTCCTTATAAAATGGCCTACAAATGTTGCGTGTTTTTCCTAACCTTCCTTATGAATGATCTACTTGTGTCTGCCTCCATCAAGACTGTCTCGTTTGTTTTGTTTGTTGTCCATGGAACTCAGTATAAGCAATATGAACAGCATAAAAACTGGCCTGTTTGTTGTCTGTCTTAATGTTATAATCATTCTGGTAAAGTCTGCTTAGTGTTTCATGAGTCCTGTTCCTACCCTCTACTTCCAATTTCAAGACCTTGCCATATATAGCGTTTTGCGTAGGCTCAAGGCGTCTGGCATATCATACTAGTAGATTTTGGTGAAGCGCAGATGGAATTGCCGGAATGCAATGAACGATCTCCTAATTCATGTGCTTGTCTGCGTGAGCACAAGCTTAGAAATAGGGTATCTAAGTGTGCATGTGTCTGATGATGTATTTAGGTGTGCATGAGGGTATACATATATATATATATATATATATATATATATATATTATATTATATTGTGTGTGTGTGTGTGTGTGTGTGTGTGTATGAATGACTTGTGAGCATGTATGTGTCAATTTCATTTAATGTCTGTCCACATAATGTGATATTAGAGCATGTATGACATTGTGTGTAAGTGTATGAATGACTGCGTGCAAGAGTGTGTGCCTACGTGTATGAATGAGTTTGTGTGCATGCGTGTGCGCATATGCGATTGTGTGTATATCTGTTGGTCTGTCAATCTGTCTATGCGTCTCTCAGTACAGTCTGTGTGTGAATACATTCTTCAGGCCGGGTGCTCATGATGAACTTCAGAACAGTCCTTTTGTTTTCCAAGCAATGAAATTGTTTATTTATTTCATCGATACAACAACCAATCTCATCCCCATTACTAACCCTAACCCTGATCTCTCTCACTCTCTAACCCTAACCCTAATCCCAGCCCTAGCGCCACAATATCATTGACCACAACCCTAGCCCTAACTATTCCAGATATTGTAATACCAAAGGAAATAAGAGGGAATGTTCTGAGCTTACCACGTTATGCTTCGTGGCTGCGTCTATGCTAGCTGAATGGGTAGCGAAAACTGTGTTGGGTTTGAGAAATTCTACATGGGATATAACTCCGTGACTCTCAAGAGTTATGTTACTTAGTTAATATTCCAGATATTGTGTACACTGTTTACACTATCAGGTGACCACTGCGCAAATTATCAAAAGAAGATAAAGTATACAGCAAATTATCAAAAGAAGATAAAGTTATATAGCAAATTATCAAAAGAAGATAAAGTATATAGCAAATTATCAAAAGAAGATAAAGTATATAGCAAATTATCAAAAGAAGATAAAGTATATAGCAAATTATCAAAAGAAGATAAAGTATATAGCAAATTATCAAAAGAAGATAAAGTATATAGCAAATTATCAAAGAAGATAAAGTTATAGCAAATTATCAAAAGAAGATAAAGTATATAGCAAATTATCAAAAGAAGATAAAGTATAGCAAATTATCAAAAGAAGATAAAGTATAAGCAAATTATCAAAAGAAGATAAAGTATATTAGCAAATTATCAAAAGAAGATAAAGTATATAGCAAATTATCAAAAGAAGATAAAGTATATAGCAAATTATCAAAAGAAGATAAAGTATATAGCAAATTATCAAAAGAAGATAAAGTATATAGCAAATTATCAAAAGAAGATAAAGTATATAGCAAATTATCAAAAGAAGATAAAGTATATAGCAAATTATCAAAAGAAGATAAAGTATATAGCAAATTATCAAAAGAAGATAAAGTATATAGCAAATTATCAAAAGAAGATAAAGTATATAGCAAATTATCAAAAGAAGATAAAGTGTATATTGTTTTATGTTGTGCAACAACCCATACGAACTTGATTGAGCTGTTCGTCAGAAATACACTAATCCAAAATATTACAAGAAACCATTACTTACACTAGAATTAACTGCCACTTATGTTGCTCAAACATTTGTCTTGATTTCTGTACAGAGCGCGTACGTACATTGAAAGATACGGCAACTTTTTGAGACTGTTTAAGAATCCATTAATCATTACATGCTAATGTTCTCTGTGCTTATCATTTTTGTAAGTTCTGTGTATAGTTGTTGTTTTTTTGTTCTTGTTGATGGAAATGGAATGTGCTATAATGCTTCCAAGCTCCTTTTACGAGGGGCCAAAGACCTACATATGAATAAAATATCCGCGTTCCGTATTCTCAGCCGTAATCCTATCACTACTCTGATTTTAATCTATCCTAACCTACAAATCCCAGCTCTAACCTAACCCTAATCCTAACCCCTAACCCTAACTTTTACCCTAATCCTAACTCTAAAACCCTAACCTTAACCCTAACACTAACCCTAACTCTAACACTAACCCTAACCCCTAACCTAAAATCCCAGCTCTAACCCTAACCCTCATCCTAACCCCTAACCCTAACTTTTACCCTAATCCTAACTCTAACACTAACCCTAACCCTAACCTTAACACTAACCCTAACTCTAACACTAACCCTAACCTAAAAATCCCCAGCTCTAACCCTAACCCTCACCTAACCCTAACACTAACCCTAACCCCAACCCCTAACCCTAACCCTACCAACCCAACCTAACCTAATCTAAAATAACCTAACCCTACCCCTAACCCCCAACTCTAATCCTAACCCCTACCCCTAACCCCTAACCCTAATCCTAACCTACTAATCCCCAGCTCTAACTCTAACTCTAACCCTAATGGGTGTGAGTTCGAATCCCAGGGTGCGCTACATTGAAACTGGCCTGCTCACCGTCCCATCTTCACATCATTGTTGTTCTGGTGGTGTCAGTAGAGCATTAGATAAGTCCCCCTTCCCCCACTTCCCTAGGATGGTTATCCCCGTCGGCCATATCACCTGAGGTGGGTGCCGACGTAAAAACTGAACCAAATCAAGACAAAAATCATTGGTAAGATACATGTAGGTGGATATAGATATATCGATACTGTTATTACAGTGATCTACTTATTTCCGGGGTGATCAGGAACCCTGTGAAGACCGTGTCAGCGGCCCGGTAACAGGCATAAGTTGGGTCCACCTCAAAGGCCCTCACCCACACCTGTCCCCCCTTCTCCAAATGGACCAACCCTTGACACGATCCCGCGTCGTTGATCACATCGCTGTCCACCCTGCAGACCAAATGGGCCGGTCCGGTGGAGGAGACCACTTCAGCGTCGGCGATACCGTTTGAGCATCTGGTGGTGATGGCGAAGAAATAGTCGCCCGACACTGGGGCCGTGAACAGGCCACTGGTGGCGTTGTAGGCGCTGCCATGGTTACTGACGGGCTTGTCGAAAACGATGGTGGTTCCCTTGGTGGTCGAGTTCATGTCGTTCTGGAGGGTGGCCAGGAAGCTCACCCCTCTGGACGAGTCCATTCCTGCACAGCCAGAACCGAACTTCACGTCAGATCGAACTAACGTATAACACTTCAGATTCAGTTTCAGTTTCAGTTATATATATCTATATATATATATTATGCACTAATGTCACAGCTGCCATGTGATGGAGAAAGTCTAAACTGATCATGACAAAAGCCTTAAGCCTGCACATAAACCCACGAGCTGGCCAGGTCCTGAAGTCTTACCTAGATAGTTCCATAACCCTGGGGTCGTAGGGGAGTGAGGTGACAGAGACCAGCACCACGAGGACGGCGCCCATCCCCTCTCCCTCGATTCAAATTCAGATTTATATTGACATTTTTTTTACCAACACTTCAGAAAGGCAAGAAGGCTAACTGGTCTTCAAGGGGTGCGACCTGGGAAGTCAACCTATCTCTTCAATATTTTATACCAAGGCAGCCAGGTAATGCCCTACTCTTCACGATTTTCAACTGCCGTGAGATCTTTAGTGTGCGCAGCCAGAAGGCACACGGGTGCGACTCGTTTTTCGTCCTTTCCGAAGGACTAGACGTTCAGTTCGAATTTCCAGTCAAACTGAGGAGAAAAGTCGAGGCCTCTACGATGAGCGAACCCTGGAACCTCGAGTTTAGTTATTGACATGTGAACGTCTGAACCATTCTGCCACTCTTCTCCCTTCCACTCTTCTCCCTTCCGAACACTGCAGAACTACGTACATCACAACTGAAAACTACAACGAAGTTAACCAAAGAACATAACTCTTGAGAATCACGTAGGAATTATCTCCCATGTCGTAGAACTTCTCAAATCCAAAAATGTCAGATTTGAGAAGTTCTACAACATGGGAGATAATTCCTACGTGACTCTCAAGAGTTATGTTCTTTGGTTGATATTAAAAATTCCCCTTGCTTCCCTCTTATTTCCTTTGATAGGACGAAGTTGTAAACAGCCAGCTTACTATAGTAGAACAGATGTAGAGATACACCCCCCCCCCCCCTCCTACCAGAGGAAGGCAGTGGTAGAATGGTTCAGACGTCTCGCCTACCAATAACTAAACTCGAGGTTCCAGGGTTCGTTTCCCGTTGAGGCCTTCACTTTTCTCCTCAGTTAGACCGGAAAATCGAGCTGAACGTCTAGTCTTTCGGGAGGGGGAGAAAAAACGAGTCGGCCTCCTGTGCCTTCTGGCCTGTACATGCTAAAAGATCCCACGACAGTTGAAAATAAAAAGCAACAGTGTGTGTGTGTGTGTATGTGTGTGTGTTGGTGTGTGTGTGTGTGTGTGTGTGTGTGTGTGAGGAGTGTGTGTGTGCGTGTGTGTGTGGTGTGTGGTGTGTGTGTGTGTGTGTGTGCGTGCGTGTGTGTGTTGGTGTGTGTGTGTGGTGTGTGTGTGTGTGTGTGTGTGTGTGTGTGTGTGGTGGTGTGTGTGTATGCGTGTGTGTGTGTGTGGAGTGTGTGTGTGTGTGTGTGTGTGTGTGTGTGTGTGTGTGTGTGTGAGTGTGTGGAGTGTGTGTGTGAGTGCTCGCGCTGTGTGTGTACGTGTATGTGTGTGTGTGTGTGTTGTGTGTGTGTGTGTGTGTGTGTGTGTGTGTGTGATGTGTGGTGTGTGTGTATGTGTGTATTGTATGTGTGTGTGTATGTGGAATGTGTGTGTGCGTGTGTGAGTGTGTGTGTATGTGTATGTGTGTGTGTGTGTGTGTGTGTGTGTGTGTGTGTGTGTGTGTGTGTGGAGTGTGTGTGTGTATGTGTGTGTGTGTGTGTATGTGTGTGTGTGTGTGTGTGTGTGTGTGTGTGTGTGTGTGTGTGTGTGTGTGTGTGTGTGTGTGTGTGTGTGTGTGTGTGTGAGTGTGTGTTTTGTGTGCGTGCAGCCAAACCTTGCAGCTTTTGAGTCAGGACGTTCAGTTGATTTTGAGTTCCGCGTTCTCCGCCAGCAGCGTGGCTTGGTTGGCCTCCAGGAGCGACACCCTGGCCGTGACGCCATCCACCGTGACGTGATCAGAGACGGGTGACGTCAGACAGGCGTCATGGAGGGCGGGTAGGGGAACCTGGCATCTGTAGCGTCCTGCAGTGATGGGACTGGTCAGCAACAGTTCAAACTGACCTGCGCTGTAGCGTGAGCTGCTGACTGTCCGGTTGTCAGGGGTCTGAGGACAATGGACAACACCCCGTTTGATTATGTGTATGGTCAGACAGTACACTGTTAGTGAAGATGTGACCCATTCTCACAAAAGGCACAATAAGTCTCAGTTTGGGCATTTTTAGGTTTTGGTATCACTATAAAGTTTAGAATCTCAGCTTTCAAATGGTATTAACGTTGAGTTTCAGGCTACAAAAACAAAAACAGTTATGGGCTTTCAAAGATGAGAAGGGTCAAGTCAGCCATTTTGAGAAAAACTATTGAGGAGAATAGGCCTGAATTGAAACGGCATTGTCAGAAACTCCTTAGCAACAAGCATTAAATATCAACCAAATCAGCTGAAATTCCATCCTTCCCTTGTTTACTTAATTGTCCATCCATCCAAAACAACAAAAAGAAAAACAAATTTAAGAAAAGCGTACTTTAATCAACCAAATGTTACGGAACTTGTGAATATTTTGAAAGGAGAAGAAAACATTAAAACACAAAAAAATGATATTTATCGATTCAGTTTGACTTTATTGTGTTAGGACATGGTGTAAAAGTGGTTATAAAGCATGAAAATGCAGAAAACTCAAAATCGACTTATTGTCCCTGTTCAGAGTTTTCAGCCCACAGCAGCAGAAGGCCTCACCCGACTTATTGTACCTTTAGTTAGAGCGGGTCACATATGTCTGTGGTCAGATAATACTCTATCAGATTATGATCAGACAAGTTAGATTATGTCTGTGGTCACCAGTCGCCGTGTTGTAGTGGTTAACGTAACAGACTACCGACTGGAAGGTTATGGGTTCGAATCCCCATCAGTCCTTCAAAACTATATCATTGTGGGATTTTTCGGCTCTAACCGGCTCCTACCCAGAGTTGGGTGTGCTAGGGGCTCATTGGGAAGACCGGGACCACACAGTCGAGGCTCATCCACTTCACGGATGCGTCATTGAGGGTGTTACTCAAATCCTCTGACCAGCACCGCAGGTGTCTGTATCTCTCGGGCCTGGTTGATGCCAGGATATATTATGATAGTAAGCGTAGAGTACAGCCCTGTCACGCAGTCTCAGTCCTAGATGGAACTTCATAGCATTATGATTATCATCCTCTTCGACATCATCATCATCGCATTGTAAAAAAAAATATATTAAAAAAATATAAAAAAAAAAAAAAGAAAAAAAAGAAAAACTTCTGGCTTCTGTGGCCATTAATGATGACGTAGAAAATGGGACAAAAAAAATAAGGTGAGCACAAAGGTAGCATCTCTAAGAGCAATGATCCTTAAAAAATTATGTCTGTGGTCATCAGATTGCAGAAATAGCTGGCAGAATCAGCCAAGCCAAAACAGCATTCAAGAAGATGACAAGCATTCTTACCAACAAATGCCTATCAATTAACATCAGGAAGAGAGTTTTTCAATTTATATAGAACCAATACTGTTGTACGGTTGCGAGGCGTGGACAGTCAACAAACAAAGCCAGAACAAGATTGAGGCAGCCTAGATGTGGTTTCTAAGAAGAATGTTGAGAGTTCCATGGACAGCAAAGAAAACCAACGAGACAGTCTTGACGGAGGCAGACACAAGTAGATCATTCATAAGGAAGATTAGGAAAAGAGAGGCAACATTTATAAGCCAATTTATGAGGAAAGGGGATTTTGGAGCACCTGTTCACAACGGGAAAGCTGGAAGGAAAGAGAGCACCAGGTAGACCCAGGGAGAAGATACTAGACGGACTTGCAGAGTGGCTGGGGACAGGGAAGGTGGAGGAGATGCTTGAGGCAACAAGAGATAGAGACAGATGGAAGTCCATGATCGCCAACACCATGCGGCAAGGCACCTGATGATGATGATGATGATGATGATGATGATGATGATGATGATGATGATGATGATGATGGTCAGATAACACCGTTAGAGTATTTTGTGGTTAGATAACAGACTATCAGATTATGGTTAGACAGGTAAGACTATGTCTATGGTTAGACAACGCTCTGTTAGATTATGTCCGTGGTTAGACAACACTGTTAGATTATGTCCGTGGTTAGACAACACTGTTAGATTATGCCTGTGGTTAGATAACACTGTTAGATTATGTCTGTGGTTAGATAACACTGTTAGATTATGTCTGTGGTTAGATAACACTGTTAGATTATTCTGTGGTTAGATAACACTGTTAGATTATTCTGTGGTTAGATAACACTGTTAAATTATGTCTGTGATTAGACAACACTGTTAGATTATGTCTGTGCTTAGACAACACTGTTAGATTATGTCTGTGCTTAGACAACACTGTTAGATTATGTCTGTGCTTAGACAACACTGTTAGATTATGTCTGTGGTTAGACAACATTGTTAGATTCCCTGTGGTTCGACAAAACTGTTAGATTTTCTGTGGTTAGACAAAACTGTTAGATTATGTCTGTGGTTAGACCACACTCTGATAGATTATAACACTGTTAGTTTGTCTGTGCTTAGATTGCTGTTAGATTATGTCTGTGATTAGATAACATTGTTAGCTTGTCTGTAGTTAGGTAAGTTACATTATGTTTATAGTTAGACAACACTGAGTTAGATTATGTTTGTAGTTGTGTGAAACTCTGAGGACAGCTTCACAGCAGAAGGCTGAGAGGGAAGAGAACCCCTTCACTCAGGGGTTACAACCTTAACCCTTTGATTCCCGCATCCTATCCACCAGCTGCAAAAACTTAAAACCCTTTGACTCCCTCACCCTGAGGGAGTCAAAGGGTTAAGTTGTTGCTTTGCTAGCATGGTTGACAAAGCAGGATGCTGGTGGACAGGGTGCGGGAGTCAAAGGGTTAAGTTGTTGCTTTGCTAGCATGGTTGACAATGCAGAATGCTGGTGGACAGGGTGCGGGAGTCAAAGGGTTACACTCCTTACACTCTAAAGAGACCAAAACGCGTCCAAGCCATGACTCCTGAATACTCCTCAACTGTCGCCCTTCTTTTCTTTTTCTTTTTCTTATAGAAATTAATCTTCCACTTGGATTCGAACCCGCGCATGTAAGGTGGTCAGGTGTCTCAAGACCAAGTCACCATTCTGACAGATATTTTACTCATTTAACTATACGGCACCTGCTGTCTGTAGGAAAACTGTGAACCTTACGAAGTTCACTTTCGTTCCTCCTCAACCAGAACCCACTGGAAGGAACACTGTTTCAGCTCCCTCTGCCTATGCCTGAAATAACTCAAGGGAAACAACACTTTGTACAATGAGAGGAAAATGAATTTACAAGGTTGTTTCCCTTAATTGCTTGCTGCCTTTATGTGCTGTATACATACATACATACATGCATACGTACATATATATATATAGTATATATATATATATATATATATATATATATATATATATATATATATACATGCATGCATACATACAAACAAACATACATACATACATACATACATACATACATACATACGTACGTACGTACATACATACTCTGGCAGATGGACTGACAGACAGATAGATATGCAGGCAGGTAGAAGCACAGAAAAACACACACACACATGGAGACACACAGACACACATACAGACCTATAGACACAACACACTCACCGACAAACACACAAACAGATATACTGACCGACAGACGGACACACAGACAGACAGACATATACAGAGACAGACACACAAACAGACAGACAACACGGATAGACAGACAGGCGTACAGTTTGAACACACAGAGACATATATACAGCCACTCAAACACACTATATACAGACACACGCACAGACACACACACACACACATACACGGACACACACACACACACACATACACACATACACACACAAAATACACACACAGACACACACACAACATACACAAACACACACACATACACACACACACACACAACACACACACACACACACAACACAGACAACACACACATACACACCACACATCACACACACACACACACACACACACACACACACACACCACACACACACACACCACACACACACACACACACACAACACACACACACACACACACACACACACGTACAATCCAGAGGATGTCAAAGGGGGATGACCGATGTATGTGAAGTAACCACAGGTCAGTCTAATGGCCCACTGCTGTGTGGTGTTGTCCAACACTGGCCGGCTGTCTTGACGCACGTGCAGGTCCTTGTCCGCTGTCATCAGGCCCTCTGCACACACACACACACACACACACACACACACACACACACACACACACACACACACACACACACACACACACACACACACACACACACACACATCCACATCATCGTTATCATTATCATCGTCGTCGTCGTCGTCATCATTAACCGTTTATTGTGAAATATTCACCTGTCATCTATCACGATCATCCAGTTCGATGGAAGGATGGTAATCATGATGCTATGGAGTTCCATCTAGGATTGAGACTGCGTGACAGGGCTGTACTCTACGCTTACTATCATAATATATCCTGGCGTCAACCAGGCCCGAGAGATACAGACACCTGCGGTGTTGGTCAGAAGATTTGAGCAACACCCTCAATGACGCATCCGTGAAGTGGATGAGCCTCAACTGTGTGGTCCCAGTCCTCCCAATGAGCCCATAGCACGCCCAGCTCTGGGTAAAAGCCGGTTAGAGCCGAAAAATCCCACAACGAAAGTTTTGAAAGGGCTGATGGGGATTCGAACCCATAACCTTCCATCAGTAGTCCGTTGCGTTAACCACTACATCACAGCGACTCGATTTCGTGATGAAATATTACTACTGCGAAAGGTACATAGGCTTGCACTCAGAGCAAGAATTGAATATATAACTGACACGCCATGTCTAATTTCAATGTCTGTTTACTTTCAAGAAACACATCAAAACATCTCTCTTTAAGAAACGTCCACAAAATCATAGATTGATGCTTGTGGCTTTTTTAGGTCCAATCTTGTTGTGGCTTCCCTCTCTCTCTCTCTCTCTCTCTCTCTCTCTCTCTCTCTCTCTCTCTCTCTCTCTCTCTCTCTCTCTCTCTCTCTCTCTGTGCATGCTTGTGTTGTGTGTGTGTGTGTGTGTGTGTGTGTGTGTGTGTGTGTGTGTGTGTGTGTGTGTGGTTCTTTGATTTAATATCTATTCACTAAAATGATTTTAGACAACAACAACAACAAAAAAAGATACATGAGAAGAAAAGAGGAAACCTGGAAATAATTAATCTTCAGGAAAAAGAAATGAACCAGAAAAACAAGACGAGAAAGAAAAATTTACAAATGACGTTGTATCATAATTAACGATTGAAACAGTAAAATTAGCTAACCATAACACTGAACATGAGAAGTAACGGCGCGTTAAAGATAATTCGCTATAGGACTTTTTGACGGGCTAACAAAAAATTCATATGTTAAAGATGGTGAGGCAAATATGTCAGAAACTGTCTTCGTTGATAACGTAGGTATATGTCGTTTTATCCGAACGCATGAAAGAATATGACTATGTGTTATCTTCTTTCCACACAGACATACTATATTCCTGGTGTATTTTCTTTTGAATGCATCAGGTTTCCACTTATACATAAGGGATTGTATACTTCTGCTGGCAGGAAACCGCTTAGGTGTGTGTGTGTGTGTGTGTGTGTGTGTGTGCGTGCGTGGTGTGTGTGTGTGTGTGTGTGTGTGTGTGTGTGTGTGTGTGTGTGTGTGTGTGTGTGTGTGTGTGTCTGTGTGTGTACGAAAGACTGTTTTTATCTGGTAGTCTAAACATTTTTCTTCCTTGTGTTTTTTGTTTGTTTGTTTTGTTTTGTTTTGTTTTGTTTTGTTTGTTTGTTTGTTTTTTGTGAATGAGTGTGACTAAGATCTGTTTCTCATTTAACGTTATGATCCGTTGTTTTGGTGAAATATGTTTATTCTGCACTGGTGTGTATGTGTTTGATTATATTTACACTGCCTTAATGTATGGACAAGGCAAACTCCCACACCCTTTCCATTTTTGAAATATTCTATAGCCACTTTGTAAAGTACAATGAGCACGTTTTGAAGTGGACTGTTTGTGGTATAGAACTGAAATGGAATTATTATTATTGAATTATTGTTGTTGTCATGCTTGATATTAACTTTTGATATGTTTTTCTCGAGCCCGATTTAACCTTTTGATTTCCGCACCCTATCCACTAACTGCAAAAACTTAACTCTTTGACTCTCTCACCCTATCCACCAGCTTCCTTGCAGGAAGGAAGCTGGTGGATAGGGTGAGGGAGTCCAAGGGTTAAGTTTTTGCTTTGCAAGCATGGTTGACAATGCAGGATGCTGGTGGACAGGGTGCGGGAGTCAAAGGGTTAAGTTTTTCTTTGCTAGCATGTTTGACAATGCAGGATGCTGGTGGACAGGGTATGGAAGTCCAAGGGTTAAGTTTCTGCTTTGCTAGAATGGTTGACAATGCAGAAAGCTGGTGAACAGGGTCCAGGAGTCAAAGGATAAATTTTTTGCTTTGCAAGCATGGTTGACAATGCAGGATGTCGCTGGTGGACAGGGTGCGGGAGTCAAAGGGTTAAGCAAGGTGGCTGTGGATCTGAGATCTAATATCTTGAGGTCAGTGCCAGCCCGCAACATGAAAAATTAACAACCAACCTGTTGGCTGCCCATCTTTTCAGTCATTGTAATGGTGTCAGCTTAGCGTTTCAGACATCCTATTTCTCCCTTTACTCTCCTCCCCCACCCCACCCCCCCCCCCTTTCCATTTCAAGACTTTGCAGGCTCATAGGGTTTTGTGCGGGCTTAAGGAGTCTTACAGGCAACAGTTGGCAGATTGCATGGAGCACATATGGAATTATCGAGTGCGATGACTCCCACTTGAATAAAGTATATACACACACACACACACACAACACATATATATATATATATATATATATAATATATATATATATATGCATACATACATAATATACATATAATATATATTTATTGTAACCAAATAATGCAAATAAAAATTAACATACCACTTTCTGCCCATCTTTTCATCATTTATTCACTACACACTACTTACTCACTCCACCACCAATATTTCAACACATAGTACACACACATTGCAACATACACATACAAACACAACCACTATAAACTATAACACCACAAATACTACACAACATACATCAAACACATACATACACATGCATACAACACACATACATACATACATACATACAACACTACAACACAACAATCACACACTAAACTACAAAACACACATACACACATACACACAACACACATACACACACAACAACTACACACACACACACACACACACACACACAAACACAACACACACACACACAACACAACACAACACACACTACACACACAAACACACACACACACACAACACACACACACACACACACACACACACACACACACACACAACACACACACCACACACACAACACACACAACACACACACACACACACACACACACACACACACACACACACACACACAACACACACACACACAACAACACACCACCACACACACACACACAAAACACACACAACACACAAACAAACACACACACACACACACACACACACACACACACACACACACTACACACACACACACACACACACACACACATACACACACACACACACACTACACACACACACATACACACACACACTACACACACACACGTTACCTGACACTTGCAGGTAAGCGGCCATTCGATACGAAAACAAGGCGCCGGAAATGTTCTGTCCCGTGACCTGTACAGAGTACTCTCCCGTGTCACCCACGGTCAGGTGACGAATCTCTATGCCGGCATTGGTTATCTGGGTCACGCGCTGGCTGAAAACCGGCATCACCTGGAACTGGTTGTAGGCGAAGATGGCGACCATCTCTTCCGAGTGTCCGTGGAAGTACCACTGAACGTCCCTCAGAATCTGCCCCTGCTTAAGGCTGAAGGTCCAGGGTAGTCTCACAGTATCTCCCTCACAGGCGAACTTCATATCAGTACCATGGAAGCCCTGAGGAACGCCGGCTGTATCGGCGATGAGCCGTCTGATACCGTCACTGACACATTACGAGGACATAACTTGCAACAGACAGACAGACAGGCAGGCAGACAGGCAGACAAACAGAGAGACAGACAGGTAGACAGACAGACAGACAAACAGGTAGACAGGCAGATAGACGGACAGGCAGATGGACAGGCAGGCAGGCAGACAGGCAGACAGACGGACGGATAAACAGATAGGCAGTCAGGCAGGCAGGCAGGCAGATAGACGAACAGACGGACAAACAGACAGACAGACAGGCAGGCAGACAGGCAGGCTGGCAGGCAGGCATGCATGCAGGCAGGCAGGCAGGCAGACATACAGACAGATAGACAGACCAGCAGGCAGGCAGGCAGGCCGGCAGGCAGACATACAGACAGACAGGCAGGCAGACAGGGCAGACAGACAGGCAGGCAGGCAGGCAGACAGACAGACAGATAGATAGGCAGGCAGGCAGAGAAACAGCAGACTGATAGACAGGTAGACAGACAGACAAACAGGCAGGCAGACATGTAGGCAGACAGCAGCAGGCAGGCAGGCAGGCAGGCAGACAGGCAGACAGGCAGACAGGCAGACAGACAGACAAACAGGCAGACTGATAGACAGGTAGACAGACAGACAAATGGGCAGGCAGACATGTAGGCAGAAAGACAGGCAGGCAGGCAGGCAGGCAGGCAGACAGGCAGGCAGGCAGGCAGATAGACAGACAGACAGACAGACAAACAAACAGACAGACAGACAGACAGATAGGCAGGCAGGCAGGCAGTCAGATAGACAGACAGACAGACAGGCAGACAAACAGGCAGGCAGAGAGAGAGAGGGAGAGAGACAGACAGACAGGCAAGCAGGCAGGCAGGCAGGCAGGTAGGCAGACAAACATACAGGCAGACAGATAGACAGACAGGCAAACAGACAGACAGACAGACAGATAGGCAGGCAGGCAGGCAGACAGGCAAACAGGCAGTCAGGCAAGCAGACAGGCAGACAGACAGACAGATAGGCAGGCAGGCAGGCAGCAGACTTACAGGCAGACAGGCAAGGAGGCAGACAGGCAGATAGACAGGCAGATAGACAGGCAGACAGACAGGTTGGCAGACAGATAGACAGACAGACAGGCAGGCTGAGAGACAGCCAGACAGACAGCCAGATATACAAGACTAACAGACAGTCAAACTGACATTAGACTTGGGGGCTAAACTGAAAACATGGGCCCCTAGTCTGTTCCAGATTCTTTGGGTTTGTATCTTCCATTCACGGACAATAGCAGAATCCAACGTCTCTCTCTCTATTCTTCATGGTATGATGGTTGTGCATTCAATGGCTTGGTCCCTTGCTGGGCTATTGACGTAATGAGGTGATTACTGATAGTCTGGTTGATGTGTTGACTGAATTACTGGATAGTGGAACTATTTTCTAAATATTCTAGCTTCTGTGTTAATTCAATGATTGGATAGTGGAAATATCTTCTAAATAGTCTGGTTGCTATTTTGACTGAATTATTGGACAGTGGAACTATCTTCTGAATAGTCTGGTTGCTATTTTGACTGAATTATTGGACAGTGGAACTATCTTCTGAATAGTCTGGTTGATGTGTGGACTGAATTATTGGATAGTGGAACTATCTTCTAAATAGTCTGGTTGATGTGTGGACTGAATTATTGGATAGTGGAACTATCTTCTAAATAGTCTGGTTGCTATGTTGACTGAATTATTGGATAGTGGAACTATCTTCTAAATAGTCTGGTTGATGTGTGGACTGAATTACTGGATAGTGGAACTATCTTCTAAATAGACTGGTTGATGTGTGGACTGAATTATTGGACAGTGGAATTATTTTCAAATCTCATAATCAGTGTAGTCGTTGTTGTGTGGGTGGTGGTGGGAGGGGGGGGTGAGTGATGGGACATAGCAGCAGACAGGATCTTTCGTGTCTAGTCTGTCTCTGGGTCATCATCATCATCAGGTGCCCTGCCGCATGGCGTTGGCGATTATGGACTTCCATCTGTCTCTATCTCTTGTTGCCTCAAGCATCTCTTCCACCCCCCTTGTCTTCAGCCACTCTGCAAGTCCGTCTAGTATCTTCACCTTGGGTCTACCCAGTGCTCTCCTTACCCTCCAGCTTTCCCGTTGTGACCCAGTGTTCCAATTCCCTTTTCCTCATAAAATGGCCTATGAATGTTGCCTGCCTTTTCCTAATCTTCCTTATAAATGATCTACTTGTGTCTGTCTCTGAGTGCATTAACAAATTGTTCAGGTATACCGAGGCTGGTCCCGTCTTTGATATTTGCCACACAGCTCTTCCTCTGTTCACATCTGTGATGGTCTCCTTCAAGGGTGTCCTGAAGGATGGGTCTTGGCAGGATGATGTGACCAACTCCAGCAAGTTTGTGTTGTTGTATAGCTGTAAGGACCGGTTCCTGTGGACCCCTCAAGCTGTCGGTCTTGCTCCATATAATTATTCGAGATAGGGTATTCGAAGCAATTTGTGATGATGATGATGATGATGATGATGATGATGATGATGATGATGATGATGATGATGATGATGATGATTGTTATCATCATCATCATCACCATCATCATAACAATCATCATCATCATCATAACAATAATCATAACAATAATAATAGTAACAGCAACAGTAACAGTAGAGATTGTAGCAGCAGTAGTATCTTGGTGGTGGTGGTGATAGTAGTAAGTCAGTGGTGATGGTGGTGCTGATCATATACACACACATGCGCACGCACGTACACACACACGCACACACACACATAGACACACACGCGCGCGCGCGCGCACACACACACACACAGACACACTCATGTACACACATACACATTAGCCATGTCGACAATGTTCAGTCTTCTCTAATCGCTTCTTCATAAACGTAAGTATTTGCAAGTTTACATCTTTTCTTCATACCCATTACTACAGTTTTGACAGCTCACACACACACACATACACATACACATATACACACACATCACACACACATGCACGCACACACACACACAACACACACGCACACACACACACACACACACGCACACACACACACACGCACACACACACACACACGCACACACACACACACGCACACACACATATATATATATACAAATATGTATATATAATATATATATATATAGAGAAGAGAGAGAGAGAGAGAGAGAGAGAGAGAGAAACATACCCACAAACACACACATACACAAACACACACACTCAACAAACCAATCGATCAATCAATCACATACACAAACACACACACTCAACAAACCAATCGATCAATCAATCACATCCACAAACACACACAATCAACAAATCAATCGATCAATCAATCATTCAATCATTCAAACTTACCCAGAAAACCAAAACCAACCGCCAGGAAGGAGAGAAGAACACAGTTCATCTTTGCACTTCACCCAAGCACTAGGACAAACCAAAGAAATAGATGAACAAAGAAAACAAAGAAAAGGCAAAAGACACGAACGAAGCAGCGGTCAGTAGTCTTGTCAGATAGTCTGTGTGGTAATCGTGGTACCAGACTGCAGGACTGTGGAACTGGGTGGTCAAGGTTATATCACAGACACAGCCACAGAGATGGGAATCTGTCCGCAAGACTACCTGTTAGAAACTTAGCATAATTCTTTTACGAATCTCTTAGAAGGAATAAAGACACTTCATGACAAATATTCAATTTATTTTTCTTTTCCTATGTCGATCATTTATATGTAATTATTTGTTTGTGTGACTGTGTGATGTCCACGACGAGTAATGTATAAGAGATTTCACCAAATATGTGATTCAAAATAAAATAAAATTGTGCTTGTATTTCGCACCCTTTCAAACGGTTATGGCCTAAATGTGTTGCTTATTTAAGTCTGAAGTGGTATTTCTGTTACTCACAGCGGTGGATGAAAGCGCTGCAGAAGGCTGGAGACTGCATAAAACCAAACACACAAAAGAGCACATAAGTAAGTGAAGTTCAGACGTGGTCCCATGACGTAGTATCCAAGGCACAATCTCTGATATAACGTTCTTGACAATCCAGCCGAAAGTTTTCATCTAACGAAAAAGATGGAAAAGATCCAAGAATAATCAAAAATATTTATATTTTTAAGGATCATCGCACCCAGAGAGGTTACCTTTGCGCTCACTTTTTTTGGTCCCATTTTTTTGCAGCACCTTAATGGCCACAGAAGCTGGCACAGTTTTGTTTTTCAATGCGATGATGATGACGCCGATAAGGATAATAATCATGATGCTATGGAGTTCCATCTAGGATTGAGACTGCGTGACAGGGCTGTACTCTACGCTTACTATCATAATTTATCCTGGAGTCAACCAGGCCCGAGAAATACAGACACCTGCGGTGCTGGTCAGAAGATTTGAACAACACCCTCAATGACGCATCCGTGAAGTGGATTAGACTCGACTGTGTGGTCCAGTCTTTCCAATGAGCCCATAGCACACCCAACTCTGGGTAGGAGCCGGTTAGAGCCGAAAAATCCCACAATGATTTTTTAAGGTACTGATGGGGATTCGAAAAACAATCTTCCAGTCAGTAGTCCGTTGCGTTAACCACTACATCACGGCGGCTGGTAGAATAATCAGAAATATATACTGGTAACAAACAGTAGCAATGAGAATAGAAAACGATATAAGCTCTTTCCAAAATATTAAAAGAAAGAGGGGTCAGGCAGGGGTGTGTTCTGTCAACAGACTTGTTTTCACTTTACAGCGAAACCATCATAAGAAACCTAGAAGAATGCCCTGGGATAAAGATTGGAGGAAAAATGATAAACAACATTCGTTACGCAGATAGACAGCAAAAATAAAGGGCTGGATCTAAGTAGCAAGAAGACTGATGTCATGGTAATCAGTAAAAAACAAGAAATCCTCTCATGCAAAATAACAGCAAATAGCACAACTTTGAGACAGGTTGATAAGTTCAAATACCTGGGAACGGTCATCTCACCGGACAACAAATGCACATCAGAAATAGCCAGCAGAATCGGACAATCCAAAACTGCATTCAAAAAGATGACAAGCGTTCTTACCAACAACTGCCTATCAATTAACATCAGAAAGAGAGTTCTTGAATGTTGTTTAGAACCGATACTGTTGTACGGTTGTGAGGCGTGGACAGTCAGCTTGCTAACTCAGAACAAAATTGAGGCAGCCGAAATGTGGTTCTTAGAAGAATGTTGAGAGTTCCATGGACAGCGAAGAAAACAAACGAGACAGTCTTGAAGGAGGCAAACACAAGAAGATCGTTAGGGAAAGACAAGCAGCATTTATAGGACATTTTATTAGGAAAGGCGAATTAGAGCACCTGGTCACAATAGGAAAGCTGGAGGGAAAGAGAACACCAGGTAGAACCAGGGAAAAAATATTGGACGGATTTTCAGGGTGGCTGAAGACAGAGAGGGTGGGAGATATGCTTGCAGCGACAAGGGATAGATTCGTGTGCAGGGCCATGATCGCCAACGCCATGCAGCAGGGCACATGATGATGATGATGAATGGGAGTTTCTATCTTGCTAATGGGGATTCTCATCGATTTGTTGAGAATTGTACATGTAGCTTATGACAGTTTTTTACTGTCTTGTGGGAGTTTTTATCGAGCTAATGAGATGTTATATCTAGTTTATGAGAGTTTTTATCAGCTAATTTACCAATGATCATGTGATCTGTATTAATGTAAGTGTCCCACTATGTTTATACTGCATTAATGTATGTATCCCACTGACTGTATCTATACTGCATTAATGTATGTATCCCACTGACTGTATCTATACTGCATTGATGTATGTATCCCACTGTATTTATACTGCATTAATGTATGTATCCCACTGACTGTATTTATACTGCATTAATGTATGTATCCCACTGACTGTATTTATACTGTATTAATGTATGTATCCCACTGTATTTATACTGCATTGATGTATGTATCCCACTGACTGTATTTATACTGCATTGATGTATGTATCCCACTGTATTTATACTGCATTGATGTATGTATCCCACTGACTGTATTTATACTGCATTAATGTATGTATCCCACTGACTGTATTTATACTGCATTAATGTATGTATCCCACTGACTGTATTTATACTGTATTAATGTATGTATCCCACTGACTGTATTTATACTGCATTAATGTATGTGTCCCACTGACTGTATTTATACTGTATTAATGTATGTATCCCACTGACTGTATTTATACTGCATTAGTGTATGTGTCCCACTGACTGTATGTATCCCACTGACTGTATTTATACTGCATTGATGTATGTATCCCACTGACTGTATTTATACTGCATTGATGTATGTATCCCACTGACTGTATTTATACTGCATTGATGTATGTATCCCACTGACTGTATTTATACTGCATTAATGTATGTATCCCACTGACTGTATTTATACTGCATTAATGTATGTATCCCACTGACTGTATTTATACTGTATTAATGTATGTATCCCACTGACTGTATTTATACTGCATTAATGTATGTATCCCACTGACTGTATTTATACTGTATTAATGTATGTATCCCACTCACTGTATTTATACTGTATTAATGTATGTATCCCACTGACTTTATTTATACTGCATTAATGTATGTATCCCACTGACTGTATTTATACTGTATTAATGTATGTATCCCACTGACTGTATTTATACTGCATTGTTGTATGTATCCCACTGACTGTATTTATACTGCATTGTTGTATGTATCCCACTGACTTTATTTATACTGCATTGATGTATGTATCCCACTGACTGTATTTATACTGCATTGATGTATGTATCCCACTGACTTTATTTATACTGTATTAATGTATGTATCCCACTGACTTTATTTATACTGTATTAATGTATGTATCCCACTGACTTTATTTATACTGTATTAATGTATGTATCCCACTGACTTTATTTATACTGCATTGATGTATGTATCCCACTGACTGTATTTATACTGCATTGTTGTATGTATCCCACTGACTTTATTTATACTGCATTGATGTATGTATCCCACTGACTGTATTTATACTGCATTGATGTATGTATCCCACTCACTGTATTTATACTGCATTAATGTATGTATCCCACTGTATTTATACTGCATTGTTGTATGTATCCCACTGACTGTATTTATACTGCATTGTTGTATGTATCCCACTCACTGTATGTATCCCACTCACTGTATTTATACTGTATTAATGTATGTATCCCACTGACTGTATTTATACTGTATTAATGTATGTATCCCACTGACTGTATTTATACTGTATTAATGTATGTATCCTACTGACTGTATTTATACTGCATTGTTGTATGTATCCCACTGACTGTATTTATACTGCATTGATGTATGTATCCCACTCACTGTATTTATACTGCATTGATGTATGTATCCCACTCACTGTATTTATACTGCATTGATGTATGTATCCCACTGACTGTATTTATACTGCATTGTTGTATGTATCCCACTGACTTTATTTATACTGCATTGATGTATGTATCCCACTGACTTTACATGTATTTATACTGCATTAATGTATGTATCCCACTGACTGTATTTATACTGCATTAATGTATGTATCCACTGACTTTACATGTATTTATACTGCATTAATGTATGTATCCCACTGACTGTATTTATACTGATTAATGTATGTATCCCACACTGAACTTTTAACATGTATTTATACTGCATTATGTATGTATCCCACTGACTTACATGTATTTATACTGCATTAATGTATGTTCCCACTGACTGTATTTATACTGTATTAATGTATGTATCCCACTGACTTAATTATTATACTGCATTAATGTATGTTCCCACTGACTGTATATCCACTGATTGTATTTATACTGCATTAATGTATGTATCCCACTGACTGTATTTATACTGCATTAATGTATGTATCCCACTGACTGCATTTATACTGCACTAATGTATGTATCCCACTGACTGTATTTATACTGCATTAATGTATGTATCCCACTGACTGTATTATTTATACTGCATTGATGTATGTATCCCACTGACTGTATTTATACTGCACTAATGTATGTATCCCACTGACTGTATTTATACTGCATTGATGTATGTATCCCACTGTATTTATACTGCATTATGTATGTATCCCACTGACTGTATTTATACTGCATTGATGTATGTATCCCATTGACTTTACATGTATTTATACTGCATTAATGTATGTATCCCACTGAATGTATTCATACTGCATTAACTCTTTGACTCCCTACCCTATCCACCAGCTGCAAAAACTTAACCTTTTGATTCCCTCACCCTTACATTTTGCTTGCTAGCATGGTTGACAATGCAGAATGCTTGCTGACAGGGTGCGGGAATGAAAAGGTTTCATGTATGTCTCTAATCAAGTGTGGGACATATGTGCCGCTCTCACTGTCTCTGTCTCTGGTCAAGCATGGAACAAAAGGTGCCGCTCTCTCTATATCTCTGGCCAAGTGTGGGACACAGGCGCTGCTCTGTTTCTTTGTGTCTCTGGTCAACTGTGGGATAGAAGTGTCGCTGTCTCTGTGTCTTTGGTCAGGTGTAGGACTGAGGTGCCACTCTCTCTGTCTATGTCTCTGGTCAAGAGTGGGACAGAGGTCAGGTCAAGGTCATAGGTTTATCTGGTTGGTCCTTGTGTTGAAAGGAAACGTTCATGGACAAACATACACTCGCGCGCGCGCGCGCACACACACACACACACACACACACACACACACTCACACACACACCACTGACACACACACATACAGCACACAAACACACAACACACACACACACACATACACAACACACACACACACACACACAGCACACTGACACAGACGGACAGACTGACACACACACAATTCTCTTGCATGATTGTCACTCACCTCAGTAACCTCTGTACCTGTAGAACACAGACACCCATGTCCACTTTAATGAGTCACTGACTTGTAGAACAAGACACCATGTCCACTTTTAATGAGTCACTGACTGTAGAACACAGACACCATGTCCACTTTTAATGAGTCTACTGATATGTAGAACACAGACACCCATGTCCATTTTACATGAGTCATGAACCTGTAGAACACAGACACCCATGTCCATTTTAATGATAGTCACCCGACCTGTAGAACGCAGGCACCCATGTCCATTTTAATGAGTCATGACTTGTAGAACACAGACACCCATGTCCACTTTTAATGAGTCATGACTTGTAGAACACAGACACCATGTCCATTTTAATGATCAGTCACTGACCTGTAGAACACAGACACCATGTCCACTTTTAATGAGTCATGATTGTAGTAGAACACAGACACCCATGTCCATTTTAATGAGTCACTGACTTGTAGAACACAGACACCTATGTCCATTTTACATGAGTGTCACTGACTTGTAGAACACAGACACCATGTCCTTTAATGAGTCACTGACCTGTAGAACGCAGACACCATGTCCATTTAATGAGTCACTGACTTGTAGAACACAGACACCATGTCCATTTCAATGAGTCAATGACCTGTTAACGAAGAACACGACCATGTCCACTTTCAATGAGTCTGACTGTACTTTTAGAACACAGACACCCATGTCCACTTTTAATGAGTCATGACCTGTAGAACGCAGAACCCATGTCTACTTTCAATGAGTCAATGACTGTAGAACGCAGACACCACAGGAGTCAGTGACTCTGTACATATTGAACACGGACACCCAGTCATTCTCATATGAGTCAGTGACCTGTTATCTTGATCAGTGACCCATTGCCTATGTCCATTCTTATAATTATGAGTCAGTGACCTGTTACCTGTAGAACATAGACACCTATGTCCATTCTATAATTATGAGTCAGTGACCTGTACCTGTAGAACACAGACATCTATGTCCATTCTTATAATATGAATCAGTGACCTGTTACCTGTAGAAACAGACACCTATGTCCATTTTATAATTATGAGTCAGTGACCTGTTACCTGTAGAACACATAGACACCTATGTCCATTTATAATTATGAGTCAGTGACCTGTTACCTGTAGACACAGACACCTATGTCCATTTTATAATTATGAGTCAGTGACCTGTTACCTGTAGAACACAGACACCGATGTCCATTCTTATATTATGAGTCAGTGACCTGTTACCTGTAAAAAACAGACACCTATGTCCATCTTTATAATTATGAGTCAGTGACCTGTTACCTGTAGAACACTGACACCTATGTCCATTCATTATGAGTCAGTGACCTGTTACCTGTAGAACACAGACCCTATGTCCATTGTTTAATTATGAGTCAGTGACCTGTACCTGTAGAACACAGACACCTATGTCCATTTTATAATTACGAGTCAGTGACCTGTTACCTGTAGAACACTGACACCTATGTCCATTCTTATGAGTCAGTGACCTGTTACCTGTAGAACACAGACACCCATGTCCATTCTTATTATGAGTCAGTGACCTGTTACCTGTAGAACACAGACACCTATGTCCATTCTTATAATGATGAGTCAGTGGCCTGTTACCTGTAGAACACAGACACCTATGTCCATTCTCATATGAGTCAGTGACCTGT
The DNA here is from genome assembly GCA_030674185.1 of Monoplex corrugatus. NCBI lineage: Eukaryota > Metazoa > Mollusca > Gastropoda > Littorinimorpha > Ranellidae > Monoplex > Monoplex corrugatus. Next base: position 15,104,267 of record JAPXFY010000027.1, on the reverse strand, counting down.
TACCTGTAGAACACATACACCTATGTCCATTCTCATATGAGTCAGTGACCTGTTACCTGTAGAACACAGACACCTATGTCCATTCTCATATGAGTCAGTGACCTGTTACTTGTAGAACACAGACACCTATGTCCATTCTTATGAGTCAGTGACCTGTTACCTGTAGAACACAGACACCTATGTCCATTCTTATAATTATGAGGTAGTGACCTGTTACCTGTAGGACAAAGACACCCATGTCCATTTTATAATTATGAGTCAGTGACCTGTTACCTGTAGAACACAGACACCTATGTCCATTCTTATAATTATGAGTCAGTGACCTGTTACCTGTAGAACACAGACACCTATGTCCATTCTTATAATTGTGAGTCAGTGACCTGTTACCTGTAGAACACAGACACCCATGTCCATTCTCATAATTGTGAGTCAGTCTACGTAGGACCTCCTGTTCCATCTCATTGTGTGACTCAGACACAGACACCTATGTCCATTCTATGATTATGAATCAGTGACCTGTTACCTGTAGAACACAGACACCCATGTCCATTCTTTAATTATGAGTCAGTGACCTGTACCTGTAGAACACAGACACAGTGCCATTCTTAATTATGAGTCAGTGACCTGTTACCTGTAGAACACAGACACCTCATGTCCATTCTTATAATTATGAGTCAGTGACCTGCTACCTGTAGAACACAGACACCTATGTCCATTCTTATAATTATGAGTCAGTGACCTGTTACCTGTAGAACACAGACACCTATGTCCATTCTTATAATTATGAGTCAGTGACTGCTACCTGTAGAACACAGACACCTATGTCCATTCTTATAATTATGAGTCAGTGACCTGTTACCTGTAGAACACAGACACCTATGTCCATTTTATAATTATGAGTCAGTGACTGTTACCTGTAGACACAGACACCTATGTCCATTCTTATAATTATGAGTCAGTGACCTGTTACCTGTAGGACACAGACACCTATGTCCATTCTTATAATTATGAGTCAGTGACCTGTTACCTGTAGGACACAGACACCTATGTCCATTCTTATAATTATGAGTCAGTGACCTTGTCACCTGTAGGAACTTACAGACTACACCTATGTCCATTCTTATAATATGAGTCAGTGACCTGTTACCTGTAGAACAGACACCTATGTCATTCTTATATATTCATGACCTGTTACCTGTAGAACATAACACTATGTCATTCTTATATGATTCAGTGACTGTTACCTGTAGAACACAGACACCTATGTCAATTCTTAATATGAGTCAGTGACCTGTTACCTGTAGAACACAGACACCTATGTCCATTCTTTAATTATGATTCAGTGACCTGTTACCTGTAGAACACAACACCTATGTCCATTCTTATAATTATGTATCAGTGACCGTTACCTGTAATACACAGACACCTTGTCCATTTCTTATAATTATGAGTCAGTGACTGTTACCTGTAGAACACAGACACCTATGTCCATTCTTATAATTATGAGTCAGTGACCTGTTACGTAAACTCTGTGAGTAGACTACGAACACCCATGTCCATTCTTATAATTATGAGTCAGTGACCTGTTACCTGTAGAACACACACAACTATGTCCATTCTTATATGAGTCAGTGACCTGTTGCCTGTAGAACACAGACACCCATGTCCATTCTTATAATTATGAGTCAGTGACCTGTTACCTGTAGAACACAGACACATTGTCCATTCTCTAATGAGTCAATTCGTGAAACCTATGTACTAAATGTTGTAGTAGCAAACACCATGTCCATTCTTATATATGAGTCAGTGACTGTACCTAGAACACAATCACTATGTCCATTCTTATATTATGAGTCAGTGACCTGTTACCTGTAGAACACAGACACCTATGTCCATTCTTATATGATGAGTCAGTGACCTGTTACACTGTAGAACACAGACACCCATGTCCATTCTTATATTATGAGTCAGTGACTGTTACCTGTAGAACACAAACACCTATGTCCATTCTTATATATTATGAGTCAGTGACCTGTTACCTGTAGAACACAGACACCTATGTCCATTCTTATAATTATGAGTCAGTGACCTGTTACCTGTAGAACACAGACAACCCATGTCCATTCTTATAATTATGAGTCAGTGACCTGTTACCTGTAGAACACAGACACCATGTCCATTCTTATAATTATGAGTCAGTGACCTGTTACCTGTAGAACACAAGACACCTATGTCCATTCTTATATTATGAGTCAGTGACCTGTTACCTGTAGAACACAGACACCTATGTCCATTCTTATAATTATGAGTCAGTGACCTGTTACCTGTAGAACACAGACACCCATGTCCATTATTATAATTATGAGTCAGTGACCTGTTACCTGTAGAACACAGACACCTATGTCCATTCTTATGATTATGAGTCAGTGACCTGTTACCTGTAAAACACAGACACCCATGTCCATTGTTATAATTATGAGTCAGTGACCTGTTACCTGTAGAACACAGACACCTATGTCCATTCTCATAATTATGAGTCAGTGACCTGTTACCTGTAGAACACAGACACCTATGTCCATTGTTATAATTATGAGTCAGTGACCTGTTACCTGTAGAACACAGACACCTATGTCCATTCTTATATGAGTCAGTGACCTGTTACCTGTAGAACACAGACACCCATGTCCATTATTATAATTATGAGTCAGTGACCTGTTACCTGTAGAACACAGACACCTATGTCCATTCTCATATGAGTCAGTGACCTGTTACCTGTAGAACACAGACAACTATATCCATTCTTATGAGTCAGTGACCTGTTACCTGTAGAACACAGACACCCATGTCCATTCTGATATGAATCAGTGACCTGTTACCTGTAGAACACAGACACCTATGTCCATACTTATGAGTCAGTGACCTGTTACCTGTAGAACACAGACACCTATGTCCATTCTTATAATTTTGAGTCAGTGACCTGTTACCTGTAGAACACAGACCCCCACATCCATTCTCAAGAGAAAGAGTGACTTTTTCTCTGTAGAACATAGACCCCCATCATCATCATCATCATCAGGTGCCCTGCCGATTGGCGTTGGAGATCATGGACTTTCCATCTGTCTCTATCTCTCGTTGCCCCTAGCATCTCCCCCACCCTCCTCGTCCCCAGCCACTCTGCAAGTCCGTCCAGCATTTTCTCCCTGGGCCTACCTGGTGCTCTCTTTCCCTCCAGCTTTCCCGTTGTGACCAGGTGCCCCAAACCCCCTTCCTCATAAAATGGCCTATAAATGTTGCCTGTCTTTTCTTAATCTTCCTTATGAGTGATCTACTTGTGTCTGCCTCCATCAAGACTGTCTGGTTTGTTTTCTTTGCCGTCCATGGAACGCTCAACATTCTTCTTAGAAACCACATCTCGGCTGCCTCAATCTTGTTCTGTCATTCTCAAATAAGGTCAATGATCTCTGTACCCGTAAAACATGTCAAATCTCTTATCCAAGAGAGACCTGTTTACCTGTAGAACACAGACCTCCTTGTCCAGCCGTAGAACCGGATACAACAAACTGTTACGGCGGACACCGGACATGAGGTCCAGTGGTCGTGACTTATCTTTGGTTTGGTCAGTGGTAACGTATCTGTTACTATAATCATTGGTCGGGAAAACAGAAACGCGCTGAACCCAGTGCACCGTCTCACCTGCAGCCCAATACACATATATCGGCTATCTTTCATGACTGTCACAAACAAACACACAAACACTAACTGCCTGTTGACAGAAGTTTCAGAAACTGTAATTGAAACTGAAACCTCGGTCAACAGGCAGTTATGTTTTGTTTGTTTGGTTGGTTGGTTGGTTGGTTGATTGGTTGGTTGGTTGGTTGGTTGGTTGGTTGGTTGGTGGTTAGTTGGTTGGTTGGTTGGTTGGTTGGTTGGTTGGTTGGTTGGTTGGTTCGTTCGTTCGTTCGTTGGCTGGTTGGTTGGTTGGTTGGTTGGTTGGTTGGTTGGTTGGTTGGCTGATTGGTTGGTTGATTAATTGGTTGGTTCGTTCGTTCGTTCGTTTGTTCGTTCATTCATTCGTTGGTTCGTTGGTTTCTTCTTTCTTTCTTTCTTTCTTTCTTCCTTCCTTCCTTCCTTCCTTCCTTCCTTTTTGTCTCCTTTCTTGCTCTGAAACTTTCAATACAAATCATGTTGTTTATAACCATGCCGACCACAAGGGCCTTATCAGAGCACATATGTGATTTTACGCACATTTAAGGTGTATTGGCCTGGTGGGGAAGGGAGGATTTATGGGGTAGGGGTGCTTAACATTTTTATTCAGGGTTTTTGTTGTTGTTGTTGTTATTATTGTTATTGTTACTGTTACTGTTACTGTTACTGTTATTGTTATTGTTATTATTGTTACTGTTACTGTTATTGTTGTTGTTGTTGTTGTTGTTGTTGTTGTGATGTTGTTGTTGTTTGTTTGTTCGTTTGTTTGTTTGTTTGTTTGTTTGTTTGTTTGTTTGTTTGTTTGTTTGTTGTCCATGACCAAAAAGGAGGAGAAGAGTTGTAGAATGGTTCAGACATTTGCATGCCAGGGTTCGTTCCCCGTAGAGGCCTGGCACTTTTCTCCTCAGTTTGACGGAAAAAAAATCGAACTGAACGTCTAGACCTTCGGAAAGGGGGCGAAAATCGAGTCGTACCCGTGCGCCTTCTGGCCCGCCCACGCTTAAGATCCTACGGCAGTTGAAAATCGTGAATAGCAGGACATCTGCCTGGCTGCCTTGGTATGAAACATTGGAGAAATAGGTTGATTTCCCAGGTCCTTCCCCTTGAGGGCCAATAAGCCTTCTTGCCTTTCTGAACTACAAGTTAAAAAAAATTGGGTGGCGCTGCACAGCGGCGACGTGCTCTCAAAGGGGAGAGCAGCCCGAGTTTCACACAGTAAATCTATTTTGACGAAAGAAACGAACATGAATGTGAAATAACTAGGAAAAGAGGTGCACAGTCCAGTTTCCCAGCCAGACTAACAACAACAACAAAAGTACGAGCCGAATCTCACGACTCGAATTGTTACGAGCAGACAAACACTTTATCCATTCTGCCATCTTCCTATCCGCGGTAGTTGGTTCTTTTCAAGAGTCATGGACCTTCTATCATCATCATCAGGTGCCCTGCCGCATGGCGTTGGCGATCATGGACTTCCATCCGTCTCTATCTCTTGTTGCCCCAACGATCTCCTCCACCCTCCTCGTTTCAGCCACTCTGCAAGTCTGTCTAGCATTTTCTCCCTGGGTCTGCCTGGTGCTCTCTCTTTCCCTCCAGCTTTCCCGTTGTGGCCAGGTGCTCCAAATCCCCCTTCCTCATAAAATGGCCTATAAATGTTGCCTGTCTTTTCCTAATCTTCTTTATGAATGATCTTCTTGTGTCTGCCTCCATCAAGACTGTCTCGTTTTGTTTTCTTTGCTGTCCATGCACCTTAAGATCAGATATCTCGAGTTTAATCCGGCTGCGCATCAATGGCCTGTTTACTGCTCTCTTAATGTTTCAATCATTTTGGTGGTGGACAGTGGATAGATCGGGGACAGTGGATAGAACGGGGACAGTGGATAGAACGGGGACAGTGGATAGAACAGGGAACAGTGGCTAGAACGGGACGTGGATAGAACGGGGACAGGTGATAGAACGGGGACAGGGGATAGAACAGGGAAAAGTGGATAGACGAGGACAGTAGATAGAACAGGGACAATGATAGAACGGGGACAGTGATAGAAGAGGACAGTGGATAGAACGGGGACAGTGGGATAGAACTGGGGACAGTAGATAGAAC
>JAPXFY010000027.1:15085961-15088461 GCA_030674185.1 Monoplex corrugatus | reverse complement strand
AGGAAAAGAGAAGAGAGGAGAAAGAGAAGACAGACAGACAGAGACAGAGAGAGAGGAAAGAAAGAGAAGGAAAGAGAGAGAGAGAAAGAGAGAGAAGGAGAGAGAGAGAAAGAGACAGACAGACAGACAGACAGACAGAAGAGGGAGAGAAGGATAAACAGAGCATCATAAATTGATAGAAATGGTACAGACTGCATCAGGGCGAGACCTAACTTACATCCAAAGGGAGGCAACTGTGGTACGACAATTATAGTGTCGTCTGCTTCCTTCTCCATTCTCACCTGACACCAGCGACCTCTGCCGTCTCTTGCATTGATTTCGTTTGTCCTCTCCTTCCTCTCCACCTTCCCCCACACCCGAGAGATAAACACACACACACAAACACACACCCCACCAACACCACACACAGACACACACACCATACATGACATACACACACAATACACATACACACCACGCACACACACACACGCACACACACCAACACACACATACACACAACATATACACGACACATTAACACATACATACACACCATACACGCACACACCATACATGACACACACACATACACGCACACACACACATAAACACCATACAGACACACATACATACGACCATACTGACACACACATACACACATTAAACACACGCAAACACTCATACACGCACACACAATATACACATACATGTTGACACATCACACACACTGACTCACTACTGACGCACGCACACCCCACACACACACACACATACACAACACGCACACACACACACACACAACACAACACACACCACACACAACATACACACGCACCACACTATATACACATACGAAACATACACACAAAACACACACGCACACGTCACACACACACACACACACACACACACACACACACACAACACACACACACACACCACACCAACACACACACACACACACATACACTACTGAAACAACACACACAACACACACACACACACACAACACACGCACGCGCACACACACACACACACACACACGCACACACGCACACACACACGCACACACACACACACGCACGCACGCACACACACACACACACACGCACACACACACACACACAGCACACACACACACACACACACATGAGCTTCCGCTAAGTCCCAAAGCCTAACATGACCTACAGAGTAGTCCTTGTCTGCGAGAGAAGAGGGAGTTGTGTTTTGTGTCGAAAAGGACCATAGCTCTATAAGTGGAAATATTTGTTCTTCTGCTCGTGAGTTATGTGTAAAGGACCATGAGGGTTGATGTGTTTTCCTTCTGCACGTGAGTTGTGTGGTAAAGGACAGTGAGTGTTGATGTGTTTGTTCCTTCTGCACGTGAGTTGTGTGGTAAAGGACAGTGAGTGTTGATGTGTTTGTCCTTCTGCACGTGAGGTGTATGGTAAAGGACAGTGAGTGTTGATGTGTTTGTCCTTCTGCACGTGAGTTGTGTGGTAAAGGACAGTGAGTGTTTATGTGTTTATTCTTCTGCACGTGACTTATGTGGTAAAGGACCATGAGTGTATATGTGTTTGTCCCTCTGCACGTGAGTTATGTGGTAAAGGACCATGAGTGTATATGTGTTTGTCCCTCTGCACGTGAGTTATGTGGTAAAGGAAAGTGAGTGTATAAGTTTGTCCTCCTATACGTGAGTTATGTGGTAAAGGACATGAGTGTTGATATGTTTGTCCTTCTGCACGTGAGTTGTGTGGTAAAGGACAGTGAGTGTTGATGTGTTTGTCCTTCTGCACGTGAGTTGTGTGGTTAAAGGACCATGAGTGTTGATGTGTTTGTCCTTCTGCACGTGAGGTGTGTGGTAAAGGACAGTGAGTGTTGATGTGTTTGTCCTTCTGCACGTGAGGTGTATGGTAAAGGACAGTGAGTGTTGATGTGTTCGTCCTTCTGCACGTGAGTTGTGTGGTAAAGGACAGTGAGTGTTGATATGTTTGTCCTTCTGCACGTGAATTGTGTGGTAAAGGACAGTGAGTGTTGATATGTTTGTCCTTCTGCACGTGAGTTGTGTGGTAAAGGACAGTGAGTGTTGATGTGTTTGTTCTTCTGCACGTGAGTTGTGTGGTAAAGGACAGTGAGTGTTTATGTGTTTGTTCTTCTGCACGTGAGTTGTGTGGTAAAGGACAGTGAGTGTTTATGTGTTTGTCCTTCTGCACATGAATTGTGTAGTAAAGGACAGTGAGTGTTGATCTGTTTGTCCTTCATATCGCATAGCATAACATAGCCTAGCCTAGCCTGGACTAGCCTGGTATAGTATAGTATAGTATAGTATAGTATAGTATAGTTATAGTATAGTATAGTATAGTATAGTATAGTATAGTATAGTATAGTATAGTATAGTATAGTATAGTTAGTGTAGTGTAGTGTAGTAGTAGTATAGTATAGTATAGTATAGTATAGTATAGTATAGTATAGTATAGTATAGTATAGTATAGTATAGTATAGTATAGTATAGTATAAT
>JAPXFY010000027.1:15040961-15078461 GCA_030674185.1 Monoplex corrugatus | reverse complement strand
AAGAATATCTGCCAGAAATAAATATGTTGGTTAGGTCAAGACATGTTCTTTTTGCGTATAAAATAGGTCATTTTTTTGTGAAAAAAGATTTGTTACAAATGAATGTTGGTTAGGTCAAAACGCTGTGCTCCGATTGCGTATAAAACAGGTCAATTTTTTGTGATTGATTGATTGATTGATTGATTGATTTGGTTCAGTTTTTACGTTGGCACCCACCTCTGGTGATATGGCCAACGGGGATAACCATCCCAGGGAAGTGGGGGCAGAACGGAGGGGGGGGGGGGAGCTATCTGATCCTGTACTGTCACCGCCAGTACAACGATGGTGTTAAGATGGGACAGTAGTGAAGACCAATTTTAATGTAGCGCACCTCGGGATTCGAGCCCACAACTTTGTGTGTATGTATGTGTGTTGTGTGTGTGTGTGTGTGTGTGTGTGTGTGTGTGTGTGTGTGTGTGTGTGTGTGTGTGTGTGTGTGTGTGTATGTGTGTGTGTGTGTGTGTGTGTGTGTGGTGTGTGTGTGTGTGTGTGTGTGTGTGTGTGTGAAAATGTTTGTCAGAAATAATTGTGTGGTTATGTCAAGACAGTGTGCTCTAGCTGTGTTTAAAACAGGTCAAATTTTTTTGTGTGAAAAAAATGTTTGCCAGAAATAAATATGTTGGTTGGGTCAAGATGCCCTGCTCTTGTTGTGTATAAAATAGGTCAAAATTGTGTATGAAAAAAATGATTGCCAGAAATAAATATGCTGGCTAGGTCAAGACACTGTAATTTAGTTGCGTATAAAACAGGTCAATTTTTTCTTTCAAAAAATGTTTGCCAGAAATAGATATGTTGGTTAGGTCAAGATGCCGTGCTCCAGTTGTGTACAAAACAGGTCAAATTTTTGTGAAAAAAATGTTTGCCAGAAATTTATATGTTGGTTAGATCAAGACACCGTTATCTGGTTGTGTATAAAACAGGTCAAATTTTGTGAAAAAATGTTTGCTAAAAATGTGTGTTGGTTAGGTCAAGACGCCGTGCTGTAGTTGTGTACAAAACAGGTCAATTTTTGATGAAAAAATGTTTGCCACAAATAAATATGTTGGTTAGGTCAAAACGCTGTGCTCCAACTGCGTAGAAAATGGGTCATTTTTTTGTGTGAAAAAAATGTTTGCCAAAAATGTGTATGTTGGTTAGGTCAAGATGTCGTGCTCTAGTTGTGTATGAAATATGTCAAACTTTTGTGGAAAAAATTGCCAGAAATAAATATGGTGCTTAGGTCAAGACGCCGTGCTCCAGTTTTGTATAAAACAGGTCAATTTTTGTGTGAAAAATGTTTGCCAGAAATAGATATGTTGGTTTTAGGTCAAAACGCCCGTACTCTAGTTGTGTTGTAAAACAGGTCAATTTTTGTGTGAAAAAAAATGTTTGCCAGAAATAAATACGTTGGTTAGGTCAAAACGCCGTACACTAGTTGTGTATAAAACAGGTCAATTTTTGTGTGAAAAAAATGTTTACCAGAAATAGATACGTTGGTTATGTCAAGACGCCTACCTGATCCTATACTGACACCACCAGAATAACAATGATGTTAAGATGGGACAGTGAGAGGCCAGTTTTAATGTAGCACACCCTGGGATTCGAGCTCAGAACCATTTGTGTGTGTGTGTGTGTGTGTGTGTGTGTGTGTGTGTGTGTGTGTGTGTGTGTGTGTGTGTGTGTGTGTGTGTGTGTGTGTGTGTGTGTGTGTGTGTGTGTGTGTGTGTGTGCGAAAAAAAATGTTTGTCAGAAATAAATCTGTTGGTTAGGTCAAGACGCCGTGCTCTAGTTATGTATGAAATAGGTAAAGTTTTTTTGTGAAAAAATGTTTGCCAGAAATAAATAATGGGTCAAGACGCTGTGTTCTAGTTGTGTATAAAATAGGTCAATTTTTGTGTGTGAAAAAATGTTTGCCAGAAATAAATACGTTGGTTCACCAAAAAGTAGACCTGTTTCATAGGCAACTAGAGTACAGCATCCTGATCTAACCAACAAAATTACTCTGGCAAACATATTTCTCACAAAAAATCGACATATTTTATGCAAAATTGAATACGCCGTCTTGACCTAACCAACTTTTACTTCTGGCAAATACTTTTTCACAAAAAATTGACCTATTTTATACGCAGTTGGAGCACAGCGTCTTAACATAAACAATACATCTATTTCTGGCAAACATTTGTGTATAAACAGGTCAATTTATTGTGAAAAAAATATTTGCCAGAAATAAATATGTTGGTTAGGTCAAGACACCGTACTCCAACTGTATACAACACAGGTCAATTTTTGTGTGAAAAAAATATTTGCCAGAAATAATTATGTTGGTTAGGTCAAGATGCAGTGCTCTAGTTGTGTATGAAACAGGTAAATTTTTTGTTAAAAAATGTTTGCCAGAAATAGATGTATTGTTTATGTTAAGACGCTGTGCTCCAACTGCGTATAAAATAGGTCAATTTTTGTGAAAAAGTATTTGCCAGAAGTAAAAGTAGGTTAGGTCAAGACGGCGTATTCAATTTTGCATGAAATATGTCGATTTTTTGTGAGAAATATGTTTGCCAGAGTAATTTTGTTGGTTAGATCAGGATGCTGTACTCTAGTTGCCTATGAAACAGGTCTACTTTTTGGTGAAAAATTATTTGCCAGAAATAAATGTTGGTTAGGTCAAGATGCCGTGCTCCAGTTTCGTACAAAATAAGTCATTTTTTGTGTGAAAAAAAATGTTTGCCAGAAATCAATATGTTGGTTAGGTCAAGTCACTCTGCTCTACTTGTATATAAAACAAGTCATTTTTTCTTTTTTTGAAAAATGTTTGCCAGAAATGAATATGTTGGTTAGGTCAAGATACAGTGCTCTAGTTGTGTATGGAACAGGTCAATTTTTGTGTCAAAATTTGTCGGCCAGAAATAAATGTTGGTTAGGTCAAGACGCCACGCTCTAGTTGTAAATAAAATAGGTAAAAAAAAATTAATTTTTATCAAAAATTATATGTTGGTTAGGTCAAGATGCCTTGCTGCTGTTATGTACAAAACAGGTCAACTTTTTGTGTGAAAAAATATTTGCCAGAAATAAATACGTATTCAGCATTACCTGTTGATGCGTTTTAATATTCCTTCTAAGATAGAGAGATGAAATAAACAAAAAAGTAGAAAAGAAGACAAGACAAGAATTTCAATCAAATAAGCGGTCATTTGATTTTCAGAAATAGTACACATACATTCAAAGACATGTCATGTAACTGGAGCTCTCAGTTGACTGATACCTTTTATACACACGCTATTTTTCTTTTCTTCGTCTTCGATTGCAAAAGCCTCTTTTCATTTTCTTTTTCGCTTGTAACCTATTTTTGTAGATTTTCTTTTCCCCTTGCGATTTGTCCTCCCTTTGTGACATTTAAGCCATGTTTTATTGTGACAAGTGTAGTGAGGGGTTTGGTGGTATGTGAAGTGTCCCCCCACTTGTGCCTGCCATGACTCATAGTTGTGGCATCCTGCCTGTCTGATAACCGGTGACAGCTGGTGGAGAAAAGGGGATGTGATATTAATAAAACCCACTACCACATCATCACCACGACTGCTGCTTGTGTGTTTGCAGCGTCTGTCTGTCCGACCCTCAGTCCATAATAATTACGTCTGGCTGGCTGTATGAACCAGTCTATACAGCGATTTCTTTGTTATCGTTGTGACTATGATTTTACCAAGAGTAATTTCTCAGGCAGTTTGGATTCAGAGGCTATAAAGAACTATGATGTCTGAAAAAGGGTACCCCGTGTTGTTTGCGTGATAATTATAATAAGTGATTGTTTGTGACTATGATTTTACCAACAGTAATTTCTCAGGCAGTTTGGATTCAGAGGCTATAAAGAACTATGAAGTCTGAAAAAGGGTACCCCGTGTTGTTTGCGTGATAATTATAATAAGTGATTGTTTGTGACTATGATTTTACCAACAGTAATTTCTCAGGCAGTTTGGATTCAGAGGCTATAAAGAACTATGGAGTCTGAAAAAGGGTACCCCGTGTTGTTTGCGTGATAATTATAATAAGTGATTGTTTGTGACTATGATTTTACCAACAGTAATTTCTCAGGCAGTTTGGATTCAGAGGCTATAAAGAACTATGGAGTCCAAAAAAGGGTACCCCGTGTTGTTTGCGTGATAATTATAACGAGTTATTGCTTTTTTTTTTTCCAGCAGGTGCCTGTGAGTCTGTTGGTTTGACTGTGTGCTGTGATCCTTTTTGTTTCCTGCTGGGTGCCTGTGACTGTTGTTGTTGATCTTCGGTCCGAACATGTCCTCCGCCTCCTTCCCCGCCGCCATGTTCAGCCTGGACCAGGGCATGATGGGAGGCAGGAACGACAACTCTTCTGACCCTCAGCGAGCGAAGCGCCCCCTGTCAGTGATTGAAGAACATCTGGACGAGGACGTCACAGGTACCCTTCATCACGTCACCAGGATCCCTCAACGACTCCCGCCATGTGGAGAGGACGGTATCTGCACATCTAACGTCAGCGGTCTGGGTGATGTCAGCTGGACACGTAACGTGCCCCGACTACATGACGTGAGCATTGTCGGTGACGTAAACAGAACAGCTGCCGTCGCTAGCGAAGTTGACGTAAGCAGCGCAGGTGACGTAAAATGTGTTGATGACGTAAGCAGCGTTAATAACGTGAGCCGTGTGAGTGACGTAAGGCTTGGTGACATAGGCTGTGTTGGGGGCGTGAGCAGGGTAACGGACGTAAGGAGTGTATGTGACGTAAGCAGTATTCATGACGTGAGCAGAGTAAATGACTTAAGCAAATCTGGTGAGTGGCTGGCTTCATGGATGACAGAGAGAATGCTTAGTGGCGGTGAGACAGAGACAGGAAGTGTGAAGACAGAGACAGGAAGTGTGAAGACAGAGACAGGAAGTGTGAAGACAGAGACAGGAAGTGTCAAGAAAACCAGAAAGAAAGCCATCTCCACTCCCCTGTCCCCGCTCTTCCTGTCTCCTGCCAGCAACAACGACAATAATAACAACAACAACAACCACAACAACGACGACGACGACGACGACGACGACGAACACGACAGTGTCGATTTATGGAACCACAGCGTGCAACAACCATGTCAGCATCAACCACGACTGCAACAACGACACTCCCTCCCAGAGCAGCCTCATCCACGGAGAGAGCCAACCTGGGAAGGGGACTTAACTCGCCTGAAGGACACGGCCACCAAGCTCAACCTGAAGACGCGTCGTCAGAGTTATCTGACCTGGCGTGCCCAGTACGTGGACGGACCACGCGAAAGGTCAGAGGTGAAGGTCACGTGTGGGGGTGAAGGTCGGCTGACCCAGGAGCGGAAGAACAGGATCGACAGTGACCTGCGGTGGATCAAAGGACAGCTGGTGAGTATGCTACTAGCACTTCGAGTCCTGCGCTCTGTCCACCACCATCCCGCATTGTCAACCATTCTAGCAAACCAAACACTTCATCATCATCATCATCAGGTGTCCTGCCACATGGCATTGGCGACCATGGACTTCCAACCATCTCTATCTCTTGTTGCCTCCAGCATCTCCCCCACCCTCCTCTTCCCCAGCCACTCTGCAAGTCCATCCAGCATTGTCTCCCTGGGTCTACCTGGTGTTCTCTTTCCCTCCAGCTTTCCTGTTGTGACCAGGTGCTCCAAATCCCCCTGGCCTTCCTCATAAAATGGCCTATAAATGTTGCTTGTCTTTTCCTAATCTTCCTTATGAGTGATCTACTTGTGTCTGCCTCTATCAAGACTGTCTCGTTTGTTTTCTTTGCTGTCCATGAGACTCTCAACATTCTTCTGAGAAACCACATCTCGGCTGTCTCAATCTTGCTCTGGCTTTGCTTGCTGACTGTCCACGCCTCGCATCCGTACAACAGTATTGGTTCTATATAACATTCAAGGACTCTCTTTCTGATGTTAATTGATAGGCATTTGTTGGTAAGAATGCTTGTCATCTTCTTGAATGCTGTTTTGGCTTGGCCGATTCTGCCGGCTATTTCTGATGTGCATCTGCCGTCTGATGAAATGACCGTTCCCAGGTATTTGAACTTATTAACCTGTGTCAAGGTTGTGGCATTTGCTGTTATTTTGCATGAGGGGATTTCATGTTTTTACTGATCACCATGACTTCAGTCTTCCTGCTGTTTAACCAAACACTTAACCGTCTGAATCCCTCACTTAACCCTTTGACTCCCTCACCCTATCCAACAGCCTCCTGCAGGAAGCTTGTGGATAGGGTGATGGCGTCAAAGGGTCAAGTTCTTGGAGTTGGTAGAGAAGGTGCGGGAGTCAAAGGGTTAATTAATATAAATAGACATGACTCTAATCCTAACTCATAACTCTAATATGACTTTTTGTGCTGTTGTTGTTAGTGGTGGTGGTGGTGGTGGTAGTGGTGGTGGTGGTGGTGAGTATGCTATTATAGACATGATCCTAACCCTAACTCACAATAACTCTAATATCACTTTTTGTGTTGTTGTTGTTATTGGTGGTGGTGGTGGTGGTGGAGGTGGTGGTGGTGGTGAGTATGCTACTTACAGATATGATCTAAACCCTAACTCATAACTCACATGTTTTTTTGTGCTGTTGTTGTTGTTGGTGGTGGTGGTGATGGTGGTGGTGGTTGTGATGGTATAGCTTTAAAGCGTCCTTAGCAACGCTTTCTCGGATGTTTTCTGCGTCTTGTTTGCCCACACTGCGCAGACGTCATATTGCTGCAGTCTGCATACTCCCGTCTTTTATGAGGGTTCAGCACATGTTTTCATGCTTCCCCGTGAGCCACCAAACACTGTCATGACATACAGGATCTTTAACACGTGTATTTGATGTTCTTCGTGCACAGACGCACATGTAGAAGTTCAGGGACTAGCAGGTCTGCACATGATCTTGACCTACGAGGTGAAAAAAAATCCCTCCACCCCACCCCTTTTTTGTTGTTACTGTTGTTGCTTTGTTGTTTTTTGTTTTTGTTTTGTTGTTTGTTGGTTTGTTTGTTGGTTGGTTGTTGTTTTTTGTCCGCTGGTTTGTCTGTTTGTTTGTTTGTTTGTTTGTTTGTTTGTTTGTTTGTTTGTTTTTGCTGTACCCATCACGCGTTATCCAGGTAGGATCAAACTCACGACCTTGAAACTCTAACTCCGATATCTTAACTTGACTCTCACGGCCATCATAGCCCTGACTCCGTCCCTAACCCTGACCCTGACCCTAACCCCGACTCTAACCGTAACCCTTTCCTTGATTCTACCCCTAACCCTAATTCCAACTTCGATTCTATTCCTGAGCCTGATTCAAACCCGAACCGTAGCTCCTGTTTTGGCCATAACCGTAAACCTGGCCCTGTCTCTGTGTGCCGAACGTCCTCTGTGTTCTCTGTTCCTGTTTATCTGCGCATGTGGAGAAGAGAGTTAATCTGGCTGGCTGGTTGGCTGGCTGGCTGGCTGTATGGCTGTATGTCTGGCTGTATGGCTGTTTGGCTGGCTGGCTGGCTGTATGGCTGGCCAGCTGGCTGGTTGGCTGTATGGCTGGCTGGCTGGCTGGCTGTATGGATGGCTGGCTGGCTGGCTGGCTGTATGGATGGATGGCTGGCTGGCTGTATGGATGGATGGCTGGCTGGCTGTATGGCTGGCTGGCTGGCTGGCTGTATGGATGGCTGGCTGGCTGGCTGGCTGTATGGATGGATGGCTGGCTGGCTGTATGGATGGATGGCTGGCTGGCTGTATGGATGGATGGCTGGCTGGCTGTATGGATGGATGGCTGGTCAGGAATCTATCTTTAGAACTGTAGTCTGGCGCACGGCTTTTAGGGATGGATAGACAGACAGATAAGTACACACACTGACAGACAGGCGGTCAAAAAGAACAAACAACAAACAGACCAATAGACAGATCTATAGATAGATAGAAGGGCAGACAGATAGAGAGGTATAGATAGGAATGCAAACAGATAGATAGACAGATAAGTACACACACTGACAGACAGGCGGTCAAAAAGAACAAACAACAAACAGACCAATAGACAGATCTATAGATAGATAGAAGGGCAGACAGATAGAGAGGTATAGATAGGAATGCAAACAGATAGATAGACAGATAAGTACACACACTGACAGACAGGCGGTCAAAAAGAACAAACAACAAACAGACCAATAGACAGATCTATAGATAGATAGAAGGGCAGACAGATAGAGAGGTATAGATAGGAATGCAAACAGATAGATAGACAGATAAGTACACACACTGACAGACAGGCGGTCAAAAAGAACAAATAACAAACAGACCAATAGACAGATCTATAGATAGATAGAAGGGCAGACAGATAGAGAGGTATAGATAGGAACGCAAACAGATAGATAGACAGATAGAGAGCTAGACAGATAGACAGACGGATAGAAAGAAAGCTACATACATACACACATGCATACATGCATACATACATGCATACATACATGCATACATACATAGCTACATGCATACATACATACATAGCAGAGAGGCGGACAGACAGACAGACACATAGATAGATAGATAGATAGATAGATAGACAGACAGACAGACAGACCGACAGATAGATAGACAGATAGACAGACAGATAGATATATAGATAGAAAAGTAGACAGATGGAGAGGTAGACAATAGATACATACATACATACATACATACATACATACATACATACATACATACATACACACACACACGCATACATGCATACATACATGCATACATACATACATACATACATACATGCATACATACATACATACATACATACATACATACATACATACATACATAGCAGAGAGGCGGACAGACAGACAGACAGATAGATAGATTGATAGATAGATAGACAGATAGATAGACAGACAGACAGACCGACAGACAGATAGATAGATAGATAGATAGACAGGCAGACAGACAGACGGATAGATAGATAGATAGATAGATAGATAGATAGATAGATAGACAGGCAGACAGACATATAGATAGATAGATAGATAGATAGATAGATAGATAGATAGATAGATAAGATAGATAGATAGATAGATAGATAGATAGATAGATAGATAGATAGACAGGCAGATCAACAGACAGACTAATAGATAGATAAATAGACAGACAAGTGGATAGATAGATAGATTAGACAGACAGATGTCACAAATCGATTTGTTTTCGTATTTCCCCCAGATTGATCTAAGACGTCAGGATCAGTCACTGGCGCGGCAGTTGTTGGGGATCCGTCACGAGTTGTCTAACCTGAGACTGGCTGCGAGCTGCGAAGAGCACAGAGATCTGCTGGAAGACGCGCAGGACCAGATGGACGAGCTACGAGAGTTGTCCCGCTTTGTCGACTTCCCACCGGAAATGCTGGGTTCTTCCCCTTTGCGGCAGATCGGGGTGACCAAGATGAACCTGAGTTCCAGGCGATTTTCTACCTGCTGATCGCGTTGTCTACACCTGGAACGTGAGCCAGATTTGAACTTGACTCCTGAAGTTTAAGATGGAAAGCTGATGGTCTGCCTACCTGTTACCAATGCGTACATGACCCCTTTTCACTGTTGGGAAAGGTAAAGCAGCCTGGAAGAGGAAGTGGGAGGCGCCCTCATAATGTAGGCCAAGGCAGAAGTTGAGTTCGCTACCACTTCACTCCCCAGCAACCTCAGGGTTACGGGCATCTCGTGATGCTGCGGTCCCAGGCTTCACGTGGAGCCGTCAGGATTGAGTCATGACTCACCATCTTGACCTTACTTTCATCATGAGGAACTGATTGATTATTTCATCCATTGACTGATTGATTCGTTGATTGATTAATTGCCTCATCCATTGACTGACTGTTTTTATCCGTTGACTGATTATTGATCCATTGACTGATTGCCTCATTCGTAACTGTTTGCTTATCCATTAATTGATTGCCTCATCCGTTGACTGATTGCCTCATCCGTTCACTGATTACTGATCCATTGATTGACTGACTTATCAGTTGACTGATTGCCTCATCAGTTGACTGATTACTCATTCATTGACTGATTACTGATCTATTGACTGACTGACTTATCCATTGACTGATTACCTCATTCATGACTGATTTCCTCACCCACTGACTGATTGCCTCATCCATTGACTGATTGCCTCATCCATTGACTGATTGCCTCATCCATTGACTGATTTCCTCATCCACTGACTGATTTCCTCATCCACTGACTGATTGCCTCATCCACTAATTGATTGCCTCATCCATTGACTGATTGCCTCATCCATTGACTGATTGCCTCATCCATTAACTGATTGCCTCATCCATTAACTGATTGCCTCATCCACTGACTGATTGCCTCATCCACTGGCTGACTGCTTCATCCATTAACTGATTGCCTCATCCATTAACTGACTGCCTCATCCATTGACTGATTACCTCATCCACTAACTGGTTGCCTCATCCACTGACTGCCTCATCCATTGACTGATTGCCTCATTCATTAACTGATTGCCTCATCCACTGACTGATTGCCTCATCCATTGACTGACTGCCTCATCCACTGACTGATTGCCTCATCCACTAACTGATTGCCTCATCCACTAACTGATTGCCTCATCCATTGACTGATTGCCTCATCCACTTAATGACTCCATCATGTGTTGATTGATTGCCTCATACATTGACTGATTTCCTCATCCATTGACTGATTTCCTCATCCATTGACTGATTTCATCATCCACTAACTAATTGCCTCATCCATTGACTGATTGTCTCATCCAATGACTGATTCCATCTTGTGTTCATTGATTGCCTCATACATTGACTGATTACCTCATCCATTGACTGATTTCCTCATCCATTGACTGATTTCCTTATCCATTGACTGATTTCCTCATCCATTGACTGATTTCCTCATCCACTGACTGATTTCCTCATACATTGACTGATTGTCTTATCTGTTGACTGATTGCCTTATCCGTTGGACTGATTTCTATATCCGCTGACTGCCACAATAAAACATACAGAAAGATGAATTGCAGGCTAATTGTTTATTTGATTTTGTGTATTCGTGTTGATGTGTACTGTAAAGGCTAAGTGTTCAACATCATGGGTGATTCGTTCTGAAATACATTATTGATGGAAAGAATACGTGATGTTAATTCCCTTTGCCTCTCTCTCTCTCTGTCTTTCTCTCTCTCTCTGTCTCTCTCTCTCTCGCTCTCTCTGTCATTGTCTCTGTCTCTCTTTCTGTCTCTCTCTCTCTCTCTGTCTCTGTCTCTCACTGTCTCTCTCTGTCTCTTGCTCTCTTTGTCATTGTCTCTGTCTCTCTCTCTCTCTCTCTCTCTGTACGTCTCTCTCTGCCTGTCCCTGTCTGTCTGTCTGCCTGTCTGTCTGTCTCTCTCTCTCTCTTTCTCTCTCTCTCTCTCTCTCTTTCTCTCTTCTCTCTCTGTCTCTCTCTCTGTCCGTCTTTCTCTGTCCATCTCTCTCTCTCTCTCTCTCTCTCTCTCTCTCTCTCTGTACATCTCTCTCTGTCCATCCCTGTCTGTCTGTCTGTCTCTCTCTCTCTCTCTCGCTCACTCGCTCTCTCTCTCTCTCTTCCTCTCCCTTTCTCTCTCTCTCTCTCTCTGTCTTTCTCCCACTCACGCTCTCTCCCTCCCTCTCTCTTTTCTTTTCCTTTCTCTTTCTCTCGCTGATCCTCCTCTCTCTCTCCCCATGTATCCGTCTTTCCACGCCTCTCTCCTCTTTCTCTTTCTTCCTCTCTTTCTCTCCATCTCCCTCTTTATCCCTCCCCCTCTATCTACCTCCCTCCTTGTCTCCCTTTCTCTCTCCGTCCTTCACTCTGCTTTTCTCTCCCTTTTTGTATCCCTACCCATCTCTCTCTATCTCTCTCTCCCTCCATCTCTCTCTCCCTCCATCTCTCCCTCTCTTTCCCTAACCTCTCCCCCCTCTCTTCCTCTCTATCCCTCTCCCTGCCTGGCACTCTCTCCCTCCTCTGTCTCTCCACCTCTTTGTCGTTGTTGTTATTTGTCTTGGTATGAATATGCAGATACTCACGTGCCCTTACAAAAACAAATTAATTAAAAAATCACCTCAATTTCTTATTTTCTGTCAATTGGTGTGTTTATTCATTTGCACAATACACATAATGAAACATGTTATGCAAATAGAAACAAGTGAACAGATTTAATCCTTGTCTCAGTGCACAATTTTTCACCCAGTATAATGCAGAAGTTGAGATTTCGGGGGAAAGGGGGATCGGAGAGAGAGAGAGAGAAAGAGGGGGGGGAGGGAGGGAGACAGACAGACAGACACAGACACAGACAGACAGACAGGCAGGTAGGCAGGCAGGCAGGCAGGCAGGCAGGCAGGCAGGCAGGCAGGCAGGCAGGCAGGGACGGAGACAAACAGACTGACTTTCAGGCAGACAAGCTGACAGCAGAATGTTCGTTCGTTATTTCTTTTAACGTCTGTTCACATATGTGCTTTTAGACGGTATGTGTGTGTGTGTGTGTGTGTGGTGTGTGTGTGTGTGTGTGTGTGTGTGTGTGTGTGTGTATGTGTGTGTGTGTGCGTGTGTGTGTGTGTGCGTGTGCGTGGTGCGTGTGTGTGTGTGTGTGTGTGTGTGCGTGCGTGCGCGCGTGTGTGTGTGTGTGTGTGTGTGTGTTGTGTGTGTGGTGTTGGTGTGTGTTGTTGGTGTGTGTGTGTGTGTGTGGTGTGTGTGGGTGGTGTTGGAGCGTAAATGTCTCATTTATTCACTAATTAAACGGTATTTACAAGTCAAATGAAGCAACGTCCAAGTCCTCTCTGTCGTGACTCATGTCCTAAAGCTACAGCTTTGTCCATGTCGCTAGTTTTGATCAGGTAAGACGTGTTGTCCCTTCGGGTATAATTCTGTCCCTCTGACTACAGATTTTCCTCTTTAGCTACAGTTTTGTCCCTCTGGCTACAATTTTGTCTTTTCGCTACAGTTTTGTCCCTCTGGTTGCAATTTTGTCTTTTTACTACAGTTTTGTCCCTCTGGCTACAATTTTGTCTTTTTACTACAGTTTTGTCCCTCTGGCTACAATTTTGTCTTTTTACTACAGTTTTGTCCCTCTGGCTACAATTTTGTCCTTTTTGCTACAGTTTTGTCCCTCTGGTTGCAATTTTGTCTTTTTACTACAGTTTTGTCCCTCTGGCTACAATTTTGTCTTTTTTGCTACAGTTTTGTCCCTCTGGTTGCAATTTTGTCTTTTTACTACAGTTTTGTCCCTCATGGCTACAAATTTTGTCTTTTCGCTACAGTTTTGTCCCTCTGGCTACAATTTTGTCTTTTCGCTACAGTTTTGTCCCTCTGACTACAGATTTTCCCCTTTAGCTACAGCTTTGTCCCTCTGGTTGCAATTTTGTCTTTTCACTACAGTTTTGTCCCTCTGGCTACAATTTTGTCTTTTTGCTACAGTTTTGTCCCTCTGACTACACTTATATCCCTCTGACTACACTTATATCCCTCTAACTACACTTATATCCCTCTGACTACAGTTTTGTCCCTGTGACTACACTTTATATCCCTCTGACTACAATTTTGTCCCTGTGAATATAATTGTGTCCCTCTGACTACACTTTTGTCCCTGTGACTATAATTTTGTCCCTGTGACTACACTTGTGTCCCTGTGACTATAATTTTGTCCCTGTGACTATAATTTTGTCCCTCTGACTACACCTGTGTCCCTCTGACTACACTTTTGTCCCTGTGGCTATAATTTTGTCCCTCTGACTACACTTGTGTCCCTGTGACTACACTTTTGTCCCTGTGGCTATAATTTTGTCCCTCTGACTACACTTATATCCCTCTGACTACACGTTTGTCCCTCTGACTATAATTGTTGTCCCTGTGACTACACTTTTGTCCCTCTGACTATAATTTTGTCCCTCTGACTATAATTTTGTCCCTCTGACTATAATTTTGTCCCTCTGACTATATTTTGTCCCTGTGACTATAATTTTGTCCCTGTGACTACACTTGTGTCCCTCTGACTATAATTTTGTCCCTCTGACTATAATTTTGTCCCTCTGACTATAATTTTGTCCCTCTGACTATAATTTTGTCCCTCTGACTACACTTGTGTCCCTCTGACTATAATTTTGTCCCTCTGACTATAATTTTGTCCCTCTGACTACACTTTTGTCCCTCTGACTACACTTGTGTCCCTCTGACTACACTTGTGTCCCTCTGACTATAATTTTGTCCCTCTGACTACACTTGTGTCCCTCTGACTATAATTTTGTCCCTCTGACTATAATTTTGTCCCTCTGACTACACTTGTGTCCCTCTGACTATAATTTTGTCCCTCTGACTATAATTTTGTCCCTCTGACTACACTTGTGTCCCTCTGACTACACTTGTGTCCCTCTGACTATAATTTTGTCCCTCTGACTACACTTGTGTCCCTCTGACTACATTTCTGTCCCTCTGACTACACTTGTGTCCCTCTGACTACATTTTTGTCCCTCTGACTACACTTGTGTCCCTCTGACTACACTTGTGTCCCTCTGACTATAATTTTGTCCCTCTGACTACACTTGTGTCCCTCTGACTACACTTGTGTCCCTCTGACTACACTTTTGTCCATCTGACTACACTTGTGTCCCTGTGACTACAATGTTGTCCTCTAACTACTTTTTTCCCCTTTAGCTACACTTTTGTCCCTCTGAGAACAGTTTTTGTCCCTCTGACACAGTTTTGTTCCTTTAGCTACAGTTTTGTCCCGTTAGTTACAGTTTTGTCCCCTTAACTACAGTGTTGTCTGTTTAGCTTTCCAGTTTATCCCTTTAGCTGGAGTTTTGTCCCCTTAACTACAGTTTTGTCCATTTAGCTAAAGTTTTGTCCCTTTAGCTACAGTTTTGTCCCTTTAGCTTCTGGTTTGTCCCTTTAGCTACAGTTTGGTCCTTCAGATTACCATTTTGTCCCTCTAACTAAGTTTTTCCCTTTAACTACAGTTTTGTCCCTTGACTACACTTATATCCCTCTGACTACAATTTTGTCCCTTTAGCTACAGTTGTGTCCCGTTAGTTATAGTTTTGTCCGTTTAGCTTCCGGTTTGTCTCTTTAGCTACAGTTTTGTCCTCTTAACTACACTTTTGTCCCTTTAGCTACAGTTTTGTCCGTAAGTTACAGTTTGTCCCCTTAATTACAGTTTTATTCGTTTAGCTTCTGGTTTGTCTCTTTAGCCACAGTTTTGTCCCTTTAACTACAGTTTTGTCCATTTAGCTATAGTTTTGTCCCTTCAGCTACAGTTTTGTCTCTTTATCTACAGTTTTGTCCCTGTAACTACAGTTTTGTCCCTTCAGCTACAGTTTTGTCCCTTTAGCTACAATTTGGTCCCCTTAACTACAGTTTGTCCCTTTAGCTACAGTTTGGTCCGTTTAACTACAGTTTTGTCTCTTTAGCTACAGTTTTGTCCCCTTAATTACAGTGTTACCCGTTTAGCTTCTGGTTTGTCTCTTTAGTCACGGTTTTGCCCCTTTAGCTGCAGTTTTGTCCCCTTAACTACAGTTTTGTCCGTTTAATTCCGGTTTGTCTCTTTCGCTACAGTTTTGTCCCCTTACCTACAGTTTTTGTCCCTTTAGCTACAATGTCGTCCCTGCAGCTGCAGTTTTATTGGTAGGTGACCTTTTGATCTTGAATTGTTCTACACAGCTCTGTGTATAGATGACCCTAACCCTTATGTATATGACTTTAGTTTTAATCGTAGATAGTGTGTTTATCTTACTTATTCTGCTACATTTTTGTGATCCCTGACCTGTTAACCTACATTTGTTTTACATCATTTGGAGATGCACAGATATTTACCTTCAGGTACAATGGTAATAATTTTAACTGTATTAATGATGATGATGAGAAGGAGGAGAAGAAGTAGAAGAACAACAATAATAATGATGATGATAGTAGTAGTAGTAGTAGTAGTAATATAATGATGACAATAATAATACTAATAGTAGTAACGGTGATAATGATAATGATAATGGTGATGATGATAATAATAATAATGATTATGATGAATAATGGCAATGATATTAATATCAAAAACAGATTATAATAGGAAGATTGATAAGAATAATAAAACAACAACAACAATAATAGCATGCCTAAAGTCTGCTCACCAGAATATGACAATACAGTGGACGTTGTTCCTTTATGGTCAAGGTGACTATATTCCTCAATAGTCAGCCCATCAAAATGCAACAACACACTGAACTGTTTACTAAGTAACATAACTCTTGAGAGTCACGGAGTTATCTCCCATGTACAATTTGTCAAACCCAACACAGTTTGCGCTATCCAATCAGCTAGCATAGACGCGTCCACAAAGCATAAAGTAGTAAGCTCAGAACATTCCTTAAGAAAAAGGAATGCCCAAGTTACCCATATACCCTGCAACTACGCTACACACAACCACGATGGTGGAGAGAAATTCATACAATATACTGGTCTTATGTTCAAGATTGACACAGTCTTTTATTCTTGAACTGACCAAACACACACACATAGACAAGACAG
Organism: Monoplex corrugatus; assembly: GCA_030674185.1. Lineage (NCBI taxonomy): Eukaryota > Metazoa > Mollusca > Gastropoda > Littorinimorpha > Ranellidae > Monoplex > Monoplex corrugatus. The sequence goes on along the minus strand of JAPXFY010000027.1, from coordinate 15,061,922 downwards.
AACAATTACAGGGTTGCTTCCAAGGCATATATGTAATACCAAAGGAAACAAGAGGGAAGCAGGGAGAATTTTAAATATCAACTAAATAACATAACTCTTGAGAGTTACGGAGTTATCTCCCATGTAGAATTTCTCAAACCCAACTATTGTCCACTCTTTGCTGATGACTGGATCCGAATGGGTTGTGCAACACATACACAGGCCCCCTTTGTTTGATAAAATGACTATCGAATGGCGTCGGGAGTTGGAAGATTTGCCCTGATATGTCTCTACGCAGTTGGCTGGGCTTTAAACAACAATAACAGTAACAGATGCCTATCAATTAACATCAGGAAGAGAGTTCTTGAATGTTATATAGAACCAATACTGTTGTACGGATGTGAGGGTGGACAGTCAACAAACAAAGCCAGAACAAGATTGAGGCAGCCGAGATGTAGTTTGTAAGAAGAATGTTGAGAGTTCCATGGACAGCAAAGAAAACAAACGAGACAATCTTGACGGAGGCAGACACAAGTAGATCACTCAGGAAGATTAGGAAAAGACAGGCAACATTTATAGGCCATTTTATGAGGAAGGGGGATTTGGAGCACCTGGTCACAACGGGAAAGCTGGAGGGAAAGAGAGCACCAGGTAGACCCAGGGAGAAAATGCTGGACGGACTTGCAGAGTGGTTGGGGACGAGAGGGGTGGGAGAGATGCTAGGGGCAACGAGAGATAGAGACAGATGGAAGTCCATGATCGCCAACGCCATGCGGACGGGCACCTGATGACGATGAACAGTAACAGTTGGGAGATGACTGTCTGGAAAGTGGCGAAGCGTTGGTGCTCTGGATCCCATCCACATCCTCGTGGTGTTTCCTGTTAAGTATTCCACACTTTGGTGGTAATTGTTGTGTACCACACTGATAATTCTGCAGGGGCTGATGTCTTGGCGTTGAAAAATACTCCACACTCTTTGTCACCGCCCTGTGACAAACAGCACCTGCCAATGTATTCCTTTGTGTGGTCTGACCTCATGGCACTGACAAATATTCCACTCCTTTTGTCAACGCCCTTTGACAAACAGCTCTTGTCAGTTACTTCTTTTCTTTCAATTTTTTTTAGGATCATTGCACTCAGGGAGGTTACTTTTGTGCTCACCATTTTTTTTCGTCCCATTTTCTACGCCAATTTAAATGGCCACAGAAGATGAAACAGTTTTTATTATGCGATGATGATGATGTCCATGTGGATGATATTCATGATGCTATGGAGTTCCATCTAGGACTGAGACCGCGTGACAGGGTTGTACTCTACGCTTACTATCATGATATATCCTGGCGTTAACCAGACCCGAGAGATACAGACACCTGCGGTGTTGGTCAGAAGATTTGAGCAACACCTTCAATGACGCATCCGCGAAGTGGATGAGACAAGACTGTGTGGTTCCAGTCTTCCCAATGAGCCCATAGCACGCTGAACTCTAGGTAGGAGCCGGTTAGAGCCGAAAAATCCCACAATGATATAGTTTTGAAGGTACTGATAGGGATTCGAACCCACAACCTTCCAGTCGGGAGTCCTTTGCGTTAACCACTACACCACGGCGATGTGATGGACGTTCTAGTCGAGTGGTTCAGACGCTGGTTTCCTATTAGAAGGTCTGGGTTTGAACCTTTCTGCTTGGATACTACCCACTGAGCAGAGGGTGTAGAATTTTCCTATAATATATTTGAGCCAGGGTCAAAAGGTGCCCTGGGGTGACTTTCCCAGCTCGAATCACCGCAACCACCACCACACCACCACCCTCTGCCCCTGCACAGCCCGAACAATCCGAGATACCGAGCCCCAAATGTCAAACCAAACAGCAGACATGAACTCATGGAGGCCGAACAAATCATTTATTAGCCAGTCAAGTTTCATAATTACACTTTTACTCAAATTTCAGACTTCCTTTTACAGATAGGTGTAGTAGGCTGAGAATAAAGTTTGGTGTTAAACCACTGGTTGTACCTATGTATGTATTTTTTAGTTTCTTATCAATGTTACTCACTAGTTTATAATTTCATTTCAGTTTTTTGCCTAATTTTTTCATATATTCTGCAACATTAAAGTGTAAATATAAGATTTCATTCATGACACTTTTGTGTCACAGGCCTACAGTTCTTTGATCAATCACAGTGGGGGGGAAATGAATAAAAACTGCAATGAAATAGGGCTTTTCAAGTTTTATGCATAAAACTGTTTGAATAGAACTCATCAGCATTGCAATCAAATGGATACTTTGGAAACTATTTGAGTTTTTAGAGTTCGTGTGACACCAGTCACGGATGAAACTATGCCCTATAAAGTATGAGCTACTGCCTCGGGGAAAAGCCAAACGATTTGTTCAACCACCATGAACCCATGTCTGCCAGCCGATTCAACACCCAAAGCCCAAAATCTAGGACTGCCCAGGCTGTGCAAAGGCAAGAAAATCAGCCGCAGCGATCTGAACCAGGAAAATCACCACAAAGCACCTTTTGACTCTGGCTGATTTGTTCAGACCTGTTGCTATGTACACGCACGCAAAATATCAAGGGTGCACTTTAAAAATCTATATTAATCATTCCATGCATGTCATTGTACATTGAATCATTGTTGCATATTTTGATATTATCATGTCTACATTTCAGAGAAAAGAACCTTCTGAGCAACGTTGAAAACAAAACAAAACAAAAATTCTGTAAGCCATGTCAATGTCCGATTGAGTATGGAAACTCGAAACATCCAACATGGACACACCCGAAAACGAAGTGTGGGTACCTTAACGGCGAGATACAAACATGAAGATTTGCCATACACGTGTAAAACGATTGCTGTTTTCGAGATTATGTTTGAGTTGCAGCCCACGAACAAACAAAAAAAAAATTGTTGATTTGATTTTCTCTCATTTTCTCATTTGAAAGCTGGTGGAAAACAGGAAAAAAAGGTGTTGTCTAACTTGTGATTGTTAGAGTACAAGGATGTGTCTAACAAATTAACAAACAGTGAAAACAAACTGCAAATAAAAAAAACATAAAAAACAAATTAACAAATAAATAAAAACAAGCAAACAAAATGACAAAAAGGGATTAACAAAAAAACAAACTCACAACAACAAACCAAATAACTAACTTACTCACTCACTTACTCATTGACTACCTAACTATCTAACTAACAAACTAAACAAATAAACAAACAAATAAACTAACCAGCAAACTAATTCACGACACACACAATTCTGGAGACACATACGTCAAACAACGCGCATAATTTACAATCCTTGTCAGCGGCAGGACTGTCAACAAGCGTTGAATGCACCACTTTCGTCCAAGTTTATTGCTCTGTCTAATTTTTGTGACTCTGCCTGGAGCACCAATGTCAAGGTGACAGGCTGTCGCTTTGGTCACGTGACCCCATTAATCAGGGGAGAGGGGGAGGGAGGTAACCGTGTAAGCTGACGTTGTTGGGTGAAGTCTGTGGTGTCTTTTTAACAGGTACACGTTTGTCAATTCACATGGCTTATTCTGCCTGACGACGAACAATGGGAGACCTTAAGATCTGGAAAAACACAAAGGGTACCATACAGAGGCTGGGTGTATCAAATGGACATTTTATGAGGAAAGGGGAGTTAGAGCACCTGGTCACAACAGGAAAGCTGGAGGGAAAGAAAGAAAACACCAGGTAGACCCAGGGAGAAAATATTGGACTTACTTGCGAGGTGGCTGAGGACAGAAAGGGTGGAAGATGTAGGCGTACCTGCAGCGACAAGGGATAGATTTGTATGGAGGGCCACGATCACCAACGCCATGCGGCAGGGCACGTGGTGATGATGATGATGACAGAGGCTGGCCCAGAGGGACGCACAGCAGCCAACATGTTTCTTTGTACGAAAGATCTACGCAGGACTATATAAAGCACAGTGTGCCCGAGATGTCCGCTTCGTTTCTAACCCTTGTAACAGCAGGCATCACATCTCTCCAATATTCGGTGCAGAAGCAATAACACAGCTTCATATTTGGTGAGAATGGTAGCTATTGTTACCTCCTACAACTTCGTTAAATGTAATGCTGCATTAATGGAAAATGCCTTGAGAAATGCTGCTTTAATGGAAAATGCATTGAGACATGCTGTATTAATGGAAAATGCTTTTAGAAATGCTGCTTTAATGGAAAATGCCTTGAGAAATGCTGCTTTAATGAAAAATGCCTTGAGAAATGCTGCTTTATGTAAAATGCCTTGAGAAATGCTGCTTTATGGAAAAATGCCTTGAGAAAATGCTGTCTTTAATGGAAAATGCATTGAGACATGCTGCATTAAATGGAAAATGCATTGAGACATGCTGCATTAATGGAAAATGCCTTGAGAAATACTGCATTAATGGAAAATGCCTTGAGACATGCTGCATTAATGGAAAATGCCTTGAGACATGCTGCATTAATGGAAAAGATGCCTTGAGAAATGCTGCATTAATGGGAAATGCCTTGAGAAATGCTGCATTAATGGAAAATGCCTGAAAATGCTGCATTAATGGGAAATGCCTTGAGAAAATTAAAAATCGTTTTAAAATCAAGAGCAGATTTGAACTAGATGGTGGAGCTACTGTCTGGCGCGCGCGTCCAGCTGCACACGGACCTAAAAAAATAAATGTTTAGATCTGTGCACTATTTTCCAGGGCCCGCAATAGGCTGCAGAACACACAGAACTACTATCGTGTCTGTATGTATGTAAACAGAGGGACACATAGCTGCGAACATTATCTGTATGTAGAACAGAGAGACACAGAGCTATCAACATGTCTGTATGTATGTAAACAGAGGGACACAGAGCTATCAACATGTCTGTGTGTATGTAAACAGAGGGACACAGAGCTATCAACATGTCTGTATGTATGTAAACAGAGGGACACAGAGCTATCAACATGTCTGTGTGTATGTAAACAGAGGGACACAGAGCTATCAACATATCTGTATGTATGTAAACAGAGGGACACAGAGCTATCAACATGTCTGTATGTATGTAAACAGAGGGACACAGAGCTATCAACAGGTCTGTGTGTATGTAAACAGAGGGACACAGAGCTATCAACATGTCTGTATGTATGTAAACAGAGGGACACAGAGCTATCAACATGTCTGTATGTATGTAAACAGAGGGACACAGACTATCAACATGTCTTATGTATGTAAACAGAGGACACAGAGCTATAACATGTCTGTATGTAGAAACAAGGACAAGACTATCAACAGTCTGTTGTAGTAAACAAGGACACAGAGCTATCAACATGTCTTATGTAAGAAACAGAGGGACACAGAGCTATCAACAGGCTTATGTAGTAAACGAGGACACAGAGCTATCAATGTCTGATGTATGTAAACAAGGGACACAGAGCTATCAACATGTCGTATGTATGTAAACAGAGGACACAGGCTACCAACATGTCTGTATGTATTAAACAAGGACACAGAGCTATCAACATGTCTGTATGTATGAAACAGAGGACACGAGCTACCAACATTCTGTATGTATTAAACAGAGACACAGAGCTATCACATTCTGTATGTATGAAACAAGGACACAAGCTATCAACATGTCGTAGTATTAACAGAGACACAGAGCTACAACATGTCTGTATGTATGTAAACAGAGACACAAGCTATCAACATGTCTGTATGTATGTAAACAAGGACACAGAGCTAGTCACATGTCTGTATGTATGTAAAACAGAGGACACAGACATTCAACAGGTCTGTATGTATGTAAACAGAGGGACACAGAGCTATCAACAGTCTGTATGTATGTAACAGAGGACACAGAGCTATCAACATGTCTGTATGTATGTAAACAGAGGACACAGAGCATCACATGTCTGTATGTATGTAAACAAGGACACAGAGCTCAACATGTCTGTATGTATGTAAACAGAGGACACAGAGCTATCAACAGGTCTGTAGTATGTAAACAGAGGGACACAGAGCTATCAACATGTCTGTATGTATGTAAACAGAGGACACAGAGCTATCAACATGTCTGTATGTATGTAAACAGAGGGACACAGAGCTATCAACATGTCTGTATGTATGTAAACAGAGGGACACAGAGCTATCAACATGTCTGTATGTATGTAAACAGAGGGACACAGAGCTATCAACATGTCTGTATGTATGTAAACAGAGGGACACAGAGCTATCAACATGTCTGTATGTATGTAAACAAGAGACACAGAGCTATCAACATGTCTGTATGTATGTAAACAGAGGGACACAGAGCTATCAACATGTCTGTAATGTATGTAAACAGAGGGACACAGAGCTATCAACATGTCTGTATGTATGTAAACAGAGGGACACAGAGCATCAACATGTCTGTATGTATGTAAACAGAGGGACACAGAGCTATCAACAGTCTGTATGTATGTAAACAGAGGGACACAGAGCTATCAACATGTCTGTATGTATGTAAACAGAGGGACACAGAGCTATCAACATGTCTGTATGTATGTAAACAGAGGACACAGAGCTATCAACATGTCTGTATGTATGTAAACAGAGGGACACAGAGCTATCAACATGTCTGTATGTATGTAAACAGAGAGACACAGAGCTATCAACATGTCTGTATGTATGTAAACAGAGGGACACAGAGCATCAACATGTCTGTATGTATGTAAACAGAGGGACACAGAGCTATCAACATGTCTGTATGTATGTAAACAGAGGGACACAGAGCTATCAACATGTCTGTATGTATGTAAACAGAGGGACACAGAGCTATCAACATGTCTGTATGTATGTAAACAGAGGGACACAGAGCTATCAACATGTCTGTATGTATGTAAACAGAGGGACACAGAGCTATCAACATGTCTGTATGTATGTAAACAGAGGGACACAGAGCTATCAACATGTCTGTATGTATGTAAACAGAGGGACACAGAGCTATCAACATGTCTGTATGTATGTAAACAGAGGGACACAGAGCTATCAACATGTCTGTATGTATGTAAACAGAGGGACACAGCTATCAACAGGTCTGTGTGTATATAAACAGAGGGACACAGAGCTGTGAACATATCTGTATGTGAACAGAGGAACAAATAAATGTCAGCATGTCTGTGTGTATGTAATAGTGCAACACAGAGTTGTGAATATGTCTTCATATAAAAAACAGGGACACTCTTTTTGGAGGGACAAATTGTGCACGTGCAGCACCGATCTGAATTGCAGATTTTGACATCGAAGAAAAACTTTCACCCCAGTAGTAATCAACATGCATACAACGTAACTGACTCTGGCTGTCTGTCTATTTGCATTTCTGTCATCTATCTATCTGTCTGCCATTCTGTCTATTTGTCTGTCTTTTTGCCTGTCTGTCTGTCTGTCTCTCTCTCTCTCTCTCTCCCTCTGTCTCTCTCTCCCTTCTCTCTCTCTCTCTCTCTCTCTCTCTCACACACACACACACACACACACACACTCACATACACACACAAACACAAACACTCTCTCTCACACACACACACACATATATATATACAAACACAAAAGCAATATGTTCCTTGTGAGTTTATTGTACACTGCACAAATATTTCCACAGTGAAATGACACACAGCACGCTGCATTGCTCTTTAAGTGAAGCAACACAAATTCTATCAGTAACAATCAGCAACAGCAGTACCATTAGTGGTAGCAGTGGTGGCAGTGGCAGCAGACATGGCAGTAGTAGCAGGCCTGCTGAATTTTTTTTATTTTTGTCGCCATGTTTGCTTGTCTGTTTGTTTGTATGTTCGTTTGTTTCTTTGCGTGTTTGTTTCTTTGTGTGTTTGTAAGATGACGTACTAAAATGAAGGTTAATTGACAGTGTATGTATACATATATGTATATATACATGTATATATGTGTATGTATGTATATATGTACAGAGAGAAAGAGATAGATAGATAGATAGATAGATAGATAGATAGATAGATAGATAGATAGATAGATAGATAGATAGATAATAGATAGATAGATAAATAGATAGATACATAGATACATAGATAGATAGATTAGATAGACAAACAGACAGACTGATAGATAGATATATAGATAGATAGATAATAGATAGATAGATAGATAGATAGATAGATAGATAAATAGACAGATAGATAGATAGATAGGTAGATAGACATATACAGATACAGATATAGATATAGATATAAATATAGATCAACAACACAGGTGAATCTCCCAGACCCAAGTACATGTACAGCAATTCTGAATATGATGTATTCCTTTGTTCGTGGCACAGACAATTGTAGTCTGTTGTTCTGTCCCATCTTCTGCGTGACTTAACCCTTTGCCACCTGCACCCTATCTACCAACTGCAAAAACTTAACCCTTTGACTCTCTCACCCTATCCACCAGCTTCCTGCAGGAAGCTGGTGGATAGGGTGAGGGATCAAAGGGTTAAGTTTTTGCTCTTCCAGCATGGTTGACAAAGAAGGATGCTGTTGGACAGGCTGCAGGAGTCAAAGAGTTAAGTGGCTAGAGAGTGTGGGATAATCTCTCACAAAGCTGTGATAATGTATGATGATGGGGGTGATAATCATAATAGTATAGAGTTACATTCTTTTCATTTTTTATAAACATTAAATATTGTATGGTACTCTTTGTCGATTGTATGCATATGCTTGGTGCGTGAGTGCTCTTTCACTTGAATTGTCAAGATTTGGCGCCGTATAAATACTGCAATTGAATTGAATTGAATTATGGGGTTTCATTCTGGACTGCGTGACAGGGCTGTATTCAACACTTTCATAGTATATTTGATGTCAGCCAAGCCCCCCCCCCCCCCCCCCACCTGAAAAACAACAACAAAAATACAGACATCTGCGATGTTGGCCGGGACATTTTTTAGCAACACTCTCAATATTTGCATCCGTGAAGTGGATGGAAAGCGACTGTCCCAGTTTTTCCAATGAAGTATATGCACACTCAACTCTGTGAAGGAGCCAGTTGATGCCTCAAATTCTTTATCCTTGATTTTGCATCAAAACATTTCGTCTTTGTGTTCAGCACATTCTTAAAAGTTGAAAAGTTTGATACAATGTTATCTAACTGAAGATAAAACAAAATATGACTGCTGGATCTTGAGGGTAAAACAAAATATTAAAAAATACCTTGTTTGTCAAGGATCCTTGGGAGTATAAGACACGACGTTTCGAGCTCAGGCCCTTTGTCAAGTGAAAGACAAAGGGCCTGGGCTCGAAACGTCGTGTCTTATACTCCCAAGAATATTATCTAACTTTAAATTTTTATAAGATAAATTTTAACAAACAATATTTATGAAGTCAAAAACAAACTGCGTCTTTCTTGAGTCCAAAATCTGCTCCACGTAAAACCACATTTTCGGTGTTTTTTCATTTTTAAACGACAGCAAATGAAAAAAAATTTTTAACCCTTTCACTTCATCATCATATCCACCAGCTTCCTGTACTGTCAGTCATAATAGCAAAGGAAAAAAATTAACCCTTTCGTTCCCTCACCATATCCTCTAGTTTTATCCTGCATTATCAGCCATCATATCAAAACAGAACTTAACCCTTTCTCTCCTTTACCCTATCCACCAGCTTCCTGCAGTGTCAGCCATGATAAAGCAAAAATTCGAATCTTTGAAAGTTTTTGCAAAAGGTAAATAGGGTGAAGGAGTGAAAAAAAAATATGAAGGGATCGCTGAAATGGAGTAACATTGATTCATTTGGTTCAGTTTTTATGTCGACACCCACCTCAGGTGGTATGACCGACGGGGATAGCCATCCTAGGGAAGTGGGGGAAGGGGGACTTATCTAATCCTATACTGACATCACCAGAACAACAATGATGTTCAGATGGGACAGTGAGAAGGCCAGTTTTAATGGGGGGGACTTATCTAATCCTATACTGACACCACCAGAACAACAATGATGTTCAGATGGGACAGTGAGAAGGCCAGTTTTAATGGGGGGACGTATCTAATCCTATACTGACACCACCAGAACAACAATGATGTTCAGATGGGACAGTGAGAAGGCCAGTTTTAATGGGGGGACGTATCTAATCCTATACTGACACCACCAGAACAACAATGATGTTCAGATGGGACAGTGAGAAGGCCAGTTTTAATGGGGGGACTTATCTAATCCTATACTGACACCACCAGAACAACAATGATGTTAAGATGGGACAGTGAGAAGGCCAGTTTCAATATAGCGCAACCCGGGATTCGAACCCACAACCATTAACATTTGAATCTGACGCCCAAACCAACTGAGCCACTTGGGCCCGTATGGAGTAACAGTTTTGAAGGAACTGTTATAAAGAAGAAGACAATGCTGACGATCACAGTAATGGTGATGACGATGACGATAACGATGATGGTGATGACGAAATAACAACGCTCCTGAAGAGCAGGATAAAGAAGAGCAAGAGAAACAAGAACAAGAATGTGAGAAAGGCTTTATTCACGGCTCGATGAGCACCCTCCCTCCGGAAGGGGGCCTTGTGGCGGGCTCGGGAGGCGCCATAGGCTCAGCAGGGAAGGGAGCATTGTGTGGAGTAGTGGTCGGAGCCTGGGGCCTGCTCGTCACTGGACGCGGCCGTGTCCTGAAGAAGAAGGATCTGAATTTCTCTGGCATTGTCACCGGCCTGCCCGGCCTGCCCGACCTGCCCTTTGACCTCGAGCTCGTGCGGGGGCGGAAGGCGCCAAAGGGAGGGAATCGAGTCCTGTTAGCCAGGAACTGGTGAAGTCCATGGATCCAGCTCCGCACCTTGTGGCTGATGGTGCTTAGACGACTCACAGCACTGACCAACATCCCTGACACACAATGGACAATTTAGACAGAGAGAGAGAGACAGACAGACAGACAGACAGACAGAGACAGACAGACAGACAGACAGACAGAGACAGACAGACAGACAGACAGACAGAGACAGACAGACAGACAGACAGACAGAGACAGACAGACAGAGTGTGTGTGTGTCATGTATGTGTATGTGTGTGTATGTGTCTGTGTGTATGAGAGAGAGAGAGTATGTGTGTGTGTGTGTGTGTGTGTGTGTGTGTGTGTGTGTGTGAGTAGGGAGTGAGTGTGTGTGTATGTGTGTGCATATGTGTGTGCGTGTGTGTGTGTGTGTGTGTGTGTGTGTGTGTGTGTGTGTGAGTAGGTGAGTGAGTGTGTGTGTGAGAGAGATTTGTGTCTGTATGTGTGTGTGTGTGTTTGTGTGAGTGAGTGAGTGAGTGTGTGTGTGTGTGTGGTGTGTGTGAGGGAGAGAAGTGTGTGTGTGTATGTTGTGTTGGGTGTGTGTGGTGTTGTGTGTGTGTGTGTGTATGTGGTGTGTTAGTGTGTGTGTGTGAGTGTTATGTAAGAGAGAGAGAGTGGTGTATTGATGTGTATGTTTTGTGTGTGTGTGTGTGTGTGTGTGTGTGTGTGTTGTGTGTGTTGTGTGTGTGTGTGTGTGTGTGTTAGTGATGTATGTGTGAGTGAATGTGTATGTGTGGTATTGTGTGTGTGCGTAGTGTGTGGAGGTGGTGTGTGTTTGTTTGGTCACAGGTGTTTGAATTCACTAGCCTGGTATATCTGGACATACTTTTAACCAAGAGGATCAACCCCCCACCACTCCCCCCCCCCACTTTCCCTCCCTACCGTCCCTCCTTCGCACAAAATCTCTAGCCACGTTGTTACAATGTGTTGTATCTTATATTGATAACATCACGTAATTATTATTTAGTCACACTCATTGATAACATCACGTAATTATCATTTAGTCACACTCATTGATAACATCACGTAATTATCATTTAGTCACACTCATTGATAACATCACGTAATTATCATTTAGTCACACTCTGTCCTGTCTTATGTGAATAAAGTCAGTAATACGTAATTATCTGTTCTGCCTTATTTAAATAAAGTCAATACATATATGCAGTCACCTGTACTGCCTGGTGTGAATAAAATCAATGCATATATAGTTATCTGATCTGCTTGATGTGCATATAATCAGTAGGTATGTACTTATCTGTCCCGCCTCATTTGAATAAAGTCAGTACATATGTACTTATCTGTCCTGTCTCATTCGAATAAAGTCAACACATATGTAGTGATCTGATCTACTTGTTGTGAATAAAATCAGTACATATGTACATGTACATATCTGTCCTACCTCATTCGAATAAAGTCAGTACATATGTGATTATCCCTCCTACCTCATTTGAATAAAGTCAGTAATATGTAATTATCTGTCCTGCTTCATTTGAATAAAGTCAGTACAGATGTAGTTATCGGTCTTGCCTTATTTGATTAAAATTAATAATATGTAGTTATCTGATCTGCTTGGTGTGAATAAAGTACATATGTACTTATTTGTCCCGCTTCCTTTGAATAAAATTAGTACATATGTACTTATCTGTCCTACCTCATTTAAATAAAGTCAGTACATATGTGTTTATCTGTCCTGCCTTATTGAATAAAGTCAGTACATATGTGGTTATCTGTCCTGTCTAATGTGAAAAACATCAGTACATATACACTGATCTGTCCTGCCTGATGTGAATAAAGGCAGTACATATGTACCTATATGTCCTGCCTGATGTGAATGAAGGCAGTACATATGTACTTATCTGTCCTACTGCATTTGAATAAAGTCAATGCATATGTACTTATCTGTCCCGCGCGCTTCATTTGAATAAAGCCAGTACATAATTATGTACTTATCTGTCCTGCCTCATTTGAATAAAGTCAATACATATGTACTTGGTCATGAACCTATACATGCTAGCCTCACTCCGAGTGGTTACAGGCTTGCTTCTTTCCATCGCTCATCTCGAGGTGGCGGTATCGCCATCCTCTACAACGACTCACTCCATTCCCGCCTATCTTTCTCGCAGTCTCTGCCTTTCTCCCATCCTTCTTTCGAGCACGTTGAAGTATCCTTCCAATCCACCCCTCACCCCATCACCTTCTCCTGTGTCTATCGACCTCCACCTAGCTCTGCCAACAAACTCACCACATCCACGTTTCTCTCTGACTTTGACCAACTGCTTGACCACTACTGCCTCTTACCTGGAAATCTCATCATTCTAGGTGACATCAATGTCCACTATGACAACACTCACCGTTATGACACAAGACATATCATCAACTCTCTGTCCAATCACAATATGACTCAACACATTTCTGAACCAACCCATCAAAAAGGTCACATTCTTGACTGGATCATTTCTCGTGATCACCACAATTCAGCTACTAACAACTGCTTAGTTCTTTCTACCCGTCTAACTTCAGCCCTTCCATCTGACCACTCTGCAATTCTCTGTTCTCTTGACATTTCTCCTCCTTCCCGTACCACGCGCACAGTGACTCGACGCAATCTCAAATCTATCGACCTCTCCACATTTTCATCTGATGCCTCCCGTCTCCTTTCTGAAAAGTCACATAACCTTGCCGATGAATTCTATACTACTCTCCACCATCTTCTGGACACTCATGCTCCAGCCACAACCCGTCTTTTACCTGACCGCCCCCCTACCCCCTGGCTCACTCATGAGATTGCCTGTGCAAAACGTGCCCGCCGCAGAGCAGAGCGCCGCTGGCGCAAATCCAAACTCACTGTACACAGGCAACTTTTCCAAGCCTCTAAAACAAAAGTATCCACCCTCATTGCATCTGCAAAAACAAGCTATTTCCAAACCAAAATCCTGAATGCCTCTTCTTCAAAAGAACTCTTTACAACCATGAATCATCTCCTTGGCACACGAAAAGACTTACCTCTCCCAACAAAACATACAAATGAAGAACTCCCATCTGTATTCTCTAAGTATTTCACCACCAAAATACAAACTCTTCGTGACAGGCTTGACAGGACACCCTGTCAACCATGCCCACCTGACCCTTCCTTCTCTGGCACACCTCTTACTACTTTTACCCCAGTCTCACAAGAAGAAATTTTCAACACAATCAGATCCATGTCGTTCAAAACCTGCGAACTGGATCCTCTTCCAGGTTCTCTCTACTCCGATTGTCTCCCTACTCTCCTCCCATTCATCACTGACATCATCAACACTTCTTTTCAAACTGGAACTGTCCCAGATTCTTTCAAGTCTGCTATTGTTCACCCTCTCCTCAAGAAACACAATTTAGACCCAAATGAACTGAAAAATTACAGGCCTATCTCTAATCTCTCTTTCTTGTCAAAACTCCTTGAAAAAGTCGTCCTCAACCAGCTGAACTCTCACCTGTCTGCCAACAATCTCCTCAATCCTTTCCAGTCAGCCTACCGCCAGTGCCATAGCACTGAAACTGCCCTACTACACATTCTCAACAATCTCCTCCTTGCAACTGATACTGGCAAAGTCTCTCTCCTCACACTCCTTGATCTGTCTGCAGCTTTCGATACCATTGACCATGGTATTCTCCTTTCTAGACTTCATCATACTTTTGGCATCTCTGACATTGCTCTCTCCTTTTTCACTTCGTATTTATCAAACAGAAAACAAACTGTTCTCATCAATGGCACTTACTCTCAACCTGCATACCTGACCTGTGGTGTTCCACAAGGATCTGTCCTTGGCCCTGTTCTTTTCACTCTTTATACCTCCCCCCTGTCCACCATCATCAACTCCCTCTCTATAAAACACCACTTCTATGCTGATGACACCCAACTTCAAGATAGTGACTCACCTGATAATATACAGCGCCTGTTGACTCGCACCACTGAGTGTTACTCGGACATTAAGAACTGGATGACACACAATAGACTTCAGCTTAATGACGACAAGACAGAAGCTATCCTCATTGGCACCCGTCAGAAACTTTCCCAGCTGCCTCCTCTTTCTCTCCCATTATGTAACACATCAGTCCCAATTTCTGATTCAGCTAAAAACCTTGGTGTCTGCATTGACTCTACCCTGTCCATGAACAACTTTGTTTCTCAAACTGCCAGATCTTGCTACTATCATCTCCATCGTATAAGCCTGATCAGGAAGTATCTCTCTGTCGAAACAACTGCAAAACTCGTTCTCTCCTTCATAATGTCTCGCATTGACTATTGCAATTCACTCCTGTCTGGTCTTCCTGCCTCCACCATTCACATCCTACAGCGCATTCAAAACAATGCTGTACGCCTTGTACTCAAAAAGAAAAAAGCTGACCACATATCTCCTCTCCTGGCACAACTTCACTGGCTCCCTGTATCAAAGCGCATACAGTACAAACTAGACACCATGTGCTACAAAAGCCTGAATAACGCAGCCCCCGATTACCTGTCAAGCCTACTTGAGATCTATGTTCCCTCACGTACCCTCCGCTCTGCCTCCGATCCTCTGACTTTTCGCTTTCCACGCACTAAGCTCAATACCTATGGTCCACGAGCCTTCTCTGTTTCTGGTCCACTCTCCTGGAACAAACTTCCTCTCTCAGTCCGTCAGCAACCTACTTTTGCCTCCTTCAAGTCCGCTCTCAAAACTCACCTTTTCACCTCTGCATAAAATCCTAACCTCACTCAACCCCCCTCTGCAGCCTGTCTCCGCTCGGAGGGGAATCACTTTGTTTTAATATATAATTGTATATGATGTGCTCTCTGTGGTTTTCCATTGGTTTTATTCTTGCTTTTATTGCTTTTATTCTTTTCTCCCCATTTGTGGCCATGCATGTGTGTGTGTGTGTGTGTGTGTGTGTGTGTGTGTGTGTGTGTGTGTGTGTGTGTGTGTGTGTGTGTGCGTGCGTGTGCGTGCGTGCGTGCGTGTGTGCGTGTGTGTCTTTTCGGCGCTTGGATTTGATTTTGTCGAGATTTGCGCTATGTAAATATTGTAATTATTATGTATGCATGTGCGTACGTATGTATGTATGTATGTATTCGCTTAGATTTATGTATGTATGTATGTATGCATGTATACGCTCAGCTTAGATTTATGTATGTAAGTATGTAAGCATGTGTGTATGCATGTATACGCTCATATGTATGTAGGTATGTATGCATGTATACGCTCAGCGCTTAGATTTGATTTTGTCAAGATTTTGCGCTATATAAATAAAATATATTATTATTATTATTACTTATCTGTCCCGCCTCGTTTGAATAAAGTCAGTACATATGTACTTATCTGTCCTGCCTCATTTGAATAAAGTCAGTACATATGTACTTATCTGTACTGCCTCGTTTGAATAACGTCAGTACACATGTACTTAAGTGTCCTGCATGATGTGAACAAAGTCAGTACATTTGTACTTCTCTGTCCTACCTGACCGTCCTGAATGGCTGCTGGTGATGTGTAGACTGCGGTAGAAGGAGCTAGGCCACCTGGATGACGAACGATCTCTGGTCACGGGGCTGTCACCGGCCTTGGCCTGGCCTGGGAACATGGATAAAAAGTTTCTGGCCCCAGGCGGTGTGCACGTGCACAGGTCCATCAGCACGCCGTTGACGTAGGAGTGCGTGACACTGTTGAGAGTGAAGCCCGCCCTACAACACCGCACCTTGCCTGTTGAGTCCCGGCTGGTGAGTGCAGCCTGACCACACTGCTCTCCGCCTGTCAGGCAGTCTTCCTCTGGATACAACAACAACAACAAACCACAAGGACGGTCAACGTGGCCGAGTGGTCATTGAGATAGACGACTGACCGGAAAGCCCTGAGTTTGGAACTTCCATCAATCGAAAACCAAAATTATTGTGGGATTTTATTTTTCAGCCATGGCTGCCGACTCCTACCCAGAATTGAGCGTGCAATGGGCTTTGCTTTGAATGGGCTTTGCAATGGGGTTTTGGCACGGTCAAGCCTCATCCACTTTACAAACGAATCGTCGAATATATTGCTGAGCTTGCTTGACTGACACTACAGGTGTCTGTCCCTTTCAGGCCTGGTGACACCAGGATATATTATGAGAGTAAGAGTAGGGAGGACACAGCAGTGTCACGAAGTCTAGCTGTCTCACAAAGTGTAGTTGTATCACAAAGTCTAAGACCAAACTGAAACTTCATATCAGCATCCTTATCGTCCCTACTATTAGTCGCATCATCATCATCATCACCATCATCATCATCATCATCATCATCATCATCATCATCAACAACATCAACATCATCATCATCATCATCATCATCATCATCATCATCATCAACATCAACATCAACATCATCATCAACATCATCATCATCATCATCATCTCTATTCTCATCATCATAGCGTCATGGAAAATTGTGTAGCAGAATTCTATGGCATATGTATTGCCTCACACGTGCTGTACTCCTATGCTGTATGTACTATGTAATACCTGTCTTGTGCTGTTAGGCCTATGCCATATTATGTAATACCTCACTTATACTATCAGTCCTATGCCATATTATGTAATACCTCACTTATACTATCAGTCCTATGCCATATTATGTAATACCTCACTTATACTATCAGTCCTATGCCATATTATGTCATACCTCACTTATACTATCAGTCCTATGCCATATTATGTAATACCTCACTTATACTATCAGTCCTATGAGTATTATGTAATACCTCACTTATACTATCAGTCCTATGCCATATTATGTAATACCTCACTTATACTATCAGTCCTATGAGTATTATGTAATACCTCACTTATACTATCAGTCCTATGAGTATTATGTAATACCTCACTTATACTATCAGTCCTATGCCATATTATGTAATACCTCACTTATACTATCAGTCCTATGAGTATTATGTAATACCTCACTTATACTATCAGTCCTATGAGTATTATGTCATACCTCACTTATACTATCAGTCCTATGAGTATTATGTCATACCTCACTTATACTATCAGTCCTATGCCATATTATGTAATACCTCACTTATACTATCAGTCCTATGAGTATTATGTAATACCTCACTTATACTATCAGTCCTATGAGTATTATGTAATACCTCACTTATACTATCAGTCCTATGCCATATTATGTAATACCTCACTTATACTATCAGTCCTATGAGTATTATGTAATACCTCACTTATACTATCAGTCCTATGCCATATTATGTCATACCTCACTTATACTATCAGTCCTATGCCATATTATGTCATACCTCACTTATACTATCAGTCCTATGCCATATTATGTCATACCTCACTTATACTATCAGTCCTATGCCATATTATGTAATACCTCACTTATACTATCAGTCCTATGCCATATTATGTCATACCTCACTTATACTATCAGTCCTATGCCATATTATGTCATACCTCACTTATACTATCAGTCCTATGAGTATTATGTAATACCTCACTTATACTATCAGTCCTATGAGTATTATGTAATACCTCACTTATACTATCAGTCCTATGCCATATTATGTAATACCTCACTTATACTATCAGTCCTATGAGTATTATGTAATACCTCACTTATACTATCAGTCCTATGCCATATTATGTAATACCTCACTTATACTATCAGTCCTATGAGTATTATGTAATACCTCACTTATACTATCAGTCCTATGAGGTATTATGTACCTTACTTGTACTGCTAGTCTTATGACGTATGTATTATGTAACACCTCACTTGTATTGTTGCATGACATAACACACAGGTACTAGGTGACTGTCCCCATACCTGACATAACACACAGGTACTAGCAGACTGTCCCCATACCTGACATAACACACAGGTACTAGCAGACTGTCCCCATACCTGACATAACACACAGGTACTAGCAGACTGTCCCCTACCTGACATAACACACAGGTACTAGTAGACTGTCCCCCTACCTGACATAACACACAGGTACTAGGTGACTGTCCCCCTACCTGACATAACACACAGGTACTAGGTGACTGTCCCCATACCTGACATAACACACAGGTACTAGGTGACTGTCCCCCTACCTGACATAACACACAGGTATTAGGTGACTGTCCCCCTACCTGACATAACACACAGGTACTAGGTGACTGTCCCCCTACCTGACATAACACACAGGTACTAGGTGACTGTCCCCCTACCTGACATAACACACAGGTACTAGGTGACTGTCCCCCTACCTGACATAACACACAGGTACTAGGTGACTGTCCCCCTACCTGACATAACACACAGGTACTAGGTGACTGTCCCCCTACCTGACATAACACACAGGTACTAGGTGACTGTCCCCCTACCTGACATAACACACAGGTACTAGGTGACTGTCCCCCTACCTGACATAACACACAGGTACTAGCAGACGGTCCCCCTTACCTGACATAACACACAGGTACTAGGTGACTGTCCCCCTACCTGACATAACACACAGGTACTAGCAGACTGTCCCCCTACCTGACATAACACACAGGTACTAGCAGACGGTCCCCCTACCTGACATAACACACAGGTACTAGCAGACGGTCCCCCTTACCTGACATAACACACAGGTACTAGGTGATTGTCCCCCTACCTGACATAACACACAGGTACTAGGTGACTGTCCCCCTACCTGACATAACACACAGGTACTAGCAGACGGTCCCCCTTACCTGACATAACACACAGGTACTAGAATTCTGTCCCCTTACCTGACATAACACACAGGTACTAGGTGACTGTCCCCCTACCTGCTATAACACACAGGTACTAGTAGACTGTCCCCCTACCTGACATAACACACAGGTACTAGCAGACTGTCCCCCTACCTGACATAACACACAGGTACTAGCAGACGTCCCCCTTACCTGACATAACACACAGGTACTAGAATTCTGTCCACTTGCCTGACATAACACACAGGTACTAGGTGACTGTCCTCCTACCTGACATAACACACAGGTACTAGAATTCTGTCCCCTTACCTGACATAACACACAGGTACCAGCAGACTGTCCCCTTACCTGTAAGGTCAGTGTTGTCTAAACAGGAACACAGATCATTGTCCACGCGGAAGTGGGCCCCATGAGGGCAGCACATGCGCACTCCCGATATGATTATTTCCTGTGCGTTACTTCCCGGGCATGAATTCTGGTCCGTGGTGCAGTTGTACTCTGTCATAGAAATGAGAAGGTGGGGGAGGGGGAGGATAAACAGACGACATCATGATGACGACATGTACAAGATGTGACCAATCGACCAACAGAATCATCTATTGCTGCTGTGATTAATTATATAATCACATCTGGAACTTGTGTGTGAAGTGCTCTTTCATAATATTCTGATATCGTATAGTTTTATATATTCGAGCATACACTAAATGTTCAGTGTTTGATAGATCCTTTAACCCCAACTGGGGCATGGAAGAGGAGGATAAAAGCAAACAAATGAAAATCCAACGGGATTAACACATACAATGCAGCAGAAAGAGTTCGTAACAGTTCAAAGAAAAAAAATGTACATTTGAGATTGCCTTACCATAGGATACTCAATTGTTTAGAAGGTAACTACATAATTTCAGAAATTTTTATAAATTTTGCTAATTTCAGTTGATTTTTTTTCCTTCCAGAAATGACATTACACAATGAGAATATTGATTTTACTGAAAGACATTTTTTGAAGAATAAACATCAGTCGGGCATCACGGAATTTAGAACATTCGAAAATATAGTGAAACTCGCCGCCTAAGGCATTGTCATCAGTTTCAGTTTCAGTTTCTCAAGATGACGTCTCCGCGCTCGGAACGAATTCCATATACACTAACGTCACAGATGCCATGTGTGTGGTGATCATGGCACAAACCTTAAGCCTGCACATAAACCCAGGAGCTGGCCAGGTCCTGAAAACTTACAGATTCTGTTTTGTCTGTCTATTCCTTTGCGTCTCAATTCTCAGTCTTAATTCGATCTGAAGCTTGTGATTGCTGCATCGAAGTTTAATCAAAGGAAAAACATAAATATCTAGTATTATATTTCTCTATTCCAAATTGGTTTTTGGAATTTCGACATGATATGCATTTACTACACTTTTCAAAAAAGCTGTCATCCAGATGTGATGGAATGAGTAAGTA
>JAPXFY010000027.1:15028461-15030961 GCA_030674185.1 Monoplex corrugatus | reverse complement strand
ACAGAATTTTGCCAGGGACAACTCCTTCGTTGCCGTGGTATCTTTAACATCCGCTGAGTGAGCGCTGCACACGGGATACCGATTTATCGTCTCACTATGAAAGACTAGCGCCCAGACCACCACTTAGGATCTTTTAGAGACGGGAGGGGGGGGGGGTAGAGAAATCCCCGTCCGATCCGTGATTTGAACCTGTATGTCTCGATTCCTAAACAGGTGTTTTAATCTTTAGGCCATTGTCCCACGCTCATACTGAACCACACTCCTAGAGTATCTTGTTTTTGTTATTGTTATTGTTATTGTTATCGTTGTTTAAAGCCCAGCCGACTGCGTAGAGCCATATCAGAGCTATAATCGCTTAAAAACATACAAAATTTCAACAGGAAAAAAAGGAAAGAAAATTAAGTACACACATCAATGCATTTTCGCCAACGCCATGCGGCAGGGCACCTGATGATGATGATGATCAATGCATTTGCGCACATAATCTAAGGACATGCCCCCGGCGTTGACTATTCAGCCAATTTATCGCAACTACACTTGAACCATACCTAAGACAACAATGTAGGCCTAGGCCTACTGTATACTGAACCACACTTGCAATGTATCTTATTATTATACTGAACCACACTTGATCCATACCTTAGACAACAAAGCAGAGATCTAACAAGGCCTACTGTATACTGAACCACACTTGCAATGTATCTTATTATTATACTGAACAACACTTGATCCATACCTTAGACAACAAAGCAGAGATCTAACAAGGCCTATTGTATACTGAATCACACTTTTAATGTATCTTATTATTATACTGAACCACACTTGATCCATACCTTAGACAACAAAGCAGAGATCTAACAAGGCCTATTGTATACTGAACCACACTTTTAATGTATCTTATTATTATACTGAACCACACTTGATCCATACCTTAGACAACAAAGCAGAGATATAACAAGGCCTATTGTATACTGAACCACACTTTTAATGTATCTTATTATTATACTGAACCACATTTGAACCATACTTAAGACAACAAAGTAGAGATCTAACAAGGCCTATTGTATACTGAACCACATTTTTAATGTATCTTATTATTATACTGAACAACACTTGATCCATACCTAAGACAACAAAGCAGAGATTTAACAAGGCCTATTGTATACTGAACCACACTTGCAATGTATCTTATTATTATACTGAACAACACTTGATCCATACCTAAGACAACAAAGTAGAGATCTAACAAGGCCTATTGTATACTGAACCACACTTTTAATGTATCTTATTATTATACTGAACAACACTTGATCCATACCTAAGACAACAAAGCAAAGATCTAACAAGGCCTATTGTATACTGAACCACACTTTTAATGTATCTTATTATTATACTGAACCACACTTGATCCATACCTAAGACAACAAACTAGAGATCTAACAAGGCCTATTGTATACTGAACCACACTTTTAATGTATCTTATTATTATACTGAAACACATTTGAACCATACTTAAGACAACAGTGTAGGCCTAGGCCTATTGTATACTGAACCACACTTGTAGTGTATCTTATTATTATACTGAATCACACTTGAACCATACTAAGACAACAGTGTAGGCTTACCCTATTGTATACTGAACCACACTTGTAGTGTATCATATTATTAAACTGAACCACACTTGAACCACACTAAGACAAGAAAGTAGAGATTAACAAGGCCTATTGTATACTGAACCACACTTTAATGTATCTTATTATTATACTGAACCACATTTGAACCATACCTAAGACAACAGTGCAGGCTTACACCTATTGTATACTGAACCGCACATGCATTGTATCATATATACTGAACTACACTTGATCCACACCTAAGACAACAATGTAGGCTAGGCCTATTGTATACTGAACCGCACTTGCAAAGTATCTTATTATTATACTGAACCACACTTGTAATGTATCTTACTATTATACTGAACCAACTTGTAGTAAATCTTATTATTATAACTGAACCACACTTGTAGTAAATCTTATTATTATACTGAACCACACTTGTAGTAAATCTTATTATTATACTGAACCACACTTGTAGTAAATCTTATTGTTATACTGAACCACACTTGTAGTAAATCTTATTATTATACTGAACCACACTTGTAGTAAATCTTATTATTATACTGAACCACACTTGTAGTAAATCTTATTGTTATACTGAACCACACTTGTAGTAAATCTTATTATTATACTGAACCACACTTGTAGTAAATCTTATTATTATACTGAACCACACTTGTAGTAAATCTTATTATTATACTGAACCACACTTGTAGTAAATCTTATTGTTATACTGAACCACACTTGTAGTAAATCTTATTATTATACTGAACCACACTTGTAGTAAATCTTATTATTATACTGAACCAAAACACATTGAACCATTACCTAAGACAACAGTGTAGGCTTACACCTATTGTACACTGAACCACACTTGTAATGTA
>JAPXFY010000027.1:15008461-15015961 GCA_030674185.1 Monoplex corrugatus | reverse complement strand
ACTAAGGAAGGCGCGCAGAATTCTGATAATTCTATAGAATTACATGTTCATACTTCCGTAAAAGAAGCTTGCAACTTGCTCGAATCAACCTCATGGTCTCGATTTCATGAACATTTGAATGAACAGTCTGTGTCACAACAAATGATAAAACTTACTGTTCAAAATGTACGTTAAAAAAATTGCAGTATTCTTCCATGTATCATTTGAGATCGATTGTTGCTGTTCGTTTTCGTATTCAGCTAAACGCGTTGAAAACAAAATATTGTAAAAATGTTAAGTATATTTGCGGCGAACAGTTCACACTGTTTCATTGCTTATTCTACTACAAAATGATCGTTCCTTTTTACCAAAAAATGTTTACTCAAGAAAAGTATTCTGAAACTCATTTCCAAAAAGTTACATCAGATTAGTTAAATTTTTAGAATGATTAGTTCACAGTCCTATTAATGCATTACTTTAACTTTATGCGGTTTGTGTATTAGTGTTACAATTTCCCTTCATATTGTTGAGGTTAATTGTTAGAGTTAAGTTTTCGTTCCATTTTTCTGTTCTCCCATCTACTTATGTCTTTTTACTCTATCTCCCCTCTGCCCCAATCCAACCCGCCCAACTATCGTTCTACATTTTATTTTATTTATTCATTTTTTATTCCCCCCTCCCCCCTCCCCCCTCCCCCCTCCCCCTCTAATATCACTTATAGTGAAAAGACGGTCAATCAAAGAACGAACACACACACACACACACACACATTTTAAAGATAGGAAATACCCAGGCCATAAGTTCACAGAATTTTTTTTTTTTAAAATAGACAGGAAATACCCATAGGTTAATACCACTGGTCTTAACTACATAGACAGGAAATACGCATAGGTTAATACCACAGATTTTAACTATATAGACAGAAAATACCTAAAGGTTAATGCCACGGATTTCAAGTATACAGACAGAAAATACCGATAGGTTAATACCACTGATCTTAAAGACAGAAAATATCCATAGGTTAACACCACAGGTCTTAACGACATAGACAGGAAATACCCATAGGTTAATACCACAGGTCTTAACTATATAGACAGAAAATACCTAAAGGTTAATGCCACGGATTTCAAGTATACAGACAGAAAGTACCCATAGGTTAATACTACTGATCTTAAAGGCATAGAAAATATCCATAGGTTAATACCAGAGGTCCTAACGACATAGACAGGAAATACCCATAGGTTGATACCACAGGTCTTAACGACATAGAAGGAAATACCCATAGGTTAATACCACAGGTCTTAACTACATAGACAAGAAATACCCGTAGGTTAATACCACGGCAGACAAGAAATATCCATAGGTTAAATAAATACCACAGGTCTTAACTATAAAGACAGGAAATACCCATAGGTTAATACCACAGGTCTTAACTATAAAGACGGCAAATATCTATAAGTTAGTACCACAGATCTTAAATATACAGACAGAAAATATCCATACGTCATTAATACCACAGATCTTAACTACACAGACAGCAAATACCCACAAGTTAATCCCACAGGTCTTAACGACATAGACAGGAAGTACCCATAGGTTAATACTACTGATCTTAAAGGCATAGAAAATATCCATAGGTTAATACCAGAGGTCCTAACGACATAGACAGGAAATACCCATAGGTTGATACCACAGGTCTTAACGACATAGAAGGAAATACCCATAGGTTAATACCACAGGTCTTAACTACATAGACAAGAAATACCCGTAGGTTAATACCACGGCAGACAAGAAATATCCATAGGTTAAATAAATACCACAGGTCTTAACTATAAAGACAGGAAATACCCATAGGTTAATACCACAGGTCTTAACTATAAAGACGGCAAATATCTATAAGTTAGTACCACAGATCTTAAATATACAGACAGAAAATATCCATACGTCATGAATACCACAGATCTTAACTACACAGACAGCAAATACCCACAAGTTAATCCCACAGGTCTTAACGACATAGACAGGAAATACCCATAGGTTAATCCCACAGGTCTTAACTATAAAGACAGCAAATACCCATAGGTTAATACCACAGGTCTTAACTACATAGACAGCAAATACCCACAGGTTAATCCCACAGGTCTTAACTACATAGACAGCAAATACCCACAGGTTAATCCCACAGGTCTTAACTACATAGACAGCAAATACCCATAGGTTAATACCACAGGTCTTAACTACACAGACAGCAAATACCCATAGGTTAATCCCACAGGTCTTAACTACATAGACAGCAAATACCCACAGGTTAATCCCACATGTCTTAACTACATAGACAGCAAATACCCACAGGTTAATCCCACAGGTCTTAACTACATAGACAGCAAATACCCACAGGTTAATCCCACAGGTCTTAACTATAAAGACAGCAAATACCCACAGGTTAATCCCATAGGTCTTAACTATAAAGGCAGCAAATACCCATAGGTTAATCCCACAGGTCTTAACTACATAGACAGCAATACCTATAGGTTAATCCCACAGGTCTTAACTATAAAGACAGCAAATACCCATAGGTTAATCCCACAGGTCTTAACTACATAGACAGCAAATACCCACAGGTTAATACCACAGGTCTTAACTACATAGACAGCAAATACCCAGAGGTTAATACCACTGATCTTAAAGACATAGAAAATATCCATAGGATAATACCACAGGTCTTAACGACATAGACAGGAAATACCCATAGGTTAATCCCACATGTCTTAACTACATAGACAGGAAATACCCATAGGTTAATACCACTGCAGACAAGAAATATCCATAGGTTAAATTAATACCACAGGTCTTAACTATAAAGACGGGAAATATCTATAGGTCAATACCACATATCTTAAGTATACAGACAGAAAGTATCCATACGTTAATACCACATGTCTTAACCGACATAGACAGCAAATACCCACAGGTTAATCCCACATGTCTTAACGACATAGACAGCAAATACCCACAGGTTAATCCCACAGGTCTTAACTACATAGACAGGACTATTATCCAGGTCTATGGTAGTGCGTAGACTCGAGGCATCCTCCAAACCATAAACAGCAGATGGATGGAGAGCACGTATGGAAATGAGTACCATGAACCTCTCTTCAACAAATACCAGTTCCAGACAATGACACAGAGTCAAGGGGAATGGTGGTGGTGGTGGTTGTGATGGTGGTGGTGGTGGTAGTGGTGGTGGTGGTGGTGGTGGTGGTGGTGGTTTATTTCATTTCACTGGTGTCGTTCGTAGTGCAAGACTAAGGTAAGCCCTGGCATAATGTTTCACACCATGCTGTGATGTCGTCATGCTGATGTATCTCCTGTGTGTCAAATGACTTTGTTTAACCCTTTAACTTCCACACCCTGCCCATAAGGATCCTGCATTGTCAGCCACGCTAGTAAAGCAAAAACTTAACCCCTCTGACTCCCTCAGCCTATCCACCAGCTTCCTGCTGGGAGGACGTCAAAGGGTTAAGTTTCTGCTGTTGGTAGACAGCGTGCAGGAGTCAAAGGGTTAAATTAACCCTTTGACCACCGCACCCTATCCACCAACTGCAAAAACTTGACCTTTTGATTCCTTCACCCTATCCACCAGCTTCCTGCAGGAATCAAAGGGTTGTTGATTCCCTCACCCTACCCACCAGCTTCCTGCAGGAAGCTGGTGGATAGGGTGAGGGAATCAAAGGGTTAAGCTTTCTGCTTTGTTGTTATGGCTGACAATGCAGGATGCTGGTGTGCAGGGTGCGGGGGTCAAAGGGTTGAATTAAGTGAGAGAGAGAGGGGGGGATGGAGGGCGGGAGGATGGTATAGGTAGGAAGGAGATTGATAAAAGAAAGGTTTAACTGATGAAAGACAGATTCAGCTGATAAAAGGAAGATTTGACTGATACAAGGAAGATTTGACTGATAAAAGAAAGATTTGATTGATAAAAGGAAGGTTTGACTGATAAAAGGAAGGTCTGACTGATAAAAGGAAGGTTTGAATGATCAAAGGAAGGTTTGACTGATAAAAGGAAGGTCTGACTGATAAAAGGAAGGTTTGAATGATCAAAGGAAGGTCTGACTGATAAAAGGAAGGTCTGACTGATAAAAGGAAGGTTTGACTGATAAAAGGAAGATTTGACTGATAAAAGGAAGGTCTGACTGATAAAAGGAAGGTTTGACTGATAAAAGGAAGGTTTGACTGAAAAAAGGAAGGTTTGACTGATAAAAGGAAGGTTTGACTGAAAAAAGGAAGGTTTGGCTGATAAAAGGAAGGTCTGAATGACCAAAGGAAGGTTTGACTGATAAAAGGAAGGTCCGATTGATAAAAGGAAGGTCTGATTGATAAAAGGAAGGTCTAATTGATAAAAGGAAGGTTTGACTGATAAAAGGAAGGTTTGACTGATAGAAGGAAGATTTGACTGATAAAAGGAAGGTTTGACTAATAGAAGGAAGATTTGACTGATGAAAGGAAGGTTTGACTGATAGGAGGAAGATTTGACTGATAAAAGGAAGACTTGGCTGATAAAAGGAAGGTTTGAATGATCAAAGGAAGGTCTGACTGATAAAAGGAAGGTCTGACTGATAAAAGGAAGGTTTGACTGATAAAAGGAAGATTTGACTGATAAAAGGAAGGTTTGACTGCTAAAAGGAAGGTTTAACTGATAAAAGGAAGGTTTGACTGATAAAAGAAAGGTTTAACTGAACCAAGGAAGGTTTAACTGATGAAAGGAAGGTTTGACTGATAAAAGGAAGGTTTGATTGATAAAAGGAAGGTTTGACTGATAAAAGGAAGGTTTGACTGATAAAAGTAAGGTTTGACTGATAAAAAGAAGGTTTGACTGATAAAAGGAAGGTCCGATTGATAAAAGGAAGGTCTGATTGATAAAAGGAAGGTCTGACTGATAAAAGGAAGGTTTGACTGAAAAAAGGAAGGTCTGAATGATCAAAGGAAGGTTTGACTAATAAAAGGAAGGTCTGATTGATAAAAAGAAGGTTTGACTGATTAAAGGAAGGTTTGACTGATTAAAGGAAGGTTTGACTGATAAAAGGAAGGTCTGACTGATAAAAGGAAGGTTTGACTGATAAAAGGAAGGTTTGACTGATAAAAGGAAGGTTTGACTGATAAAAGGAAGGTCCGATTGATAAAAGGAAGGTCTGATTGATAAAAGGAAGGTCTAATTGATAAAAGGAAGGTTTAACTGATAAAAGGAAGGTTTGACTGATAGAAGGAAGATTTGACTGATGAAAGGAAGATTTGACTGATGAAAGGAAGACTTGACTGATAAAAGGAAGGTTTAACTGATAAAAGGAAGGTTTGACTGATAAAGGAAGGTCTAATTGATAAAAGGAAGGTTTGACTGATAAAAGGAAGGTTTAACTGATAAAAGGAAGATTTGACTGATAAAAGGAAGGTCTAATTGATAAAAGGAAGGTTTGACTGATAAAAGGAAGGTTTGACTGATAAAAGGAAGGTTTGACTGATAAAAGGAAGGTCCGATTGATAAAAGGAAGGTCTGATTGATAAAAGGAAGGTCTAATTGATAAAAGGAAGGTTTAACTGATAAAAGGAAGATTTGCCTGATAAAAGAAAGATTTGACTGATAAAAGGAAGATTTGACTGATAAAAGGAAGGTTTGACTGATAAAAGGAAGGTTTGACTGATAAAAGGAAGGTTTAACTGATAAAAGGAAGGTTTGACTGATAAAAGGAAGGTTTGACTGATAAAAGGAAGGTTTAACTGATAAAAGGAAGGTTTGACTGATAAAAGGAAGGTTTAACTGATAAAAGAAAGATTTGACTGATGAAAGGAAGATTTGACTGATAAAAAGAAGATTTGACTGATAAAAGGAAGATTTGACTGATAAAAAGAAGATTTGGCTGATAAAAGGAAGGTTTAACCGATAAAAGGAAGATTTGACCGATAAAAGGAAGGTTTAACTGATAAAAGGAAGATTTGCCTGATAAAAGAAAGGTTTGACTGATAAAAGGAAGGTTTGACTGATAAAAGGAATATTTCACTGATACAAGGAAGATTTCACTGATAAAAGGAAGGTTTGACTGATAGAAGGAAGATTTGACTGATGAAAGGAAGATTTGACTGATGAAAGGAAGACTTGACTGATAAAAGGAAGGTTTAACTGATAAAAGGAAGGTTTGACTGATAAAGGAAGGTCTAATTGATAAAAGGAAGGTTTGACTGATAAAAGGAAGGTTTAACTGATAAAAGGAAGATTTGACTGATAAAAGGAAGGTCTAATTGATAAAAGGAAGGTTTGACTGATAAAAGGAAGGTTTGACTGATAGGAGGAAGATTTGACTGATAAAAGGTAGATTTGACTGATAAAAGGAAGATTTGACTGATAAAAGGAAGATTTGACTGATAAAAGGAAGGTTTGACTGATAAAAGGAAGGTTTGACTGATAAAAGGAAGGTTTAACTGATAAAAGGAAGGTTTGACTGATAAAAGGAAAGTTTGACTGATAAAAGGAAGGTTTGACTGATAAAAGGAAGGTTTGACTGATAAAAGGAAGGTTTAACTGATAAAAGAAAGATTTGACTGATGAAAGGAAGATTTGACTGATAAAAAGAAGATTTGACTGATAAAAGGAAGATTTGACTGATAAAAAGAAGATTTGGCTGATAAAAGGAAGGTTTAACCGATAAAAGGAAGATTTGACCGATAAAAGGAAGGTTTAACTGATAAAAGGAAGATTTGCCTGATAAAAGAAAGGTTTGACTGATAAAAGGAAGGTTTGACTGATAAAAGGAAGATTTCACTGATAAAAGGAAGGTTTAACTGATAAAAGAAAGATTTGACTGATGAAAGGAAGATTTGACTGATAAAAAGAAGATTTGACTGATAAAAGGAAGGTTTGACCGATAAAAGGAAGGTTTAACTGATAAAAGGAAGATTTGCCTGATAAAAGAAAGGTTTGACTGATAAAAGGAAGGTTTGACTGATAAAAGGAAGATTCACTGATACAAGGAAGATTTGACTGATAAAAGGAAGGTTTGACTGATAAAAGGAAGGTTTGACTGATAAAAGGAAGATTTGACTGATAAAAGGAAGACTACTCTGCATCCCACAACTGGACCAAGACGGTGAGAAACAGGTAGGATCTGTATAGTGTAACACGTGGCTCAGTGGTTTGAACGACATACTGATACAGCAAGGGTCGTGGGTTTGATCCTCAGGTGGACCAAACGTTTTATCGTGTGTCTCTTAGCTCAGTTTTTAGAATGCCTTGCTAATAAAGCTAGGGTTGTGGGTTCAAATCCTCAAGTGAGCCACGATTTTCTGTGTGTGTGTGTGTTGTGTGTGTGTGTGTGTGTGTGTGTGTGTGTGTGTGTGTGTGTGTGTGTGTGTGTGTTTGTGTGTGTTGTGTGTGTGTGTGTGTGTGGTGTGTGTGTGTGTGTGTGTGTGTGTGTGTGTTGTGTGTGTGTGTGTGTGGGTGTGTTGTGAATGTGTTTGTGTGTGTTGTGTATGTGT
>JAPXFY010000027.1:14950961-14998461 GCA_030674185.1 Monoplex corrugatus | reverse complement strand
GTTGATGTCCAGCTTTCCTGGATTTCTGCTGACAGACATAACTTCTGTTTTGTTGATACTGATCTTCATATCATACTTCTCGCAGCTTGTGTTGAGTTGGTCTGTGTGTTCTTGAAGAGCTGCTTTGTTCTGATTCATCAAGGACTGGTCGTCAGCAAATAATAGTTCGTTCAGGGCCTCCAGATCTGGATTGGCTTCCTTTGTAATCTGGTCCATGTAGATCACGAAGAGAAGGGGAGAGAGTACGCAGCCTTGCCTGACCCCTGATGTAACCGGGAACCAGTCCGATGTTCCACTGGCTGTTCGGACTGCGCTCCTACTGTTGGCATAGATTGCTCTGATGTTATCAAGCAACTGCCCCTTCACGTCGTACTGCTCCAGGATCTTCCAGAGCTTGTCTCTGTTGACTCGGTCAAAAGCTTTTTCTTGATCAACGAATACTGTATGCAGGTCTTGGTTGTATTCGATGGCTCTTTCACACAGCTGTCGGAGTGCGAAAATGGCATCTGTGCACCCTCTTCCTTTCCGAAAGCCAAACTGGGCATTGCTCAGTAGGTGTTCTGCTTTGGCTCTTGTGCGCTGTTCCAGAATCTTTGCATACATTTTCCCTACATGGCTGAGAAGTGAAATGCCTCTGTATGTGCTGCAGTCTTTCTTGCTGCCCTTCTTCTTCCAAATTGGCACCACTATTGCATTTTGCCAGTCCATTGGTACTTTCCTCTCTTCCCATGCTTTCTGGAAGATGATGGTGAGCCACTTAACTCCCGTTTCTCCGCATGCAAGGATGGCTTCAGTTGTTATGCCATCATTGCCTGCTGCTTTGCCCTTTGGGCTGGTCTTAATTGCTTTTCGTGTCGAACAGCACTAGGAGATGAAAAGGTGACTGAGGGTCTATCCGGGGTGTTTTGACTTTTTCTCAAAATTGATTTCTGTAGACTATAATCTATCCCCCAGAGAAATTTTTTTCTTGAAAAAATATTATTAATCAATTTAAATCGGTATTTTAATGCACTGATCGCAGCAGAAAGAACGCATTTTCCTTCCAAAAGTGCTTGTTTTTGTCTCTTATTATGAACCGTAACCTGTACAGTACCCACACATGTAATATACTGATGGAAAGCTCTTTGGTGCACCTTTCAGATAATGACAGCAAAAATTAGAAACAAACTGGGTCAAAGCCATCAAATAAAGAAATTTAAGAAAAATGTGTAGGAGAGCACACAAAAACTTTAGAGGCCGTTTTCTCAAAATGGCCGTCATACAACTTAATGATTTTAAACATACATAACTTCTACATTTTTTTGAGTACAAGCTTTATTCAAGTGCCAAAATAATCAGCAGAATGTACATGTTCCAGTGACACGTATCTCAAAATCATGGCATTTTGTGGTGGGAGGTCACATATACTGTCCTGTGATCCACTAGAGTTTGGGGATAATTGCCCCACTATGGAGTTGGAGCTGGCTGTTGGCCAAGTTAGAGGAGCGTTACCCACAAGAGGGATGGATACATGTATACACCAACTGGTCAGCCTTCAGTGCTGTGACCACTGGGGAGACAACTCCTCCTCAACTTCTTGGATCTCAAAACACAATTGCCATTATTCCTGTGGACAAAGACTATACCAAGTTCTGAACAGAGACAGAAATACCCAGTTCAAGCAGCTTCTGTGATCCGTAATACTGAGAACACATGCTGTCAAAGGGTCTTCATCTCAGACACCTTTTCTGTTGTCCAGGTTATGGAGAATGACAGGCTGCCCAATCTTACTAAGGCCTTCCAGCAAAGAGTCCTTAATGTATCGTGGCTCACTGTTGGATATCAGGAAACGAGAGAGTAAATAAGCTAGCGAAAACAGAAGCACAGGAAGAACCAGACACACAACAGTGTTGGCTGCAATAAAAAGAGGAACATCATCAGATCACGCCTTAACTCTTTGACGACGGGCTACTTCGATCTACTCTCACTGAGGACGGGCTACTTCGATCATAGTAACAGACGGTCTAGGGTATATAACTCCCTCTACTTTTGTTATGCTAATAATTTAATAGTTGGCAGTTGCATCCCTTGTGGAGGGAACTTCCGTTGAACGCTTCAGCTACGTTTTGCCGGTTTCTTTGTCTAAAATTGATGTATAAGTTCCCTTGCATCCGGTTCTCAGTGATTTCACTGTGGCAGCCCTAGGCCAGCAGGAGAGCTCAGGTGTGGCAAGTGCAGTCACAATAGAGTTAAGCAACAAGCAGAAAGGGACAACCCTCTGTCCAGAGAACAGCAAATGGTCCTGATGGGATTCTGCACTGGCCACAACAAGCTCAACAACCATATAAACTACAATTTCAAATTTATGCCTTTGCCTGCCTGCCCATGCGGTCAACCTGAGAGCTGAACATGTATATTGCAGTAATGTCACCTTTATCAAGTGCAGGCCTCCGTAGCTCAGTTGGCTGAGTGTCAGATTCACATGCTACGGCTTTTGGGTTCAAATCCTGGGGTGCGCTACATTAAAACTGGCCTTCTCACTGTCCCATCTTAACATCATAGTTGTTCTGGTGGTGTCAGTATAGGATTAGATAAGTCCCCCTGTTAAAACTGGCCTTCTCACTGTCCCATCTTAACATCATTGCTGTTCTGGTGGTGTCAGTATAGGATTAGGTATGTCCCCACTTCCTTGGATGGTTATCCCCATCGGCCATATCACCTGAGGTGGGTGTCAACGTAAAAACTGAACCAAACCAATCAATCAGTCATCAAGTGGAATGACAAGAGACATGACTGACAATAACTTCTGTGACCACCATGCTCCATCAGTCCATGTCAGCTTGCAGGAACTGGAATAAAAAAAACAGCCACATTTATCACCAGATGCAGCCTGACCATGTAGACGGCAAGTGAAGGAAGTATTCCTTATGTAACCCTTTGACTCCAGCATCCTGTCCACTAACTGCAAAAACTTAACCCTTTGACTCCCTTGCCATATCCACCAGCTTCCTGCAGGGAGTTGGTGGATAGGATGAGGGATTCAAATGGTTAAGATTTTGTTTCTCGCTTGCATGATTGACAATGTAGGATGCTGGTGTGCAGGATGCGGGAGTCAAAGGGTTAATGAAGACTTATACCAGGCTGTAAAGTGCCAGTATGCCCACTGCTCTGCCGGTTTGATAGGACTGCCCATTATCGTATAGACCTGAATCTTTATCTGTATCTGCATCTATCACATTATCTGTATTTATATCATCTGCTGATTAACGGGTTTCAACTCACCTTGTCAGTGTGTGTGCTTGTGTGTGTTTCTGAATGTTTGTGTATCTCTGCGTGTGGGGTGTGTGTGTGTGTGTGGATGTTTGAGTGTGTGTTTGTGTGTGGGGGTGGGTGGGTGGGGGGGTAGGTAGATGTTTGTGTGTGTGCATATGCTTGTGTGTGTATGTATTTCCGTTTACATGTATTTGTGTGTGTGCATGTATAAAATGTCTGTGGATGTATGTGTGTGTAGCGATGTTGAAGTGATGTTGATCGAGTCTACGTCAAAGAGATGTTTCTAGAACACACATACACACACACCCTCTCTCTCTCTCTCTCCTCTCTCTCTCTCCTCTCTCTCTCTCTCTCTCTCTCTCTCTCTCTCTCTCTCTCTCTCTTCCCTCTCTGTCTTCTCTCCTCCTCTGCTCATCATCTTTCTCTCTCTCTCTTCTCTCTTCTCTCTCTCTGTGCTCTCTCTGTGTCTCTCTCTTCTCTTCTCTCTCTCTCTTTCTCTTTTTGTCTTGTGTTGTGTTCTGTCCTCTCTCTCTCTCTCTCTCTGTTTCTCTTCTCTCTCTCTCTGTTCTCTCTGTCTCTCTCTCTCTCTCTCTCTCTCTCTGTCTCTCATCTCTCTCTGTCTGTCTGTCTCTCTCTCTCCCTGTCTCTGTCTCTCTCTCTCTGTCTCTCTCTCTCTCTCTCTCTCTCTCTCTCTCTCTCTCTCTCTCTCACTCAATCTCTCTCTCCACTGTAGGAATTACAGGATGGTGCGTGCAACAGAACTAAACAAAAGACAAGCATGTATCGGCTTTTGGCAGCGATTTTCTTTGGGCGTTTTTGTTTGTTGATTTCTGGAGTGCAATTCTTCTTTCTGCATTGAGGCGGGGAGCGTGTGT
Source organism: Monoplex corrugatus (assembly GCA_030674185.1). Classification (NCBI taxonomy): domain Eukaryota; kingdom Metazoa; phylum Mollusca; class Gastropoda; order Littorinimorpha; family Ranellidae; genus Monoplex; species Monoplex corrugatus. The sequence goes on along the minus strand of JAPXFY010000027.1, from coordinate 14,994,334 downwards.
GGAGCTGGCACCGTATTGATTTGGGTGGGGTTGGGTTGATGGCGAGAGAGAGGGCTTGGAACAATATGCTGTTTTCATCATGGAGTACTCAGATTGTCAGTTGTCACCGCTTTCTCTCTCTCTGTCTTGTCTCTCTTATCTCTTTCTCTCTGTCTCTTCGTCTTCTTTCTCTCTTTGTCTCTCATCTGTCTCTTTCTCTCTTTCTCTCTCTCTTTCTCTCTCGTCTGTCTCTCTGTCTCTCTCTCTCCGTCTTCTCCTTTCTGTCTCCTCTCTTTTCTTCTCTCTCTCTTGTTCTCTCTCTCTCCTCTGTCTCTCTGTCCTTTTGTCTCACTTTCTCTCTCTCTCTCTCCCTATCTCTCTCTCTCTCTGTCTTTGTCTCATTCTCTCTCTCTCTCTCTCTGTTTTGTCTATGTATCTGTCTATCTCTCTGTCTGTCTGTCTCTGTCTCTGTCTCTCTCTGTCTCTGTCTCCGTCTCTCTCTCTCTCTCTCACTAGTATAGATATAGATATATGGAAACAGAAACAGCTGATGTTATATATATATATATATATATATATATGTATGTTTGTTTGTATGTATGTATGTATGTATGTATGTATAGGGAGAGAGAGAGAGAGAGAGCTGTGATTAAGGCCTGAGAGAAAGAGAGGGAGGGGGTGCCTGGAATGACATGCTGTTATGGAACCGCAGTCTCCAGCTGTCACTTGTCAGAACTCTTGTCTCTCAGTGTATGGACCGTGACAGCTGTCATCAAGGACCCAGGCAAACAGACAGAGGTGGAAAAGGTGGAAATGTGTTCAAGAGAGATTCATCCCACTCAAGCAGTGTCATATGCGCTTCACCCAAACTTGCTAGTACTTATCTGGCAGACGTTTTGAGCCTTCGCGGTACATTTTTGCGCTGGCAAGGTCTTGAAATGGGGAGGAGGAGGAGGGAGGGAGGGAGGGGGCGGGACCAGTTAAATCCTGACGTCACCAGAATGATTAGATCATAAAGATGTGATAGTAATAATAATAATGATAATAATAATAATAATAATAATAATGATAATAATAATAATAATAATAATGATGATAATAATAATAATAATAATAATAATAATAATAATAATAATAATAATAATAAAGTCCATTTTAGGACGCTTGTTCCCTTGGAGGGAGAGCTCCAAGCGCCATTACAATTTCTTAAGAGGGCAAGAATCTTTACACGCTCATCCACAAAACTGCTCATCCGCACGCAAGTATATATAGTAAAGAGGCCAGTTTTCATTTTTCCTTTCTGTTCTTTTCTTTTTTTTAAACTTTTTTTATGTTGTTTTGTTTTTTGTTTGTTTTTTGTTTGTTTTTGTTTTATTTATTTTTTATATTTTTTTGCTGTGATTGAACTCAGGTTATCAGATATTGAAGTTTATAGCTCTTTTTGAAGAACCAGACAGTCCATTTAAAAAGGTAAGCGAACTTCAGTCTACCAGGCATTCTTCCACTAGACTTCTAAGAGAGAGAGAGAGAGAGGGAGGGGGAGAGAGAGAGAGAGAGAGAGAGAGACAAAAACAGAAAATAGACACAGACAGACAGAGTCAGACACAGAGATACAGGCAGGAGGACAGAGACAATAAAAGAAACAGAAGGAAACAAGAGAGAGAGAGAAGGGGGGGAGACAGAGACAGTAAAAGAGGAGATGTGTGTGAGAGACAGAGACAGGGTCAGAGAGAGAGAGAGAGAACAATATACAGTTCAGAACCATCATCACCAGCTGACGTCACTGCTGTTTTGATCGTGTCTGTGTATAGCTGTCGTTGTGCTTAAAGAGGCCTGAAATAGGACAGAAAGGAGACAAATTGGGAGAAAAGGAACTAAGGATTTTCATAACGTGGAAAGTTAGCCTTTGGTCACTGTGTGTGTGGGGGTGGGTGAGTGGGTGTGTGCGCGTGCGTGTGTGCGTGCGTGCGCGCGTGCGTGCGTGCGTGCGTGTACGTGTGTTTTGAAGAAAACTTTGTTTCTCTCTGCTTGCTTTTGTTGGGTTTCGGAAGCAGGTTGCACTGTAGGGTGTGTGTATGCGTGCGTGCGTGCGTGTGTGTGTGTGTGTGTGTGTGTGTGTGTGGTGTGTGCGTGCGCGCGCGTTTGCATATATGTGTGTTTTGAAGAAAAATGTGTTTTTCAGTTCTTGCTTTGTTGGGTTCCGGAGGCAGGTTGCACTGTAGGGTGTGTGTGTGTGTGTATGTGTGTGCATGTGTGTGATGTGTGCATGTTTTGAAGAAACGGTTAGTTCATCACTTTTTTGCCTTGTTGCTGAGTCACGTAGTCGCAGCCTGCAGCTATCCGTCAATAGTGCCTCCATCTGTAGCTGTACAAATATAGTGTGACACAAAGCTCTGTAACAATTACGACTTAGTGTGACACAAAACTCTTTCATGATTGTCACTGTCAGTAGTTGTACAAATATAGTGTGACACAAAGCTGTCACAATTATGACTTAGTGTGACACAAAACTCTTTCATGGTTGTCACTGTCAGTAGTTGTACAAATACAGTGTGACACAAAGCTGTCACAACTGTCATTGTCAGAAGTTGTACAGATACAGTGTGACATAAAGCTCTGTCACAACTGTCACAAATATAGTGTGACACAAAGCTGTCACAACTGTCACTGTCAGTAGTTGTACAAATACAGAGTGACACAAAGCTCTGTCACAACTGTCACTGTCAGTAGTTGTACAAATACAGTGTGACACAAAGCTCTGTCACAACTGTCACTGTCAGTAGTTGCACAAGTACAGTGTGACACAAAGCTGTCACAATTGTCACTGTCAGTAGTTGCACAAATACAGTGTGACACAAAGCTCTGTCACACAAACTGTCACTGTCAGTAGTTGCACAAATACAGTGTGACACAAAGCTCTGTAACAACTGTCACTGTCAGTAGTTGCACAAATACAGTGTGACACAAAGCTCGTATGTCACTGTCAGTAGTTGCACAAAGCGTGTGACACAAGCGTCAGATTGTCACTGTCAGTAGTTGTACATATACGTGTGACACAAAGCTGTCAGGATTGTCACTGTCAGTAGTTGTACAAATATAGTGTGACACAAAGCTGTCAGGATTGTCACTGTCAGTAGTTGTACAAATACAGTGTGACACAAAGCTGTCAGGATTGTCACTGTCATGTAGTTGTACAAAATACAGTGTGACACAAAGCTTGTCAGATTGTCACTGTCAGTAGTTGCACAAAGCTCTGTACAACTGTCATGCAGTAGTTTACAAACAGTGTGACACAAAGCTGTCAGGATTGTCACTGTCAGTAGTTGTACAATACAGTGTGACACAAAGCTGTCAGATTGTCACTGTCAGTAGTTGTACAATACAGTGTGACACAAAGCTGTCAGATGTCATGTCAGTAGTTGTACAAATACAGTGTGACACAAAGCTGTCAGGATTGTCACTGTCAGTAGTTGTACAAATATAGTGTGACACAATGCTGTCAGGATTGTCACTGTCAGTAGTTGTACAAATACAGTGTGACACAAAGCTCTGTCACAACTGTCATTGTCAGTAGTTGTACAGATACAGTGTGAACAAAGCTCTGTCACACTGTCATTGTCAGTAGTTGTACAGATACAGTGTGACACAAAGCTCTGTCACAACTGTCATTGTCAGTTAGTTTGTACAAATACAGTGTGACACAAAGCTCTGTCACAATTGTCTTAAATATGTGACACAAAGCGCTGTCATGATTGTCATTGTCAGTAGTTGTACAGATACAGTGTGACACAAAGCTCTGTCAAATTGTCCTAAATATTGTGACACAAAGCGCTGTCATGATTGTCATTGTCAGTAGTTGTCACAATACAGTGTGTGACACAAAGCTCTGTCATGGTTTACGGTCAGCTGTTGTAAGATATGGTGTGACACAAAGCTCTGTCATGGTTGTCATTGTCAGTAGTTGTACAGATACTAGTGTGACACAAAGCTCTGTCATGTTGTCAGTCAGGTTGTACAATATGTGTGACACAAAGCTCTGTCATGATTGTCAGGTCAGTGTTGTACAAATATAGTGTGACACAAAGCTCTGTCATGGTTGTCACGGTCAGCTGTTGTAAGATATGGTGTGACACAAAGCTCTGTCATGGTTGTCACGGTCAGTGTTGTACAATATTAGTGAACACAAAGCTCTGTCATGATTGTCACTGTCAGTGTTGTACAGATATTAGTTTGACACAAAGTTGTCATGTTGTCGTTGTCAGTAATTGTACAAATATGTGTGACACAAAGCTCTGTCATGATTGTCAGTCAGTCGTTGTACAGATATATTGACACAAAGCTCTGTCTAATGATTTCGTCATTGTCAGTGTCATGTAGTTGGTAGTACAAATATAGTGTGACACTACTCTGTCTTTCCTGTCTAGTGTATCAATATTGCCATTTCTGATTGTCGTCTGTCAGTATTGTACAAATATCGTGTGACACAGCTCTTGTCGTTCGTGTCAGTAGTGTGTAGCACAAATATCGTGTGACACTAAGCTCTGTGACAGTTGTCGGTGTCAGTAGTGTGTAGCACAAATATCGTGTGACACTAAGACTCTGTGGACAATTGTCGGTGTCAGTAGTGTGTTAGCACAAATATCGTGTGACACTAAGCTCTGTGACATTGTCGGTGTCAGTAGTGTGTTAGCACAAATATCGTGTGACACTAAGCTCTGTGACAGTTGTCGGTGTCAGTAGTGTGGTAGCATAAATATCGTGTGACACTAAAGCTCTGTGACATTGTCGGTGTCAGTGTGTGTTAGCACAAATATGTGTGACACTAACTCTGTGACAATTGTCGGTGTCAGTAGTGTGTAGCATAAATATCGTGTGACACTAATCTGTGACAATTGTCGGTTGTCAGTAGTTGTTAGCACAAATATCGTGTGACACTAAGCTCTGTGACAATTGTCGGTGTCAGTAGTCTGTTAGCACAATATATCGTGTGACACTAAACTCTGGAACGATTGTAATTATTAATGGCTAATTGTATAGGTGTAGTGTGTCTCAAAGCTCTGTCACGATTGTCGCTGTTATTGACGTAGTTGTACTATTTATACAATGTAACTGTAGAACACTGTCACGATTGTTGCTATTAATGACGTAGTTGTACAATTTATACATTGTTACTGTAGAACATTGTCACGATTGTCACTATTAATGACATAGATGTACTATTTATACAGTGTCACTGTAGAACACTGTCACTATTGTCACTGTCAATGACGTAGTTGTACTATTTATACAATGTCACTGTGTCAGGATTGTCATTGTTAATGAGTAGTTGTAGTAGTTTTATATAGTGTTATGTAGAACACTGTCACGATTGTCACTATTGATGAGTATTTGTATTACCTGTACAATGTTACTGTAGAACAATGTTACGATTGTCACTATTAATGACGTAGTTGTACTATTTATACAGTGTCACTGTAGGACAGTGTCACAATTGTCACTGTTATTGACGTAGTTGTTCTATTTATACATTATCACACTGAACACTGTCACGATTGTCACTGTTAATGACGTAGTTGTACTATTTACAGTGTTACTGTCGAACACTGTCACGATTGTCACTGTTAATGACGTAGTTGTACTATTTATACAGTGTTACTGTAGACAGTGTCACAATTGTCACTGTTAATGACGTAGTTGTACTATTTTACAGTGTCACTGTAGGACAGTGTCACAATTGTCACTGTTAATGACGTAGTTGTACTATTTAAGTACTGTAAGACATGTCACATTGTCACTGTTAATGACGTAGTTGTACTATTTACACAGTGTTACTGTCGAACACTGTCACGATTGTCACTGTTAATGACGTAATTGTACTATTTATACAGTGTTACTGTAGAGACACTGTCACGATTGTCACATGTTAATGACGTAGTTGTACATTTTATACAGTGTCACTGTAGGACAGTGTCACAATTGTCACTGTTAATGACGTAGTTGTACTATTTTATACAGTGTTACTGTAGGACAGTGTCACATTGTCACTGTTAATGACGTAGTTGTACTATTTTATTAACAGTGTCTCACATGTAGGAACATGTCACGAATTAGTCACTGTTAATGACGTAGTTGTACTATTTATACAGTGTACTGTCGAACATGTCACGATTGTCACTGTTAATGACGTAGTTGTACTATTTATACAGTGTCACTGTAGGACAGTGTCACAATTGTCACTGTTAATGACGTAGTTGTACTATTTATACAGTGTCACTGTAGGACAGTGTCACATTGTCACTGTTAATGACGTAGTTTACTATTTAATGACAGTCATGTCACTAAAGTAGATACAGTGTCCACGAACTGTCACATGTATGTTAATGACGTAGTTGTACTATTTATACATTGTCACACAGAACACTGTCACGATTGTCACTGTTAATGACGTAGTTGTTACTATTTATACAGTGTCACTGTAGGACAGTGTCACGATTGTCACTGTTAATGACGTAGTTGTACTATTTATACAGTGTCACTGTAGGACAGTGTCACGATTGTCACTGTTAATGACGTAGTTGTACATTTTATACAGTGTCACTGTAGGACAGTGTCACAATTGTCACTGTTAATGACGTAGTTGTACTATTTATACAGTGTCACTGTAGGACAGTGTCACAATTGTCACTGTTAATGACGTAGTTGTACTATTTATACAGTGTCACTGTAGGACAGTGTCACGATTGTCACTGTTAATGACGTAGTTGTACTATTTATACAGTGTCACTGTAGGACAGTGTCACGATTGTCACTGTTAATGACGTAGTTGTACTATTTATACAGTGTCACTGTAGGACAGTGTCACGATTGTCACTGTTAATGACGTAGTTGTACTATTTATACAGTGTCACTGTAGGACAGTGTCACGATTGTCACTGTTAATGACGTAGTTGTACTATTTATACAGTGTCACTGTAGGACAGTGTCACGATTGTCACTGTTAATGACGTAGTTGTACTATTTATACATTATCACACTGAACACTGTCACGATTGTCACTGTTAATGACGTAGTTGTACTATTTATACATTATCACACTGAACACTGTCACGATTGTCACTGTTAATGACGTAGTTGTACTATTTATACAGTGTCACTGTAGGACAGTGTCACAATTGTCACTGTTAATGACGTAGTTGTACTATTTATACAGTGTCACTGTAGGACAGTGTCACGATTGTCACTGTTAATGACGTAGTTGTTCTATTTATACAGTGTCACTGTAGGACAGTGTCACAATTGTCACTGTTAATGACGTAGTTGTACTATTTATACAGTGTCACTGTAGGACAGTGTCACGATTGTCACTGTTAATGACGTAATTGTACTATTTATACAGTGTCACTGTAGGACAGTGTCACGATTGTCACTGTTAATGACGTAGTTGTACTATTTATACATTATCACACTGAACACTGTCACGATTGTCACTGTTAATGACGTAGTTGTACTATTTATACATTATCACACTGAACACTGTCACGATTGTCACTGTTAATGACGTAGTTGTACTATTTATACAGTGTCACTGTAGGACAGTGTCACGATTGTCACTGTTAATGACGTAGTTGTACAATTTATACAGTGTCACTGTAGGACAGTGTCACGATTGTCACTGTTAATGACGTAGTTGTACTATTTATACAGTGTCACTGTAGGACTGTGTCACGATTGTCACTGTTAATGACGTAGTTGTTCTATTTATACAGTGTCACTGTAGGACAGTGTCACGATTGTCACTGTTAATGACGTAGTTGTACTATTTATACAGTGTCACTGTAGGACAGTGTCACAATTGTCACTGTTAATGACGTAGTTGTACTATTTATACAGTGTCACTGTAGGACAGTGTCACGATTGTCACTGTTAATGACGTAGTTGTTCTATTTATACAGTTTTACTGTAGAAAATTGTCATGATTTGGAATAGTAATGACATAGTTGTACAATCGATAAAGTGTCAGTATAGGACACTGCCACGATTATCACAATCAAAGCTTTTCGTTCCAGCACTTCCTTGGCTTTTTCACTTTTGTTGTTGTTGTTGTTGACATAAATGAGTTCAAAAACAAATTAAAAATATAGTCTGAAGCAAAACTCTGTCACAGTTGTCACTGTCAAAAGTGTATTTGTACACGTATAGTGACACACAGATCGGTGAAATTGGCATTGTCAATAGTATTTTTTTTTTTTAATTATCAGATGAGATCACTGGGGTTCACTATAGTGTGGGCTACCATACCCAACCCAGCACGTCCTCATGTGGTGGACAGGGAAAGGGCCTCCAGGTATTGGGGGGCTAGCTGCTTAGTAGTCGTGAACCAAATGGTGGCGATCGTGGAGAGCGAGGTGTATGTCTGGTGGCAAAGATATGTCATTAAATGCCTCATATGCTCGAAGAATGAATGTCATTAAATGCCTCATATGCTCGAAGAAATGAATGTCATTGAATGCCTCATATGCTCGAAGAAATGAATGTCATTGAATGCCTCATATGCTCGAAGAAATAAATGTCATTAAATGCCTCATATGCTCGAAGAAATGAATGTCATTAAATACCTTATATGCTCGAAGAAATGAATGTCATTAAATGCCTCATATGCTCGAAGAAATGAATGTCATTAAATGCCTCATATGCTCGAAGAAATGAATGTCATTAAATGCCTCATATGCTCGAAGAAATAAATGTCATTAAATGCCTCATATGCTCGAAGAAATGAATGTCATTAAATACCTTATATGCTCGAAGAAATAAATGTCATTAAATGCCTCATATGCTCGAAGAAATGAATGTCATTAAATGCCTCATGTGCTCGAAGAAATGAATGTCATTAAATGCCTCATATGCTCGAAGAAATGAATGTCATTAAATGCCTCATATGCTCGAAGAAATGAATGTCATTAAATGCCTCATATGCTCCAAGAAATTATCATTTCAGCGAAGGGAGACACAATAAAACCTGCCTAACAGCCCCCACTGTCTTGTGGGTAGTCGTGGGAGTGAAAAAAAAAACTAGTAGTGAATCCGTACAAAAACCGATGGAAGGCAACAGGAAACCACCATCGTATCTTCCCAAGAATGTCATACCTCAGAATGAAAATTAAAAAGAAAAGCGAACGACATAAATACTAAAATAGCAGCTTCACTGGAGCACTTCTGTAATGGAAGTCTATTAAGCAGGTGAAACATGACTGTTTTCAAGCTACTGCTATTAGATTAACCCTTTGACTCCTGCACCCTGTCCACCGGCATTCTGCATTGTCAACCACGTCTGCAAAGCAAAACCTTAACCCTTTGACTCCCTCACCATATCCACCAGCTTCTGGAAGCTGGTGGATAGGGTGTGCGAGTCAAAGGGTTAAGCTTTTGCAGTTGCTGGATAGCTGCGGGAGTCAAAGGGTTAAAAGATATAAGAACATGCAACATGGTATGTTAAAACAGTGCTTCAGAACTCAATAGAAGGAAACGTCAAGATAGACATGGAAAGATTGAACATCAGTATTTTAGGACCAGGAGAAGTGAGCTGGAAGGGAACAGGCGCGATAACATCGAACAAGCATAAGATTATGTAGTCTGAAGGAGACACACATGAAAGAGGAGTAGGTTTCATAATGGACACTAACAGGTCATAATCTATCAAAGGATACTGGACCATATCAGACAGCGTTTTACTAGTTAGATTGGAGGGCAAGCCATTTGATACCAACATCATCCAGGTATATGAACCAACATCCTCAAGTACTGAGAAATAAATGACAACGTCTGTGTAGAATTTGAGACAGTCAGGGCTCAGTGTAAATCACGATATTATAATTGGAGATTTTAATGCTAAAGTGGGACAGGAAAAACTAAATGACATAGGTGAACCACATGGACTTGGCACGCAAAATGAAAGGGAAGAAGAACAAGTAAATGAATTCATATTAAAAAAAAACTTTTGGTTTGAGCAACCCAGCAAGAAAATGGACATGGATGAATTCAGGAGACAGCTCAGGAAATCAATCTGATTATATCCTGATAAATTAGACGTTTAGACATTGCTTTACTGATAGCTAAAACATTGCCAGGCGCAGGCTGCAGTAGTGACCATAATCCTGTAATGGGAAAATTTAGGTTGAAAACTAAAAAGAAGAAAACAAACCAGAAATCACATCAAACTAAATCTTGGACACTTAGATGAATCATCTCATGCAAAATTTAGCGTATCTGTTCAAAACAAATTCGATGTTCTGGCGAGTGTTGGGGACAGTGAGGAACGATGGACAAATTTGAGAAACTCAGTAAATGAGCACCTTGTGAAGAAATAACCTTGTGAAGAAATCCCTGGAGTTGAAAGAAAGCTGAAGAAGGTTTGATGACAAAGGAAATTTTAGACTTGATGGATGAACGTAGGAAGGTGAAGGGAAAAGAGGAAAGAAGGCAAATAAATAAATAAATAAATAAAATAAAATAAACAGGAACAGGTGCGTTGAAGCTGAAGAAGCTTGGTTTGAAACGAAAGTGCAAAGAAATAGAAGACCAACACAAAACAAACCATTAAGTTTGTGCTCAGCAATATTGAAGAAATTGCAGTATCTACATCTATCAGTCAATCAGTCAGTCTGTCAGTCTGTCTGTCTGTCTTGTCTGTCTGTCTGTCTCTCTCTCTCTCTCTCTCTCTCTCTCTCTCTGTCTGTCTCTCTCTCTCTCTCTCACTCCCTCACTCACTCACTCACTCACTCTTTCTGTGTGGGTGGGTGCCATTGAACAGAATGTGCCCGTGATGAATTTTTGGATGTTTAGGGATGGTTAATTGCCATTGTGAGACTAATGAAAATGTAAACAATTTTATTTATTTGAGAGAAAAGGATAAACTGGCGAAAAGGCTTTTAGACATCTAGCCCTCAGTACTCAAAGCACATGACTATGGCGTTTCAACGTGTAATTCATAGCATGTCTCAAGATTGTTAAGTGAAGATGGAGGAGGGGAGGACAGTGGTAGAATGGCTTGCCGTCTGAAGTGTTTACCTTCACTGAAAGCGATGATACAACACTTCCTCTGTGAGTGGTGGGAAGTGTGTCTGTGTGCGTTTTGTGTATGTGTGGCTGTAATATGTGTGTGTGTGTGTGTGTGTGTGTGTGTGTGTGTGTGTGTGTGTGTGTGTGTGTGTGTTTGTGTGTGTGTTTGTGTTTGGTTTTGCGTGTGTATGGGAGGGGGGGAGATTGGTTTTGTGTGTGTGTTTGTGTGTTGGTTTTGCGTGTGTATGGGAGGGGGGAGAATTGGTTTTGTGTGTGTGTATGTCTGTGTCTGTGACTGTGTGTGTGTGTGTGTGTGTGTGTGTGTGTGTGTGTGTGTCTGTCTGTCTGTCTTGTCTGTCTTCTTCTTTTTTTTTTCTTTTTTTTAACTAATGACAGATGAGTCAGGATGAGATATCGGTGAGCTAGGATTGGCGTGTTCCTTCTGTGTGGAGTTTTTGTTTTTGTTTTTTGTTGTTGTTTTTTTTAGAACCAAATTTGGTCTGAAGTGTCTTCCAGTGGAATCACTGTGAATGTATACATCTGAACAAACAGGAAACGTGCGTGTGTGTGTTGCTGTTCCCCCGAAATGTCAGAAGTACAGCAGGAATGATTTATTGGCTGGTCTTTGGGGCTGAAGTTGGGCAGACTGGAGACTTTGGTTTCATACTGAGTATAGATATTTTGAGCTTGTGGCCCCATGATCAACAAGGTGCCGCTAGTATAAAAGAAAAATATTTTAGCACTCTTATTGGATGGAGATTTTTTTTCCATCCCCCCACTATCTTGGCACTAGACTTGGTCTGGGTGGTAGTCTTCGAATTACATGATAAATTGATGTCAGTATGTTTGTGCTCTTCGTGTATGTGAAAAATCCCACAGCAACATATGTTGTCCTGGCGATTTTGTAGCAAAATCATTGTTATATGTAAGTAAACAAAATGTAGACGATACAGGAAAAAGATGAAAGAAGAATATTGAGTGTTGCTGTATTTGACGGCATGCTTTCCAGTGGAGTGTGGCCACATTTCACGTGTAAATGTGTTGAGACAAAATTATCTCTCCTCTCCTATATGTCTTGTCCTGTGCTGTGATGTGCTGGTTCTTCATATCCAATCCATCCAGTCTTGTCTGTCCATCTGTCTATCCAATCCTGTCCTATCCAGTCCATCATTTCCTATCTTGTGCTGTCCTATCCAATCCTGTCCCGTTCTATTTGTCCATATCCTGTCCTGTTGACTGTGTTATGTCCTATCCAGTCCTGTTCAGTTCTATGCTAGCCAATCTTGTTCTGCCTGTCTTATGATCATATCCTATTCTGTCTGTCATCCAGCCTTTGTGGTTTTCATGTTCTGTTCTGTTCTGTCTGTTCTGGTCTGGTCTGGTCTGGTTGGTCTGGTCTGGTCTGCCTTATTGAATCATGTCATTCTTATCGTGATCTATCAGTCCTGTCTACTCCATCTTTCCAACATGTCTTGTCTTATCCAGTCACATCCTGTCTTATCCAATCTTCCTGTCAAATACATCTGATCTGTCTTGTCCTGTGCTGTCATTCCTATCTTATCTGAATCTGTCCAATCGTACTGTTCTGTCTAATCCTATATTGCCCTGTCCTTTTCAGTCCTGTCTTGTCCTCTCCTCTCCTATCCTCTCCTCCCCACTCCTCTCCTATCCTCTCCTCCCCTATCCTATCCTATCCTGTCATGTCATGTCATGTCCTCTCCTATCTTATCTATCCTATCCTATCCTCTCCTCTCTTATCCTATCCTATCCTATCCCATTCTGTTGTATTCAGTCCTAACCCAGTCTTGTCCAGGCTTGTCCTGTCCTGTCGTATCGTGTCTCATCCTGTTATATCCTTTCTTACTCTGTCCTGTTCAGTGTCTCAATGTACATGACATAGATGTGACACAAGTTTGAGATTTCTGGGAATATATATATATATATATATAGACATGTTTGAACTTTCATCACATGGATGTGAGTCAAGGGACTGTGTTGAACTTAGGCCTACCTGTGCATATTTGCTTTGCGGATTGAAGCTAGCACAGGTGTGGGCGAGGTTGGTAACGATGATGAATATGTGTCCACCTATGTACAGTTCCTGGTGAATTGAGGCCTGCACAGAGATGCGTCAGGTTGATAATGATTGTGAATACAAACCTACCTACATATACTTGCCTGGCAGATTGAGATAAGCATGAAGGTGTGTCATGTTGATAGTGATGGTGAATATAGATGTACCTACATAAGCTTTCCTTTTCTGATTGAGGCTAGCACAAAGATGTGTCTAGCAGGTAATGATTGGCATGTGCGTGTGTGTGTGTGGGGGGGGGGGGGGTAATGGGTCACTATAATGTTAGTAGTGATGGTATAAGTTTCTGGGGGTGGGCTGTGGTTGTCAAGATGATACGGAGGGTGACAGTTTCCTGGGGGGGGGGGGGGGTATTAACCCTTTGACTCCAGCACGTCTACACCAACTGCAAAAAAGTTAATCTTTGACTCCCTCACCCTATCCACCAGCTTCCTGCAGGAAGGTGAGGTAGTCAGAGGGTTAAGTTTTTGCTTTGCTAGCATGGGTGACAATGCAGGATGCTGGTGGCCAGGATAGGGAGTCAAAGAGTTAAGATGATAGGGAGGGTGACAGTTTCTCAAGGGGGAGGGGGGGGGTTGTCAAATGATAAGGATGGTGAGAGTTTCTGAGGGGTGTGTGCGCCAAGATTGTAGGATGAAGAGTTTCTCAAGAGAGAGAGAGAATGTGTGTGTGTGTGTGGGGGGGGGGGGGGGGTTCCAAGATAATGAGATGATAAGGATGTGACTTTTTCTGAGTGGTGGTTTCAAGATGATGAGGTTGATGATAGTTTTTGAGGGGTGTTTGCCAAGATGATAAGGTGGGGGATGGATAGAGGCTTTGCCTTGAGCAGAAATTCTCTATTTTAGACCTGTATTTCAGTGACAGACTGAGACTAGTACTGGGGTAGGCTCAGACAGAGCCATGTTTGTTTTCAAATCTGTGTAAACTGAAATTGCTCTTGGCTTTACAGGAAAAGCCTGTTCGTTTGGTATGTTGAAATAAACTCTGTGTGTGTGTGTGTGTGTGTGTGTGTGTGTGTGTGTGTGTGTGTGTGTGTGTGTATGCTTGTTGACACCCCCCCACACACACACCACACACACATGTGCGTGGGTGGCTGTGTGTGTGTGTGTGTGTGTGTGTGTATGCTTGTGGACACCCCCCCCCACACACATACCCACACACACATGTGCGTGGGTGGCTCTGTGTGTGTGTGTGTGTGTGTGTGTGTGTGTGTGTGTGTGTGTGTGTGTGCTTGTGGACACACACACACGCGCGCGCACGCGCGCGCACGTACACACGTACGTGTGTGTGGGTGGCTTTTTGAGAAACATGTTCAGGTGTACCCTTTCTATCAAAAAACCAACAGATATGAGATACGACTTTCTGAGAAATTGTGTCAGTGGATACCTGATACTGTGATAGCTGTTTACTGACTGTCAAACATGATACCGCATGTAGGTATTTTTGTTTGATATACAGGGTGATGTTAGAAGTTTTTGACATATTGTAGTAGTGGTGATGCGGAGGGGGGAGATGGAGGAATTTCAGTTGATTATTTCAGAAGCAAGCTATTGGACTGTATTTTTAGGGTGGACCACAGGACTGATCAATCACTCAGTACAATGACCTGGCAGTGCTTTTCCTTGTCTTCATTGTTGAACATAGGACTGGTTAGACAAGTTGTCCCAAAGGGTTTGTAGGGGAAATGTTGACATGTGCTTAGAGTTTGAGGCGATGTTCATTTTTAAACTTGGAGTGTATGAAATATCATTACGTATATTCTGTATGTTGTATGGAGTTCATATGTTAGCATTTTCTTTTCATATGTGTATTTTTTTTATATATTTTTTTTTATCATTTTTCCTTGACACATTGTGTATTTGGTGTCCATTTGTTGTGAAGGAAAAGATGAATGAAAAAAAAAGAAGTTGAAAAAGTTGTCCCAAAAATCCAAGATGATTTTACCATTGTCACCTGTAATAGGCATGGCTAGACTTGTATTGTTTTTTTCACTCTGTGTTGATCATAATGACAGTTGTAACAGGTGTGGCTGGACTTGTCTTTTCACATTATGTTGATCATATTGACAGCTGTAACAGGTGTGGCTGGACTTGTATTTGGATTGGGTTTTTTTCACATTATGTTGGTCATAATGACAGTTGTAACTGGCATAGCTAGACTTGTCTTTTCTTTTTCACATTGTGTCGATCATAATGACAGTTGTAACAGGTACGGCTGGACTTGTCTTTTCACATTAAGTTGATAATGGTGACAGTTGTAACAGGTGTGACTGGACTTTTTTTTTTATATTGTGTTGGTCATAATGACAGTTGTAACAGGCATGGCTGGACTTGTCTTTTCATATTATGTTGATAATGGTGACAGTTGTAACAGGTGTGACTGGACTTTTTTTTTTTTACATTGTGTTGGTCATAATGACAGTTGTAACAGGCATGGCTGGACTTGTCTTTTCACATTATGTTGATCATGACAGTTGTAACAGGCATGGCTGGACTTGTCTTTTCACATTATGTTGATCATAATGACGGTTGTAACAGGTGTGACTGGACTTTTTTTGTTGTTTTTTTTCCCAGATTGTGTTGGTCATAATGACAGCTGTAACTGGCCATGGCTGGACTTGTATTTTTTTCACATTGTGTTGATCATAATGACATTTGTAACTGGCACGGCTGGACTTGTTTTTTGTTGTTATTTTTTACACTGTGTTGGTCATAATGACAGTTGTAATAGGTGTGTGTGAATTTTTTTTTTTTTACATTGTGTTGATCATAATGACAGTTGTAATAGGTGTGGGTGAATTTTTTTTTTTTTACATTGTGTTGGTCATAATGACAGTTGTAATAGGTGTGGGTGAATTTTTTTTTTTTACATTGTGTTGGTCATAATGACAGTTGTAATAGGTGTGGGTGAATTTTTTTTTTTACATTGTGTTGTCATAATGACAGTTGTAACAGGTGTGGGTGGATTTTTTTTTTTTTTACATTGTGTTGGTCATAATGACAGTTGTAATAGGGTGGCTGACTTTTTTTTTTTACATTGTGTTGGTCATAATGACAGTTGTAATAGGTGTGGCTGGACTTTTTTTGTTTTTTACATTGTGTTGGTCATAATGACGTTGTAACGGGTGTGGGTGTTTATTTTTCATTGTGTTGTCATAATGACAGTGTATAGGTGGTTGTGATTTTTTTTTTTTTTAACATTGTGTTGGTCATAATGACAGTTGTAATAGGTGTGGGTGATTTTTTGTTTTTTACATTGTGTTGGTCATAATGACAGTTGTAATAGGTGTGGTGATTTTTTTTTTTTTTACATTGTGTTGTCATAATGACAGTTGTAATAGGTGTGTGGTGTGATTTTTTTTTTTTAAGTTTTTTTTTTTTTTTTTTTTTACATTGTGTTGGTCATAATGACAGTTGTAATAGGTGTGGGTGAATTTTTTTTTTTTTACATTGTGTTGGTCATAATGACAGTTGTAATAGGTGTGGGTGAATTTTTTGTTTTTACATTGTGTTGGTCATAATGACAGTTGTAATAGGTGTGGGTGAATTTTTTTTTTTTACACTGTGTTGGTCATAATGACAGTTGTAACTGGCATGGCTTGACTTGTACTGTTTTTGGTAGAAAGAAACTCTAGGGACAGCTAGACAACAGAAGGTCTTCAGAGATGTAACCCCCTTTAGACAAGTGTTTCGGCCCTGAACTCCTTACACTCTCGGGAGGGCCGGGCCACATCCAGGTCATGACTCCTGGATGCCCTTCTGCTGTTGTCTATTTCTTTTCCCACGCCGGGGAGCGAACCTGGGCGATTCTGCGCTTCAGAACTGCGGTACGCGGTTTTACCAATGTGCTAACGGGGCACACATCATCTGTAGGGGATTTTTGTCACATTGTGTTGATCATAATGACAGCTGTAACAGGTGTGGCTGGACTTGTCTTTTCACATTGCATTAATAATAATAGTGACAGTTGTAACAAGTTGTAACAGTTGTAACTGCCATGACTGGACTTGTCTTGGGTTTTTTTTCCAGTCTGTGTTGATAATGATTACAGTCTAATATGCTTATCACACTTAGTGGACTTGTCTCGTTTTTTGCACACTGTACTGATAATGATGGTCTTTGTGTTTCAGAGCATGAGCCACAGATGAGAACAAGTGCAGAATCCAGAGGTTGCCACTGCTCATCACGGGAATGTCACGCTGACGGCAGAATATGCTGTGCACATGGTGTGAACCCTGTCCAGTGTAAATGTAGAGAGCTTCAGACCATCTGGTTCCATGGTTAACCTCTAATTTGTGTTGCCACAATACATCCCGAAGCCAAGCCAGATATTACATTCATTTTGGTGTAAAACGTCAGCATCCATGGTGTGCCTGTAGTATTTTGACTTTACATGATAGACGTAGCATATGTGTAAATCCATGGTGAATGTGATCAGTGTAGCTTAGGATGAAACAATGACTTGATGCGGCAGGTCTACAGTGACACCACATAACTCTTCATTCCTAAGGCCTGTCATGGCCACCACCACGCCACAGGGTCAAGGTGAAGGTCAAGGTGAAGGTCAGCTGGATGATTACTGGAGGGAGTGCAATGAGATTGAGCAGAACAAGGATGGTGAGACGGAGGAGGAGGAGATCTCCAAGACTCCTGACGGTAATACCTGTGTGTGTGTGTGTGTGTGTGTGTGTGTGTGTGTGTGTGTGTGTGTGTTTGTGTGTGTGTGTGTGATGTGTGTTTTCAACTCACATAAAGGGTATGCTTCACACCAGGTCTGTAATAGTGATGTACACAAACTTTGTATTATCTTTCTTTTATTACATTTACCTACACAAAACACCCATAGGAGCTACATTCACAAACATGATGTGTGTGTATGTGTGCACGTGTGTATATGTTTGTGCACCACATATGTGTGTGTGCGCGTGTGTGTGCGCGTGCACGATGTGTGTATGTGTGTGTGTGTGCATGTTCGCGCGCATGTGTGTGTGTGTGTGTGTGTTTATGTGTGTGTATTCAGCTCACATAAAAGGTGCACCTCACACCTGGTCTATTGTAGTGATGTATTATCTTTCTTTTGTTACATTTACCTACTCAAAACAACCCCCAGAAGTACGTCATCAACTTTTGGTGGGGGGGGGGGGGGGTGTCACTGTGTTTGTGTGTGGGTTTGTGTCTATAAGAGACCAAAGATATCTCATGAAAACGTATTTAACAGTCCCCAGAAGGTGCAGTATCCATAGGGTTAGGGTTTAGAAAGATGGCCTGGGTGGATTAAGGATGAAGATTTTCCCAGGATAGTACCTGGTCGATGAAGATTTTCCCAGGGTAGCACCGGGTGGGTAAAGGATGGGGATTTTCCCAGGATAGCACCTGGTGAGTGAAGATTTTCCTAGGGTAGCACCTGGTGGATTAAGGATGGAGATTTTCCCAGGATAGTACCTGGTCGGTGAAGATTTTCCCAGGGTAGCACCAGGTGGGTAAAGGGTGGATTTTCCGGATAGCACCTGGTGAGTGAAGATTTTCCTAGGGTAGCACTGATGGGTAAAGGTGGAGATTTTCGGGGTAGCACTGGTGGGTAAAGGGTGGATTTTTCCGAGGTGCACAGGTGTGTAAAGGGTGGAGATTTTTCCGGGGTAGATCCTGGTGGGTAAAGGGTGAGATTTTCCCAGGGTAGCACCAGGTGGGTAAAGGGTGGGATTTTCCCAGGGTAGCACCAGGTGGTAAAGGTGGAGATTTTCTGGGTAGCACCGGTGGGTAAGGATGGAGATTTTCCCAGGGTAGCACCAGGTGGGTAAAGGGTGAGATTTTCCCAGGGTAGCACCAGGTGGGTAAAGGGTGGAGATTTTCTGGGTAGCACCAGGTGGGTAAAGGGTGGAGATTTTCCAGGGTAGCACCAGGTGGGTAAAGGGTGGAGATTTTCCCAGGGTAGCACCAGGTGGGTAAAGGGTGGAGATTTTCTGGGTAGCACCAGGTGGGTAAAGGATGGAGATTTTCCAGGGTAGCACCAGGTGGGTAAAGGGTGGAGATTTTCCCAGGGTAGCACCAGGTGGGTAAAGGATGGAGATTTTCCCAGGGTAGCACCAGGTGGGTAAAGGATGGAGATTTTCCCAGGGTAGCACCAGGTGGGTAAAGGGTGGAGATTTTCCAGGGTAGCACCAGTTGGGTAAAGGATGGAGATTTTCCCAGGGTAGCACCAGGTTGTAAAGGGTGGGGATTTTCCCAGGGTAGCACCAGGTGGGTAAAGGGTGGAGATTTTCCCAGGGTAGACCAGGTGGGTAAAGGGTGGAGATTTTCCCAGGGTAGCACCAGGTGGGTAAAGGATGTCGGTTTTTTCATGACAGTACCAGGTGGATAAAGGGTGCAGGTTTTCCCAAGATAGCACAGGTGTGCAAAGGGTGAAATTTTGCCAGGATAGTTAGTACCTGGTGGATAAAGGGTGGAGACTTTCGAAGGGTAGTACCTGGGTACTTCAGTCATGTGATCAGTAAATTAAAGGTATTTACATGTGTAAATTACAAAGATATGTAATAGTACTGTACATGTGTCCAAGAACATTTCCTTGTGCATTTATTCTGATAGTCAGTTTGATGGTGACAAACTTTTGAATGGCAAAGCTGATGAGGAGTATGATGATGATGATGATGATAATACAAAGTTGATAATGCTGATGATATAAAGCAAAAGATGGTTATGATACAGTGGTGGTGTGATTGTGCTGGTGATGATGATGATGATGATGCAAAGATGTGATGATAAAAAAAAGGCGATGATGATGATGATACAAAGGTGATGACGATGATGATCACACAAAGATGATGATGAATCAGAGATGATGATAATGATGATACAAAGGTGTGATGATGATGATACACAAAGGATGAATCAGAGATGATGATATGATGATACAAGGTGATGACAATGATGATAACACAAGATGATGATGATAATGATGATACAAAGACCATGAGTAGTATGAATGATGGTGATACAATGGTGATGAGGGTCATTTAAGATGAGTATGATATGACAATGATGGTGATACAATGGTGATGATGGTCATTTAAGATGAGTATGATATGACAATGATGGTGATACAATGGTGATGATGGTCATTTAAGATGAGTATGATATGACAATGATGGTGATACAATGGTGATGATGTCATTTAAGATGATTGATATGACAATGATGGTGATACATGGTGATGATGGTCATTTAAGATGAGTATGATATGACATGATGGTGTACAATGGTGATGTGGTATTTAGATGGTATGATATGACAATGATGTGATACAAAGGTGATGAGATGATCATAAACTATATGATATGATGATGAATCGATGATGATGATGATGATGATTACATGTATATGATGTGATGATAAACAGCAATGATGATGATGATATGATGACAACAATGATTACACAAAGATGATGATGATACAAAGATGATGATGATTATACAGGTGGAGGAGGGATGATGATAATGACGACAACAATGATGCTGCTGCTGCAAAGGTGATAGTGATGATCAAAGATGATTATGATTGGTGTTGGTGATGATGGTACAGTACTGTGTTTACAATGATGATGATGATGATGACGACGACATTATGATGCGACAGAATTGATGATGATGATGATGATGATGATGATGATGATGATGATACAGTACTGCAACAATGACGATGATGACGACAATGATGATACAGAAATGATGATGATGTAGTACTGATGATGATGGTGGTGGTGGTGACGATGATGGTGATGACCACGACGACAGTGACGATGATGATGACAATGACAACGATGATGATGATGACGACAACGATGCAAGATGATGATGATACAGAGATGACGTGATGATACAAACTTGATCATTTTGATACAAAGGTGGTGGTGGTGGTGGTGGTGGTGGTGGTGGTATAAAGGTAATGATAATGATGGTACAAAGGTGATAGTGAGGATACAAAGATGATAAATATTGAAACTGATGACGACGATGATGACAGTGACGATGGCGATGATACAGAAATGATCATGATGATGATACAGAGATGTTGCAGTGATGATACAAAGATGATAATGATCACTACAAAGATGATGCTATAGTAACAACGACAATGATACAGAGATAATAACACAATGATGATGATAATGTTTTGTGCTTCAGAGGGAGAGGTGGAGGCTCAGTGGCTGACGATGCTGGCTATGGTTTCATCGTCAACAAGGTCACAGGTAAGGGTCAGGCTTCAGCGGATTGGGATGTACAGAGAGTGTGAATGGTGTGAGTGGAAAAGGTGGTGAGCTGGGAAACATGACAGTGCCTTTGAAGGGGTGGACTACAGGGTGTGAGGTGGTGGAGATGGGGGATTGTTTGTGGGAGAAGGTGGGGAGGATATGCTAATAGACTTTTGTGGTTGTATGAATCATCAGCACGGTCCATTCGTGCTAGTGGACATGATACGTTTTGCCCATTTACATAGGATTTTATTTAGTTTTTATTTTGTTTTACTTTAATTAAAGATACTTTGTGCACGTGATATATATTTCTGTTGGTTTTTGGGTGGGGGGTGGACATAGGAATTTCTGCAGTTATCATGGGATGTGGATATCCTATCTCAAACGTAAGACCAGTGATTACTTACAGAACAAAATTGTCACTTTGGTGCAGCACACTCAAAACTACTGCAGGCAGCTGTGATGTGACGCAAGTTAATATGGTTTGTTCATATCACCGGCCATGACACAATGTCCAAGACCATCCTTCAGGGCATCCTGGATGGAGGCTATCACCAAGGTGACAAAGAGGTGAATGGCAAATATCAAAGACTGGACCAACTTCAGTAAGCCTGTTGTGCTTGTTGCTGTAGTCCAGAAACAAAGGTGGAGGATCCTGTGTATGTGTGTTCGTGTCTGTGTGTGCTTGAATGTAATGTGTCTGATGCTGTGAGGATCCTGTCTGAAGCTGAGAGGATCCTGTCTGAGGCTGTGTACCATGGATCACTTGAAGGCCACCGCAGTGATTACAGGATTAGAGGGAGGAGAGTCTCTGAGCTGTCTCACAGTCTGTGGATGTGTGTGTTCGTTATTTCTTTTAACGTCTGTTCACATATGTGATTTTAGACGGAAAAAAAAATGTGTGTGTGTGTGTGTGTGTGTGTGTGTGTGTGTGTGTGTGTGTGTGTTGTGTGTGTGTGTGTGTGTGTTGTGTGAAGGGGGATGGAGGTTCCAAATGTGTGTGTATGTGTATATGTGTGTGTGTTTTCTCTTCTCTCTCTCTCTCTCCTCTCTCTCTCTCTCTCTCTCTCTCTCTCTCTCTCTCTCTCTCTCTCTCTCTCTCTCTCTCTCTCTCTCTTCTCTCTCTCTCTCTCTTAATCTGTCTCTGTCTTAATCTGTCTCTGTTTCTCTTTCTCTCTCCCTCCCTCCCTCCCTCTCCCCGCCCCCCTGTATGTGTGTTTAGCTGTTTGTGTGCATCTGTATATGTGTATGTGTGTGCACGTTATGTCTGCAATATGCATGTCATGTTACAATGTATAACACTTTGTGCTACAGATGGGCGTGACCTGAGTGACGATGAACTGGAGGCGGTGACCTCGACCTTGACCCACCATCAGGCGGAAGCGGTGAAGCGTCGTGTGGACACGCTTAGCACAACCATGGCGCGCAAGAAGGCGGCAAAGTCCATGTGAAGGATATCTTTCCTACACCAGATAATAGTTCACCGGTCTGTTTGCTTGAATGTCTGCGTGGTGTGTGTGTGGTGTGTGTGGTGTGTGTGTGTGTGTGTGTGTGTGTGTGTGTGTGTGTGTGTGTGTGTGTGTGTGTGTGGTTGTATGTGTGTGTGGTTTTGTGTGTGTAGTATGTTGTGTGTTGTTGTGTGTGTGTTGTTGTGTGTGTGTATGTGTGTGTCTGTCTGTCTGTCTGACTGTCTGTCTGTGTTTGAATGTGTGAGAGTGTGTGTGCGCGTGTGTGTGTGTGTGTGTGTGTGTGTGTGTGTGTGTGTGTGTGTGTGTGTGTGTGTGTGTGTGTGTGTGTGTGTGTGTGTGTATGAGTTTGTTTGTATGTTTATGTTGTGGTGTGTCTGTGTATGTCTGTGAATGAAACTGAAGCTAAATATATAAAATTACCAACTTTTTCTAAAGCAGCTGTGTTGATTTTATATCTTGATATGCTTGACTTTCTTCTCCTAGGTGCATCGTTTTAGTCTTCTTCTGACTTCTTGCCTGCTGCATCTGCTCTGTGCAAAAATTCCTTTCATACCGGTGATATTGTTCAATATCAGTGCAGTATTGTCAGCATATCATAGATTTGTGATGCTTTAGCTGACAATTTTTATTCCATTGTCTTCAGTGTCTGCTTCTATTACAATCTGCTCCATGTAAAGGTTGATGAGATGAGATGAGAGGATGTATCCTGGACAGACTCCTTTCTCGATGCTAAATATTCACAGTTTTGGCTAATCCGTCTAATTGTTGCTTCTTGGTTGTTGTACAGGGCCACATTAAGAGAAATTAGATGTTCAGGGAATCCCATCTTCATGGTTTCAAAAAGATGATGGAGTACAACACTGTCAGATGCATTGCTGTTGTAAGTGTTGTAGACGAAAGTAGCAAAGATGTCTTGCCTGCTGTTTCTGATTTTCTTGATCATGATTTGCAAAACAAATAGCTTGTCAGTGGTTCTTCTGTTGGCCCTGTAACCTTCTTGACAGTCTGACTGCTCCTCTTCCACTTTTGATCTCGTTCTGTTTAGTATTAACTGTTTTCCCGCCATGGTCGCAATCAAGCGACTTCCTGTACGACCGCCATGGTCGCATTTGCGCGACTTGGAGGGGTCATGCTAAACGATAACTTTTCACGTGGGTACAAAGCTTCTGTCAGCTCCACTGGTGAATGCAGGCGACTGTGCTCTTGTTAAACTTTACCCAGCGACCTAGTTTTTCAGCAGTAAGGCCAGAGTGTGGCTTTGTTAACTGTGGGAATTTATGGCACGTTTTCTCGGAAACGTTTTCTCCAAAATGGCTGGAAATCGACACGCATTGTCTACCACTCCGAGTAGAATAAGCAGACAGCTGACTTTGTGTGTAGATTTTCCATTGCTTTTCCTCATTTATTATCATGATATCTGGCGCACAACTCATGAAATAAGGTCAGTAATACAACTAATAAACTGTATAGAAAAATTGTTTTTCTTTATAATAAGATTTTCTGTAGAATAACCGATCAAGTACATAAACACAAGGGTGACACCTTTCGCTGGGAGCCGAATTCCGGCTTTTTAAAATTTCCGAACCGAGGTTTCAGGCTTTTTAAATATCGAGAGAGAAAAAACTGGACCTATTTCTTTGGCCATTACTTTGAATTGGATTTTGAAGATAGTTGGACACATTAACTTTGGCTCAGTACTGCATGTATTCATGTGGGCTGAAAATTCTACAGAAAGTGCTTGCCTGCAATTGATCTTCTGTGTAACTAATGAAAGTAAGTGATTAATAAGTTTCTCTAACAACCATCAATGCTTTTTCAGTTTGAGAAAACATTGTACTTTGTTTTTTATGAGATCTTTAGATCTAACTTATTGTTGGTTTCTCAGAATAAACATATATACCTTAATTTATAAATATTTTATTATTGGAACTTGCATTCAAATAGTTTCAGGAGACGGGGATTTTTCCTTTTGTAATGCATTTAAAGCGTCAGCGTCTGGGCGGCCAGACCCCCGAGTGGGGCTTTGCCCTGCACCCACCGGGGCCTCAGCGGCCCTGGACACACCTTCGTTTTCAATTTCACAGGTGTCACCTTGTAAACATAAGCAGCATTCATGTATAAATAAAACTCTGCCCTTTATACAGCAACAAAAAAAGTAAGTGAAAATCTTTATTAGTCTCTGAGATATAAGCTTTTAAAAATGCATATTGCGCTGCAAAATTGGCTGCCAAAATATACTTGGCATGAGGAGTGCCGTTTCTGGGGAAACTTGGTGGTGAAAGAGTTAAGATGAGCAAGATTTTGTTGCTTGACTGAGAGAGCAATACAGTCATTGGTGTATCTGCTTTTGTGTAAGATGACAAACTCTTGTAGCTTTCAGTCTGTTTGCTTCACATGTTTTTCATATCTTGCAACATGGGTGTGCAGTGCTTTTATTCTGATTCACTGTGTCTTGAGCAGTTTTCAGGACTGTTGTCTACTCCTGGTGATTTTCCAGTTTTCAGTTGACTGATGGCATGGCTGCTGTCACTTCACTTAGAGAGGTTCTGGTTCGGATGTTGAAATCCAGATGGGAGTACCTTGTGGGTTTGTTATGTGGTGTCATCAAATAAGTTTTGCCATATTCATGCCATCTTGCAAGAATGTCTCCTGTCTGGATTAAAGTGGCACTATCTTTGGTGTTGATACACTGATTTTGTGGCTGAAATTTTGTGGTTTTCACTTTTTTAATGTTTGAATATCCCCTTTGATTTTCTTTCTGTGTTGCAGTCAGCTATTTTAGCACATTCTTTCACAAGACATGCTGTCGTGTCTTTGAAAATTCTTTGTTTTACATCTTGATAAACCTCCCTTTTGATCGCCCCTCTCCTGGTCTCTTTCTGTGTGTGTGTGTTGTGTGTGTGTGTGTGTGTGTGTGTGTGTGTGTGTGTGTGTGTGTGTGTTGTGGTGTTGGGGGTTGTGTGTTTGTATGTGTGCGAGTGTTATTATTGTGTGAGTTGATAGTTGTATGATGTTGGTGCTGTTTGGCTTGTATTTTTTTTATTTCTGTTTACATGTTTTCATTATTTTAAGCGCTTAGGTCTTTTTAAAAAGATTTTTTTTTAAAAGATAATGCATCATAGATATTATTATTACTATTATCATCATCATTATTATTATTATTATCATCAACATCAACATCATCATCATCATTATTATTATTGTTGGTATTACTATTATTACTATTATTATATGATTATTGAATATCCTGTAAGCCATGTCAGTATTTTGTGGCTTATGGAAACATGAAAACCCAGCACACACACACACCTATCAAAGACTGCATGTAGACTATTATGCAACAACATAACAGCTGTATAATTTGGGCCAGACAATGTGTATACATATATCTTAGAAAACATTGCTTGGAAGTTGGAGTGAACAAAACAAAACAAAACAAAACAAAACAAAACAAAACACACGCACGTACGCACACACACACACACACACACAACACACAAACACACACACACACACACACACACACAACACACACACACACACACACACACACACACACACACACACAAACCAATGACCACACCATTCTCTATGTGAAGGAGCCACCCAGTCCCGGCAGCATGGTGGACGACGCTGTGTTAACATCAGGGGGAGACAACCATCACAGATCCTCCTTCCTCCCTGACAAAGAAGGTTACGGCATCGAAGATGTTGACGCCAAAAAACCAAAAACAATGGAGCAAGGTGAATGCTGTTTTCTCAGAACTATTTGTCTCTGTCTCCTGACATAAGTGCTTGAGACATGTTCTGGGGGAGGGGATGGCGTTTGTTTGTTTGTTTTGGGGGTACTTGTAGGATGTGAAACATAGGCACTGCACAGCAGATTCCTTAAAGATCTTCTTCTTCTGAGACATCCCTCCTGATGCAGGTTTCCAGTTTTTACAAGAGATCAATAGATTTCACCTGATAGGATTTTACGTCTGAATATATTTTTTGTTTAATTGCATTTGTATTTGTAAGGTTAACAGTGAGCATAGTTTTTAACTGTTGTCTTTTATTATCTCAACCTTGTTGTCATTTTTGATGTGGCATTAGCCCTGATATGGCTCTTGTAGTCGGCTGGGTTATAAGCAATATGAACTTGAACTTGTTTTGGGGGTAGGTTGTATGTATTGATTGTAAAATAGTATATTGTTTTTAAGTGTGTGTATAAAAAGGACAATTTGGAATTAGAAGCAGTGTTTAACCCTTTGACTCCCGCACCCTGTCCTCCAGCATCCTGCATTGTCAACTATGCTAGCAAAGCAAAAACTTAACCCTTTGACTCCCGCACCCTGTCTTCCAGCATCCTGCATTGTCAACTATGCTAGCAAAGCAAAAACTTAACCCTTTGACTCTCTCACCCTATCCACCAGCTTTGATGTGTCGAGGTGTGGAGGTGCTCAAGAACCTGACACGTATCACAAGCTACTTGGTTATGTTATGTATGATATGTCATGATATGTTTGATGTGTTCAGGTGTTGAGATATTCAAGAACCTGATACCTATCACAGATTACACAGCTGTATAATGTGTAATGTGTCATGATGTGTTCAGATGTGGAGGCTTTGAGTGTCCAAGAACCTGGCACTTATCACAAACCACACAGTTGTATAATGTGTAATGCATCATGATGTGTCCAGGTGTGGAGGCTTTGAGTGTCCAAGAACCTGGCACTTATCACAAAGTACACAGTTGTATAATGTGTAATGTGTCATGGTGTGTCCAGGTGTGGAGGCTCTTAGTGTCCAGGAACCTGCCACTTACCACAAACTACATGGTCGTACCCCCAGCAGTCGCTCAGCGGTGTCTCTTCCCGCCATTTCTGATGCCGATATCTCTATTGATTTCCACCTGGAGCAGAAAGACACCAAGGTGCAGGTAGGTCAGAAACACACACGCACGCACGCACGCACGCACACACACACACACACACACACACACACACACACACACACACACACACACACACACACACACACACACACACACACCACACACACACACACGACACGCACACGTTATACAGACCCACACACATATGTACATAGAAGCACACGCACATAGCACATACAGTGATTATGTCTGTTTTGTCTTTTGATAACTGTTGACATCAGTCTTTTTAGATAGTGATTATGTGTGTGTGTGTGTGTGTGTGTGTGTGTGTGTGTGTGTGTGTGTGTGTGTGTGTGTGTGTGTGTGTGTGTGAGTGTGTGTGTGTGTGTGTGTGTGATGTGTGTGTGTGTGTGTGTGTGTGTGTGTGTGTGTTTTCAGCCTCATCAGCCAAAACCTGCACCTGACCCTGACACTGAAGATCTTCCAGTAAGTAATTCCTTCCCTTTGTGATATCAGGCATCCTTTGTTTATCCCTGAATCTTTGTCGTGTGTGTGATATCAGACATCCTTTGTTTA
This sequence comes from Monoplex corrugatus, assembly GCA_030674185.1. Lineage (NCBI taxonomy): Eukaryota > Metazoa > Mollusca > Gastropoda > Littorinimorpha > Ranellidae > Monoplex > Monoplex corrugatus. Next base: position 14,966,043 of record JAPXFY010000027.1, on the reverse strand, counting down.
TCCCTGAATCTTTGTCGTGTGTGTGATATCAGACATCCTTTGTTTATCCCTGAATATTTGTTATGTGTGTGATATCAGACATCCTTTGTTCACCTCTGAATCTTTGGTGGTAAGCGTGATATCAGACATCCTTTGTTTATCTCTGAATCTTTGTCCTGTGTGTGATATTAGGTTCCTTTGTTCACCTCTGAATCTTTGTCTGATGATAGACATTTGATATCAGACATCCTTTGTCCTGTATGTGATATTAGGCGTCCTTTGTTCACCTCTGAATCTTTGTCAGATGGTAGACATGTGAAATCGGACTCGTTTGTTCATCCCTGAATCTTTGTCCTGTGTGTGATACTAGGTTCCTTTGTTCACCTTTAAATATTTGTCTTATGGTAGACGTGTGATATCAGACATCCTTTGTTTATTCCTGAATCTTTGTTCTGTGTATGATATTAAATGTCCTTTCTTCACCTTTGAATCTTTGTCTGATTGTAGACATTTGATATCAAATGTTATTTGTTTATCCCTGAATCTTTGTCCTGTGTGTGATATTAGGCGTCCTTTGTTCAGCTGTGAATTTTTTATGGTAGATGTGTGATATCAGACATCCTTTGTTTATCCCTGGATCTTTGTTCTGTGTGTGATATTAATCATCGTTTGTTCACCGCTGAATCGTTGTCTGATGATAGACATATGATATCAGACATCCTTTGTTTATTCTTTGTCATGTGTGTGATATTAGACGTCTTTTCTTTACCTCAAATCTTTGTCCTGATAATAGCCATATGTGATATCATATATTCTTTGTTTATTTCTGAATCTTTGTTCTGTGTGTGATTTTAGGCATCCTTTGTTCACCTCTGAACCTTTGTCTGATGGTAGACATGTGATATCAGATGTTGTTTGTTTATTCCTGAATCTTTATCATGTGTATGATGTAAGGTGTCCTTTTCTTTACCTCTGAATCTTTGTCCTGATAATAGCCACGTTAATATCTGTATGTGATATCATACATTCTTTGTTTATCCCTGAATCTTTGTCCTGTGTGTGGACAAGATGTGTGGTGTGTGTGTGTGTGTGTGGTGTGTGTATCTGTGTGTCTGTGGGTGTGTTTTCATGTATGTCAGTGTGGTTCATGTATGTCAGTGTGTTCATGTATGTCAGTGTGTTCGTATGTCATGTGTTCATGTTGTCAGTGTGTTCATGTATGTCAGTGTGTTCATGTATGTCAGTGTGTTCATGTATGTCAGTGTGTTCATGTATGTCAGTGGTTCATGTATGTCAGTGTTTCATGTATGTCAGTGTGTTTCATGTATGTCAGTGTGTTCATGTATGTCAGTGTTTTCATGTATGTCAGTGTTTCATGTATGTCAGTGTGTTCATATGTCAGTGTTCATGTATGTCAGTGTGTTCATGTATGTCAGTGTGTTCATGTATGTCAGTGTGTTCATGTATGTCAGTGTTTCATGTATGTCAGTGTTGTTCATGTATGTCAGTGTTTTCATGTATGTCAGTGTGTTCATGTAGTCAGTGTGTTCATGTATGTCAGTGGTTTCATGTATGTCAGTGTGTTCATGTATGTCAGTGTTTTCATGTATGTCAGTGTTTTCATGTATGTCAGTGTTTTATGTATGTCAGTGTTGTTCATGTATGTCAGTGTGTTTCATGTATGTCAGTGTTTTGTTGTGTGCATGTATGTCAGTGTGTTCATGTATGTCAGTGTGTTCATGTATGTCAGTGTGTTTCATGTATGTCAGTGTGTTTCATGTATGTCAGTGTTTCATGTATGTCAGTGTTTCATGTATGTCAGTGTGTTCATGTATGTCAGTGTGTTCATGTATGTCAGTGTGTTCATGTATGTCAGTGTGTTCATGTATGTCAGTGTGTTCATGTATGTCAGTGTTTTCATGTATGTCATGTGTGTGTTCATGTATGTCAGTGTGTTCATTATGTCATGTTGTGTGTCATGTATGTCATGTTTTCATGTATCTTGTCAGTGTTTTCATGTATGTCAGTGTTGTTCATGTATGTCAGTGTTTTCATGTATGTCAGTGTTTTCATGTATGCCCAGTGTTTCATGTATGTCAGTGTTGTTCATGTATGTCAGTGTTTTCATGTATGTCATGTGTTCATGTATGTCAGTGTGTCATGTATGTCAGTGTGTTCATGTATGTCAGTGTGTTCATGTATGTCAGTGTGTTTCATGTATGTCAGTGTGTCATGTATGTCAGTGTGTTCATGTATGCCCAGTGTGTTCATGTAAGTCAGTGTGTTCATGTATGTCATGTGTTCATGTATGTCAGTGTTTGTCATGTAGTGTGTCAGTGTCTTGTTCATGTATTCATGTTTCATGTAATGTCAGTGTGTTTCATGTATGTCAGTGTGTTTCATGTATGTTCAGTGTGTTTCATGTATGTCAGTTGTTTTCATGTATGTCAGTGTTTCATGTATGTCAGTGTTTTCATGTATGTCAGTGTTTCATGTATGTCAGTGTGTTCATGTATGTCAGTGTGTTCATGTATGTCAGTGTGTTCATGTATGTCAGTGTGTTCATGTATGTCAGAGTTGTTTCATGTATGTCATGTGTTTATCATGTGTATGATGTCAGTGTGTTCATGTATGTCAGTGTGTTCATGTATGTCAGTGTGTTCATGTATGTCAGTGTTTTCATGTATGTCAGTGTTTTCATGTATGTCTAGTGTGTTCATGTATGTCAGTGTGTTCATGTATGTCAGTGTGTTCATGTATGTCAGTGTGTTCATGTATGTCAGTGTGTTCATGTATGTCAGTGTGTTCATGTATGTCAGTGTTTCATGTATGTCAGTGTGTTCATGTATGTCAGTGTGTTCATGTATGTCAGTGTGTTCATGTATGTCAGTGTGTTTCATGTATGTCAGTGTGTTTCATGTATGTCAGTGTTTTCATGTATGTCAGTGTGTTTCATGTATGTCAGTGTGTTCATGTATGTCAGTGTGTTCATGTATGTCAGTGTTTTCATGTATGTCAGTGTGTTCATGTATGTCAGTGTGTTCATGTATGTCAGTGTGTTCATGTATGTCAGTGTGTTCATGTATGTCAGTGTTTTCATGTATGTCAGTGTTTTCATGTATGTCAGTGTGTTTTCATGTATGTCAGTGTTTTCATGTATGTCAGTGTTTTCATGTATGTCAGTGTGTTCATGTATGTCAGTGTTTTCATGTATGTCAGTGTTTCATGTATGTCAGTGTGTTCATGTATGTCAGTGTGTTCATGTATGTCAGTGTTTTCATGTATGTCAGTGTTTTCATGTATGTCAGTGTGTTCATGTATGTCAGTGTGTTCATGTATGTCAGTGTGTTCATGTATGTCAGTGTGTTCATGTATGTCAGTGTGTTCATGTATGTCAGTGTGTTCATGTATGTCAGTGTGTTCATGTATGTCAGTGTGTTCATGTATGTCAGTGTGTTCATGTATGAAAAATTTGTGTTTATCAGTTGAATCAAATTCTAGACATTTTCCTTCCTTATATCTTTTGTACAAGAGGTAATATTTTTATCTGTTGTTGCTGCATAACTGTATGTATCCAGTACCCCCTCCTTCCTGTGTATGTATGTGTAAGTGTGTACATATGTATAGTGAGTATATTTATGTGTGTATGTTTGCTTTCGTGTGTATGTGTGTGTGTGTCTGTCTGAAAGACTATTTGTCTTATGATGTATTCTTTTTTTTTCCTTTTTTTATGGATTAGAGTCATCCCGCTTTTTTTTCTGATTTCATGTTATGATTTGTTGTTATTTTGGCAAACTGCGTTTATGTTGCATTGCTGTATTGGTATGTGTATCTGACAATGTTTATACCACATTAAGGTATTGACGTGGCAACCCCCCCCCCCCCCCCACTTTCCCACAATCTTTTTTTCTTGACTCTTTTCCCGCCATGGTCACAATCAAGTGACTTCCCATACGACCGCCATGGTCGCATTTGTGAGACTTGGAGGGGTCATGCTAAATGATATAACTTTTCACGCGGGTACAAAGCTTCTGTCAGCTCCACTGGTGAATGCAGGCAACTGTGCTATTGTTAAACTTTATCCAGTGATCTAGTTTTTCAGCAGTAAGGCCAAAGTGTGGCTTTGTTAACTGTCGGAATTTACGTCATGTTTTCTCCGAAGTGTTTTCTCCAAAATGGCTGCAAATCGACACGCATTGTCTACCACTCCGAGTAGAATAAGCAGACAGCTGACTTTGTGTGTAGATTTTCCATTGCTTTTCCTCATTTATTATAATGATATCTGGTGCACAACTCACGAAATAAGGTCAGTAGTACAACTAATAAACCGTATCAAGCCAATAAACATAAGGAAGCATTCATATATAAATACAACATCTGCCCTTTACACAGCAAAAAAAAAAAAAAAACAGTAAGTGAAAATCTTTAATAGTCTTTGAGATATAAGCTTTTAAAATGCATGCTGCGCTGCAAAATTGGCTGCCCAAAATACACTTGGCACTGAGGAGTGCCGTTTCTGGGGAAACTTGGCGGTGAAAGAGTTATGTAAAGTGCAGTGAACATTCTTTGACATGGATGGCTTGCTTTATGAAAATGGAATCATCAGTGTTAATGTCTATGATCTCCTGTTATATGTGGACAGCTGTTTGAAGCCAAAAGTGACCCCCTTGGAGTGACCTTGATCGGTGACCTTTCCGAAGCTGACATGCCAAAGATCCATTCCCTGGCGCTGATTGAACTGACGGCACTCTTTGACCTCTACGACATTACCTACTCCAGGCACAAGAGGAAAAAGAAACCCAAAGGTGATGATGATAACATCATCGTGATGGTGGCAGTGATGATGATGTTGATGATGATGATGATGATGACGTTGAAATATGATGCTGCTGGTAAGCTGATGATGGTGGTGACTAATGTGCTGTTGGTGGTTGTGGTGGTGATGAGGTGGTGGTGTTAGTAATGACGATGTTGAAACATGATGATGATGAAGATAACGTGGTGATGATGATGATGGGATGGTGGTGATAATGATGGTGATGGTAGAGGGATGGTGGTGATAATGATTAAAAAGTTACTTTTTATGTATATATGAATATTGTATGCAAAAAAAACCACAAAAGTCATTTTTTGGTTTTTTTTTATTTTACACGTCATTGAGATGATTGTTGTAAAAAGTGATATGCAAGATATTTAGATGATTGTTGTAAAAAGAACACCCACATGACAGATACATGTCTACTCCTACAGTTACAGGTACATGTGTACTCCTACAGTTACAGGTGCATATGTACTCCTACAGTTACAGGTACATGTGTACTCCTACAGTCACAGATACATGTGTACTCCTACAGTTTCAGGTACATGTGTACTCCCACAGTTACAGATTCATATCTATCCTAAGTGACATGTTTATGTGTAAACCTGCAATTACAGGTACATGTGCATGCCTGCATGACAGGTACATGAAAAGTAGGCCTACATGTTGTACACCTACAATTACAGGTACAAGTGTACACCTATGTGACAGGTGCGTATTGTAAACCTACAATTACAGGTACATGTGTATACCTACATGACAGGTACATATGTACACCTACATGACAGATACATGTGTACACTTACATGACAGGTACATATATACACCTACATGACAAATAAATATATACACCCATATGACAGGTACATATGTACACCTACATGAGGGAATCATGTGTACACCTACATGAAAGGTACATGTGTATACCTGCATAATGAGTACATGTGTACACTGACAATTACCTGTGTATACCTGCATGATAATTAATTTATATAATTATATAATGCAAACATACACGTCAGAGAATTCTTGTTGCACTTTACAAACAGTGTAAATATTGCGATGTTAATACACTGATGCAGTATAGTAATATGATACATACTGCAATACATCAACGCAGCATAAACATAACCAAATCAGTACCTTATGATGCAGTGCAAGCATATAGAATTCACGTATACACCAATACATCAATACTGCGTGAACATAATTAATCAAAAATAACAACAAATTCATTTTGCAATTTATCAGTGACAATCACACACATGAAAATTGCTGTGCTATTCGATTTAGAAGCACTGCAAACATTCATGTATGATTTTTTGGAAATATTTCTGAAGGAGATGTGTTTTGAAGTGCTTTTTGAAAGTAAGCGGACACTGCTTTGCCTTAGAGATATTGGGTGGGAATTCCGTGTTGTTGTGCCAAAAACAGAAAAAGATTTGATTTCTTTCCACAAATTGTTATTGATAGTTATGAGAGAAGCTCCTTGAGAGCCTGAGACCTTCAGTAGGTTTTTATGGCAATAGGACTTCTGATATTTATGTTTGCATTGCATTCAAAATCAGACACTGAAAGCAGAGTGTAGCATTTATACTCAACTCTTGCTTTGACTGCAAGTCTCTGTGGTGTAGTGGTTAGTGCAACAGACTACTGAATGGAAGGCTGTGGGTTTGAATCCTTATCAGTCCCTTAAAAAATCATTATGGAATTTTTTAGCTCCAACCAGCTTCTACATGAGTTGAGCATGCTTTGGGCTTATTGGGAAGATAGGCACCAAACAGTTGAGTCTCATCCACTTCACAGATGAGACTTGACTGTGTGGTCCCCATCTTCATTGAGGGTGTTGCTCAAATCTTCTGACCAACACCACAGGTGTCTGTATCTCTCGGACCTGGTTGATGCCACGATGTGTTATGATAGTAAGCGTAGAGTACCGCCCTGTCATGCAGTCTCAATCCTGGATGGAACTCCGTAGTATTATGTTTATCATTCTCATCAGCATTATCATCTTCATCATTGCATTGTAAAAACTTTGCCAGCTTCTGCAGCCATTAAGGTGGCTTAGAAAATAAGACCCCCCAAAAAAACAACAACAACAACAACAAAAACAAGAAGAAAAAAAAAAAGGGGGGGGGGGGGGGGCGGTAGCGAACATGAAGATAATCTTCCCAAATGAGGTGATCCTTAAAATTAAAAATTCTTGCTTTCGATGCTACCATGAAGGAAATCTCCCTAACTATGACGATCCTAAAAAAAGAAAAAAAAAACTCTTGTTTTGACTGGTGGCCTGTGTAGTTTTTGCAACAGTGCTTTTGCTCTCCTACAGGAAAAATCACATTGCTCTGGTTTGTATTTATTGGAGTCCGGATAGCGTATCATCAGAAAGTCCAGCTAAGAGAGAGCTATAGTAGTGTGGTCTGGACAGAATGAAAGGTTTACACAGCTTGTTTGTGGCATCAGCAGAGAGAAATGGATGGGTTTTGCTTATTCTGTTAGTTTGGAGATACAGAATTTTGTTCAGGTAGTTAACATGAGGAAGATTAGGAAAAGACAGGCAACATTTATAGGCCATTTTATGAGGAAGGGGGATTTGGAGCACCTGGTCACAACGGGAAAGCTGGAGGGAAAGAGAGCGGCAGGTAGACCCAGGGAGAGAATGCTGGATGGACTTGCAGAGTGCCTGGGGATGAGGAGGGTGGGGGAGATGCTAGGAGCAACGAGAGATAGAGATGGTTGGAAGTCCATGGTCACCAACACCATGCGGCAGGGCACCTGATGATGATGATGATGATGAGTTAGCATGAGCTTCCATGGATAGAGATTTATCAAGAAAAACACCAAGTTTCCTTGCAGATTTGCTGAAGGCTATGTAGTACAGTCTGATATAACTGTGGTCTTTAAGGTTACTTTCTTTAGGCGTGGTTTTGTACCTGTGTAATTAGTTCTGTTTTTTTTCTGCATTCAATTTTAGTTTATTTTCATCCAGGCAGCTTTGTCTTCAGTCTCACTTGTCTCACTTGTCAGTATCACCGGGTTGAGTGTTGGCCGCTGCACTCTGTGACACAGCTACTCTCCTCCATGCTCTGTTTTGACTTTTGTGGACAACTTATTGATTGAATATTTAGGCCACTGATGTTGGTTGTGTTCTCAGTGTATGAGATTGGAGGTCTGCCTTTCTTCCTTTTTGCCTGTTTTTCCTTGAAAAATGGTTGCCATGAAGTCTTGCTATGTGACACATGGCCAATGTATTTTAGTCTTCTCTTGTTGATGTCTGCTGGTAAATTTCTGGTGGTATCAAGTTCTTCAAGGACATTTTCATTAGTTGTCTTGTTTGTCCATTTGACACATAGTATTCCCTGATAAAACCACATCTCTGCTGCCTCAATTCTTTTGCAATCAGCTTTTATGAGAGTCCAGGCTTCACAGTCATAAATCATGATTAGCCAGATGAGATGTTTTAAAAGTTTAATTTTCAGGCCATTTGGTATGCCTCTGTCTGCCTAGATATTTTTGAGTTGGACCATTTCTTTGCTTTGCTATTCCAATTCTTAGTTTGATGTCTTTAGAGCAGGTTCTATCATCAGTCTTTACAGAACCAAGACGTGTGTTGAAACATGAGCCTAGCACAGTGTAGGACAAACAACATACATAGATGCAGGTTACTTGGATGTGGTGACATTCCAGCGTGTCACTGTGCAGATAAGTGTCTGAGAGCAGTATCACCAAAATATTTAGCATCTAAGAGCCCCCTATGGCTAAATTGTTTAATGGCTGAAGTGCAGTCATCATCATCATCATCATCATGTGCCCTGCCACGTGGCATTGGCGATCATGGCCCTCCATATAAATCTATCCCTTGTTGCTGCAAGTGCATCTCCCACCCTCTTTGTCTTCAGCCACTCTGCAAGTCCGTCCAATATTTTCTCCCTGGGTCTGCCTGGTGCTCACTTTCCCTCCAGCGTTCCTGTTATGACTGGATGCTCTAATTTCTCTTAAGGACAGTATTACTCAAATATTCATTGTCTAAGAGCTGTATGGCTAAACTGTTCAGTGTCTGAGAGCATTGTCACTCAGATACTCGGTGTCTAAAAGCAGTATCACTAAAACATTTATCGTCTAAGAGCAGTACCACTGAAATATTAAGTAATAGCAGTTATCATTCAAATATTCATTTACTTACTTGTACATTTATTTACTTATTTATCTTTCGATAATCTGTTTATGCACTGGGCATGATCAGCTGTCTTAGTGACAAGATTGCCATCAATAGACACCACGTAGGATCAACAGGTCAGACATGTGGGTATAGAATACACAGTACTTATGATGACCTTGGTGAATATGTTGAAGGTCACAAGTTTCTCAGAAAGGCCAGATGGAAAGGTGAGAGACATGTGAGTTTGGGTCGGTACTAACCCGGTGAAATGGGATCAGGCGCTTCACTGTGTGAAACTGACACCATACTTAGTCTGCAGCAGGAAGGCTAGAGGAATCCCCAAGGATAGATTTCACTTTCTTGAAAGTAGAAATAGTTACAAAATGGAAGAGAAAAACATATTAGCAAAACCAAATCACAAACATAAATGAAATGTCAATAACAACACCTACAGTGAGAATTAATGATATCTAAACAAACAAACAAAACTGAAAACGAACCATCACCTTTATATAATTTAACACACATTAACAGAAACAGAAAAGGAAGAAGAAGAACAGTAACCTCAGTAATACAAGCTCATAATGTATATGAAGGTGGTAAGGCCATAGAACCAGAGATAAATGACGAAATGCATCTACCATACTTGTGCTGTTCTGGTGTGGGGGGGGGGGGGGGAGAGGGGGGGGGAAGGGGGGGGGGGATGAGACTTGGTCAAGAAGGAAGATATATTAGTTTTTTAGCTTTGTCAGCGTCATAAACAGCACACAAGCAGACTAAAAAAAACTATGGAAAAAAAAATCCCAGAATTGGGCGGCTCTCCACTTCGACAGCGCTCTCTCTCCCTGGAGAGAGAGCAGCCCAAAACTCACATGATGTGATATAGCTGTTCAAGTAAACTTATAAACTTTCAAGTAAGAATAGCTGTGATAAAAACATTCATGTAAACTTTCCAGTAAGAATAGCTGTGATGTCAACTTTCCAGTAAGAATAGCTGTGATGTAAACTTTCCAGTAAGAATAGCTGTGATGTCAACTTTCCAGTAAGAATAGCTGTGATGTAAACTTTCCAGTAAGAATAGCTGTGATGTAAACTTTCCAGTAAGAATTGCTGTCATAAAAACATTCAAGTAACCCTACAAGTAAGAATAGCTGTGATAAAAACATTTTGGTAATCTTTCAAGTAAGAAAAGCAGTGACAACATTTCAGTAATCTTTCAAGTAAGAATAGCTGTTATAAGAACATTTTAGTAATTTGTCAAGTAAGAATAGCTGTGATAAAAACATTCAAGTTGCCTTTCAAGTAACAATAGCTGTGATAAAAACATTCAAGTTGCCTTTCAAGTAACAAAAGCTGTGATAAAAACATTCAAGTTGCCTTTCAAGTAACAATAGCTGTGATAAAAACATTCAAGTTGCCTTTCAAGTAACAAAAGCTGTGATAAAAACATTCATGTAGATTTTCAAGTAACAACAGCTGTGATAAAAACATTCATGTAGATTTTCAAGTAAGAAAAGCTGTGATAAAAACATTCATGTAGATTTTCAAGTAACAACAGCTGTGATAAAAACATTCATGTAGATTTTTAAGTAACAATAGCTGTGATAAAAACATTCATGTAGATTTTCAAGTAAGAAAAGCTGTGATAAAAACATTCAAGTTGCCTTTCAAGTAAGAAAAGCTGTGATAAAAACATTCATGTAGATTTTCAAGTAAGAAAAGCTGTGATAAAAACATTCAAGTTGCCTTTCAAGTAAGAAAAGCTGTGATAAAAACATTCATGTAGATTTTCAAGTAAGAAAAGCTGTGATAAAAAACATTCATGTAGATTTTCAAGTAACAAAAGCTGTGATAAAAACATTCATGTAGATTTTCAAGTAAGAAAAGCTGTGATAAAAACATTCAAGTTGCCTTTCAAGTAAGAAAAGCTGTGATAAAAACGTTCATGTAGATTTTCAAGTAAGAAAAGCTGTGATAAAAACATTCATGTAGATTTTCAAGTAAGAAAAGCTGTGATAAAAACATTCATGTAGATTTTCAAGTAAGAAAAGCTGTGATAAAAACGTTCATGTAGATTTTCAAGTAAGAAAAGCTGTGATAAAAACATTCATGTAGATTTTCAAGTAACAACAGCTGTGATAAAAACAACTTTAAAGTAAGAATAGATAACTGTGATAAGTACATTCAAATAACCTTTCAAGGAAGAATAGTTGTGATAAAAACATTTAAGTTACCTTTTCAGTAAGAATAATTGTATTGAAAACATTCGAATCACCTTTCAAGTGACAATAGCTGTGATGAAAGCATTCAAATAAACTCTCATGTAAGAATAGTTGTGATAAAATCATTTAAGTAATCTTTCAAGTAACAACAGTTGTGACAGAAACAGTCAAGTAAACTTTCAAGTAAGATTAGTTGTGATGGAAACATTCAAGTAATAATAGCTATGAAAGAAACTTTCAAGTAATCTTTCAAGTAACAAGAGCTACTATGGTCTGGGAGATTGTTGACATTCTGTCATATATGTGTACGTGTGTGTGTATGTGTGCATGCATGTGTGTGTGTGTGTGTGTGTGTGTGCCAGCATATGTGTGTGTGTGTGCGTGCCAGCATATGTGTGTGTGTGTGTGTGTGCGTGCATGCGTGCGTGCATATGTGTGTGTGGCGCATGTGTATGTGTGTGCATGCGTGTATATGTGTGTGTTTGTGTATGTGTGTGTGTTTTGGTGGTGGCAAAATATTTCTTAACATGAGGGAAATATTGGGCGTCTTGTTGCCGGAATTCACATGCAAGGTGCATGTGTGTGACATATTACTTTACATCCATGACATAGCTTTTCATACTAGATACCTTAACTTTGGAAAGGACTATCTTCGTTGTGTTTTACATGGTGATAAGTGAGAACAAGAGATGGAAAGGGCAGTCCTTGTTGTGTGTTTACATGATCATCATCAATACCAAGAAACGCTTTGTCTTGCATGTTGGAACTAAGCATTTCTGTGTGCATAGGACTTCAAAAAGTTGATTGTTTCAGAGGATGACATGTGGTGTGTCTGTCCATATATGTTATGTGTAAGCTATACTGTGTATGTTTTTGAGCGTGACTGGTGTGGTGTGTCTATCTGTCATTTGTGTAAGATGTAACATAGTACATGTATGTTACAGAGTATGACTTGTGTGGTGTCCATGTCATTTGTGTAAGCTGTAACATTGTACATGTATGTTACAGAGTATGACTTGTGTGATGTTCATGTCATTTGTGTAAGCTGTAACATTGTACATGTATGTTACAGAGTATGACTTGTGTGATGTCCATGTCATTTGTGTAAGCTGTAACATAGTACATGTATGTTACAGAGTATGACTTGTGTGATGTCCATGTCATTTGTGTAAGCTGTAACATTGTACATGTATGTTACAGAGTATGACTTGTGTGATGTCCATGTCATATGTGTAAGCTGTAACATTGTACATGTATGTTACAGAGTATGACTTGTGTGATGTCCATGTCATTTATGTAAGCTGTAACATTGTACATGTATGTTATAGAGTATGACTTATGTGGTGTGTTCATCATATGTGTAAGATGTAACATTGTACATTTATGTTATAGAGTATGACTTGTGTGGTGTGTTCATCATATGTGTAAGCTGTAACATTGTACATGTATGTTACAGAATCTGACTTGTGTGGTGTGTTCATCATATGTGTAAGATGTAACATTGTATGCTACAGAGTGTGACTCATGTGGTGTGTTCATCATATGTGTAAGATGTAACATTGTATGCTACAGAGTATGACTTGTGTGATGTCCATGTCATTTGTGTAAGTTGTAACATTGTGTGTTACAGAATCTGACTTGTGTGGTGTGTTTCATCATATGTGTAAGATGTAACGTTGTATGCTACAGAGTATGACTTGTGTGGTGTGTTCATCATATGTGTAAGATGTAACATTGTATGCTACAGAGTATGACTAGTGTGGTGTTCATCATATGTGTAAGATATAACAAATATGCGTGTCTGTTAGATATGATATTGTATGTTGTGTCTGTGTTTGTTGTTTCAGAGCATGGCTTATTTGGTGTGCCCGTCCACGTCCTGTTGGAGCATGACTTGAAACGTTCCCCGGGCATCAGGGTGCCCCTCTTCTTTGAAGCTGTGAGTTGCTCTTCACCAGCACAGCCGTTATATGTGTGTGTGTGTGTGTGTGTGCGTGCGTGGATGTATGTGTGCGTGCGTGGGTGCCTGTGTGTCCCACCACCTTGTGTTTTCTGGCTGCTTCGTCTCTGTCCTGTTTTTTTTTTTACAATGTCTCTTCAGACAGCAGGTAGAATGTTTAGACCACACACTACTAAAAGCTCAGGTAAATCAAGGGCGAGCATGGTCGGTTAATGAGTAAATGACCAGGTAGTTGCCCTGGACTGAGCAAACTGCCGCAGTCAGACCAGTTGTAAACTGGTACTTGTCCCTCTTTACAAAAGGGAAGGTAAAGAAGTGAAGGACAGGTGATTACACTGCCCTCAAAGTGCTTGTCCTGACAGGTGTGGAGACAAAATAGATCAGTGAGGGAGAGGTATGAAGACGAATGAAACCTGTGAGAGAGAGGTGCATAGGTACATAAAGCAGTGAGGGAGATTTAGTGTTTTGTAAATGGCACTAGCGGCAGCAGTAGCAGTAGTAGCAGTAGGAGGAGGAGGAGGAGGAGGAGGAAGACAAGGAGCAGGAAAGGGAGTAGTATATGATGTGTATAGTTAGTGGTACACCTGTAATGTGATTTATATGTGTGATTCCATGTGTACAGCTGATGACACTCCTATGATATGATATATATGTGATATGTGTACAGCTTGTGACACACCTGTAATATGATATGTATGTGATTTGTGTACAGTTGGTGACACACCTGTGAGATATATATGTGACATGTGTACAGTTGGTGACACACCTACAATATGACATGTATGTGATTTGTGTACAGTTGGTGACACACCTGTGAGATATATATGTGACATGTGTACAGTTGGTGACACACCTATAATATGACATATATGTGATATGTGTACAGTTGGTGACACACCTGTGAGATATATATGTGATATGTGTACAGTTGGTGACACACCTATAATATGACATATATGTGATATGTGTACAGTTGGTGACACACCTGTGAGATATATATGTGAATGTGTACAGTTGGTGACACACCTATAATATGACATGTATGTGATTTGTGTACAGTTGGTGACACACCTGTGAGATATATATGTGACATGTGTACAGTTGGTGACACATTTGGAAAAGGAAGGACTGAGGGTGGAAGGAATTCTTCGTGTGCCAGGGTCTGTCACCAGGGTCAAGGTCAGATATCAATAAATAGATTAGTTTTTGTACTGAACTCTGTGAGTGTGCATGTATGTGTGTGTGTGTGTGTGTGTGTGTGTGTGTGTGTGTGTGTGTATTCGTATGCATGTGTGATAATGATTGGACATTGAAAAGTGTTAGCTATATTTGCATGTAATGTTAGAATTAAGAATGTTTCATAAGTATGACTATCGATTGAGAATGTTTCAAAACTATAACTATTGATTGAAAATGTTTCACAACTGTAACTATTGATTGAGAATGTTTCAAAACTATAACTATTGATTGAGAATGTTTCAAAACTATAACTGTCGATTGAGAATGTTTCAAAATTACGTTCAAAACTATAACTGTTGATTGAGAATGTTTCAAAATTATGTTCAAAACTATGACTGTTGATTGAGAATGTTTCAAAACTATAACTGTTGATTGAGAATGTTTCAAAACTATAACTGTTGATTGAGAATGTTTCAAAACTATAACTGTTGATTGAGAATGTTTCAAAACTATAACTGTTGGTTGAGAATGTTTCACAACTGTAACTATTGATTGAGAATGTTTCAAAACTATAACTGTTGATTGAGAATGTTTCAAAACTATAACTGTTGATTGAGAATGTTTCAAAACTATAACTGTTGATTGAGAATGTTTCAAAACTATAACTGTTGATTGAGAATGTTTCAAAACTATAACTGTTGATTGAGAATGTTTCAAAACTATAACTGTTGGTTGAGAATGTTTCAAAATTATGTTCAAAACTA
>JAPXFY010000027.1:14903461-14948461 GCA_030674185.1 Monoplex corrugatus | reverse complement strand
AGACAGTCAACAAACATCACCCCCACACACACAGATGGTTTGACAAACTTGCCCGTGCTTCACAAAACCAAAGGCAGTATTTTTATCTAAATATATATTTGGCTAAGTATACTTACCACGTTGGACCCGAACTCCTGCCCACTCATCAGCGCTAGCAGTTGTTACTGTTCTCAGTGGGACCTCTTGGCGTTTGGCCTTTAGATTGATGGTAACAAGATGTGCTCCAGGTATGCATGCGCAGGGGACTCTGCACATGCTGTTTTTGATTTGTATTACTGTTAATAGTATCAGCCTTTTACGCTATGACTTCCGCACCCTGTCCACCAGCATCCTGCATTGTCAATCATGCTAGCAAAGCAAAAACCTAACCCTTTGATTCCCTCACCCTATCCACCAGCAAACATTATGTAGATGAAGATACTGCTTTCGATGAGAAAGGTTTGTGTCTTCCAGACATCTCTATTTTGATGAGAAAGGTTTTGTACATTGCAGACATCCCCAAGACGTTGGAGCAGCTGAAAGCCCTGAATCTTCTGGTCTTGCTTCTGCCCACAGAACATAGGGACGTGCTCAAGGTAAACAGTGGTTCATGCCTCTCACCTTTTCCTATATCTAAATCTTTTGGTCCTGCTTATGGCCAGGGAACATACTGACAAACTTCAGGTGAGGAATGGCTCAGGCTGCACATTGGGTCTGACTCACTGCTGTCTCTGCTCTTAACTTTTACCTGTACTTGCCATCATCATAACAGCTGTGGCAGAGATTTCATGAATAGTTAGTACTGGAAGAGGATGACAATTCCAATTACCTGGGAGCTACTCTTACCAAAGATGGCAACAGAAAGCTGCATCAGCATTGCAAACAGCAATAGAAGCAGTGGCCAGGCTGCGCATAATCTGTAGAAATAGCGCCATCAGCTTCACCACCATGTTCAGAATGTACAAGTACTTACAGTCTCCATCTTCTTGTATGGGTATGAAACTTGGGCACTGCTTGCTGACGGAGAGAAGAGAATTAAGACCTTTTAGACCAAGTGCCTGAGGAAACTGCCTTGCATATCCAACCTGGAATATAACACCATTCAGTTTGTTCAGAACAAGATCAACACCATACTGGATAGACCATTCAATATGTACAAAACAAGATCAATGGCTTGATGGATAGACCATTCCTTAAGTACAGAACAAGATCAGTGCCTTGGTGGGCCCACAGGAACTGATTCTGGAATTGTGTAATAACACAAGCTCACATGGTTTGGTCACATCACTCCCTCATGACACTCTGTCCAAGACCATCTTTCAAGGTACCCAGGAAGGAGGACAGAGAAAGAGCTAAGTGACAAATACAAAGACAGAGGACAGAGAAAGAGCTAAGTGACAAATACAATGACAGAGGACAGAGAAAGAGCTAAGTGACAAATACAAAGACAGAGGACAGAGAAAGAGCTAAATGACAAATACAAAGACAGAGGACAGAGAAAGAGCTAAATGACAAATACAAAGACAGAGGACAGAGAAGAGCTAAATGACAAATACAAAGACAGAGGAAGAGCTAAATGACGAATACAAAGACAGAGGAAGAGCTAAATGACAAATACAAAGACAGAGGAAGAGCTAAATGACAAATACAAAGACAGAGGAAGAGCTAAATGACAAATACAAAGACAGAGGAAGAGCTAAATGACAAATACAAAGACAGAGAAAGAGCTAAATGACAAATACAAAGACAGAGGAAGAGCTAAATGACAAATACAAAGACAGAGGAAGAGCTAAATGACAAATACAAAGACAGAGGAAGAGCTAAATGACAAATACAAAGACAGAGGAAGAGCTAAATGACAAATACAAAGACAGAGGAAGAGCTAAATGACAAATACAAAGACAGAGGAAGAGCTAAATGACAAATACAAAGACAGAGAAAGAGCTAAGTGACAAATACAAAGACAGAGGACAGAGAAAGAGCTAAATGACAAATGCAAAGACAGAGAAAGAGCTAAGTGACAAATACAAAGACAGAGGACAGAGAAAGAGCTAAATGACAAAGACAGAGAAAGAGCTAAGTGACAAATACAAAGACAGAGAAAGAGCTAAATGACAAATGCAAAGACAGAGAAAGAGCTAAGTGATATACAAAGACAGAGGACAGAGAAAGAGCTAAGTGACAAATACAAAGACAGAGGACAGAGAAAGAGCTAAGTGACAAATACAATACAAAGACAGAGAAGAGCTAAATGACAAATACAAGACGAGGACAGAGAAAGAGCTAAATGACAAATACAAAGAAGAGGACAGAGACAAGAGCTAAATGACAAATACAAAGACAAAGGACAGAGAAAGAGCTAAATGACAAATACAAAGACAGAGGAAAGAGCTAAGTGAATACAAGACAGAGGAAGAGCTAAGTGACAAATACAAAGACAGAGGACAGAGAAAGAGCTAAGTGACAAATACAAAGACAGAGGACAGAGAAAGAGCTAAGTGACAAATACAAAGACAGAGGACAGAGAAAGAGCTAAGTGACAAATACAAAGACAGAGGACAGAGAAAGAGCTAAGTGACAAATACAAAGACAGAGGACAGAGAAAGAGCTAAGTGACAAATACAAAGACAGAGGACAGAGAAAGAGCTAAGTGAAAATACAAAGACAGAGGACAGAGAAAGAGCTAAGTGATCATACAAAGACAGAGGACAGAGAAAGAGCTAAGTGACAAATACAAAGACAGAGGACAGAGAAAGAGCTAAGTGACAAATACAAAGACAGAGGACAGAGAAAGAGCTAAGTGACAAATACAAAGACAGAGGACAGAGAAAGAGCTAAGTGATATACAAAGACAGAGGACAGAGAAAGAGCTAAGTGATATACAAAGACAGAGGACAGAGAAAGAGCTAAGTGATATACAAAGACAGAGGACAGAGAAAGAGCTAAATGATATACAAAGACAGAGGACAGAGAAAGAGCTAAGTAACAAATACAAAGACAAAGGACAGAGAAAGAGCTAAATGACAAATACAAAGACAGAGGACAGAGAAAGAGCTAAATAACAAATACAAAGACAAAGGACAGAGAAAGAGCTAAGTGACAATACAAAGACAGAGGACAGAGAAAGAGCTAAATGACAAATACAAAGACAGAGGACAGAGAAAGAGCTAAATGACAATACAAAGACAGAGGACAGAGAAAGAGCTAAATGACAAATACAAAGACAGAGGACAGAGAAAGAGCTAAATGACAAATACAAAGACAGAGGAAAGAGCTAAATGACGAATACAAAGACAGAGGAAGAGAAGCTAAGTGACAAATACAAGGACAGAGGACAGAGAAAGAGCTAAATGATAATACAAAGACAGAGGACAGAGAAAGAGCTAAGTGACAAATACAAAGACAGAGGACAGAGAAAGAGCTAAATGACAAATACAAAGACAGAGGACAGAGAAAGAGCTAAGTGACAAATACAAAGACAGAGGACAGAGAAAGAGCTAAATGACAATACAAAGACAGAGGACAGAGAAAGAGCTAAATGACAATACAAAGACAGAGGACAGAGAAAGAGCTAAATGACAATACAAAGACAGAGGACAGAGAAAGAGCTAAATGACAAATACAAAGACAGAGGACAGAGAAAGAGCTAAGTGATATACAAAGACAGAGGACAGAGAAAGAGCTAAATGACAAATACAAAGACAGAGGACAGAGAAAGAGCTAAATGACAAATTCAAGGACAGAGAAAGAGCTAAGTGATATACAAAGACATAGGACGGAAAAAGAGCTAAATGATATACAAAGACTGGACCAACCTCAGTATGCCTGAAAGTCTTATTGCTGCATCCCAGAGACAGGAGATGGAGGGTCCTGTCTGCTGCTCTGTCCATCAGTAACCCCAACAACCGCACAGCTTATGGGATCAGAAGAAGAAGAAGAAGAAAAAACATCATGTGAGTGCTGAAACCAGTATGGTTATGGGATTTGATGGTCACCATCATCTAAACATGGTAGCAAGTGTGGTCAGTGGGTTGACAGGAGACAGCTGCATACAGGATTCTCCATCTCTGGTCAGTGGGTTGACAGAAGACAGCTGCATACAGGATTCTCCATCTCTGGTCAGTGGGTTGACAGAAGACAGCTGCATACAGGATTCTCCATCTCTGGTCAGTGGGTTGACAGAAGACAGCTGCATACAGGATTCTCATCTCTGGTCAGTGTGTTGACAGAAGACAGCTGCATACAGGATTCTCCATCTCTGGTCAGTGTGTTGACAGAAGACAGCTGCATACAGGATTCTCCATCTCTGGTCAGTGGTTGACAGAAGACAGCTGCATACAGGATTCTCCATCTCTGGTCAGTGGGTTGACAGAAGACAGCTGCATACAGAATTCTCCATCTCTGGACATCTGTACCTGCACTTTCCATTCTGCATAGATCCAGTCATTGAAAATAGTGGCGGGTTTCCAGGAAATTAACTTGGGTTTTTAGAGATTATTTCAGGTTTGGGGGGAGCATTATATGTTACTTCCCCCCCCCCCCCCCCCCAATGGGGATGCCTGGGGTTCTTTCATTATAAAAATAGTGTATCCACCTTCTGGAAATTCTGTGCTAGAAATTTCCTCTTTTCTGTCACTCTCTTTGGTTCTTTCTTCCTCCTTTGCTTTCTGTCGTTTCTTCCTATCATTTTCTGCCTTGCTGGTTCATTCACCTGTATTGTTCATTAAAGTCTTACTTACTTTCTCTTAGAATTGATAATTGAGTGTACATGTGTTAAGTGCATTTTTGGCTCTAGGGATATGAGATATGTGGAAGCAACTTTAGGTAATTTAGGCCCGTTTTTGTATATGTTTTAGTGTCCTTAATAATGTTTAAATTTGTATTCAGGAGTGTTTTTTAAATCCCCTGTGTGATAAATTGGACGGAATGGTCATTGCCAGGGGCATCTCCTCAGATTATGTGCGTGAATGCATTGATATGTGTACTCAATTTTCTCTTCCTTTTTTTCCTGTTGAAGTATTGTGTATGTTCTGAACTGGTTATAGCCCTGGTATGACTCTACACAGTCAGCTGGGCTTTAAACAGCAATAACAATAAAACGTTCTTTTTTTCACGGAACCGGCCAGTTATGGTGACTTATTTTCTCAGAGTCTGTTACAAGTGTCTGTTTTAGGCAGGTATGTTTTATGCACGGAACTATTCAGTTAAGATGATGTTTGTTCATTTATCTGGAATAGGTTGCAGGTTTTGCGTAGCATCATTATTCACTCAGACACTAACAAGATGCTTTCAACAAATTGATACCATTTTTTTCTCCCTTATATTAGTGTAGTTTCTGCCGTAACATCATAATTCACTCAGACACCAGCGAGATGGGTCTAAATAACATGTATACCATTTTTCTCCACAAGAGATTGTCGCAGTTTTTGCGTAACAACATAATTCACTTAGACACCAACAAGATGGGTCTAAACAACATGTACACCATTTTTCTTCACAGAGATTATTGCGGTTTTTGCGTAACATCATCATTACTCGGACACCAACAAGATGGGTCTGAACAACATCTGCATGATCATGGCGCCAAATCTCTTTGTCGCCCCAGCAGGCAAGGGCAAGATCAAGGCCAGCGGTCAGATCGAACTGGCCAAGGCCGCCAACACTTCCACCATGGTCAAAATGCTTGTGCACTACCAGATTGTTTTGTGGATGGTAAGTGTGTGTGTTATTGTGTGTATGTGATGTGTGTGTGTGTGTGTTTTTGTGTGTGTGTGTGTGTTTATGGTGTGTGTGTGTGCGTGTGTTTGTGTGGTTGTGTATGTTGTATTTGTGTTGGGGGAGGAGGGTTGTTATATGTAATGTGTGTGTATGTGTGATATAGTCAGAAGAGTAGGGGAGAGAGATTGTTAGGAATTTACTTTTAGCATTTTGTTGTGATCAGTGACACACCAAGGATATATAGGGAGAGGGAACAGGTGATTATGATGGATGACTCACCCATGGTATGAGGAGAGGGAACGTGTTGATGATGGGTGACTCACCAAGGATATAGGGAGAGGGAACAGGTGATTATGATGGATGACTCACCCATGGTATGAGGAGAGGGAACATGTTGATGATGGGTGACTCGCCAACGATATAGGGAGAGGGAACAGGTGATTATGATGGATGATTCACCCATGGTATGAGGAGAGGGAACATGTTGATGATGGATGACTCAATAAGGATATAGGGAGAGGGAACAGGTGATTATGATGGATGACTCACCCATGGTATGAGGAGAGGGAACATGTTGATGATTGATGACTCAATAAGGATATAGGGAGAGGGAACAGGTGATTATGATGGATGACTCACCCATGGTATGAGGAGAGGGAACATGTTGATGATTGATGACTCAATAAGGATATAGGGAGAGGGAACAGGTGATTATGATGGATGACTCACCCATGGTATGAGGAGAGGGAACATGTTGATGATTGATGACTCAATAAGGATATAGGGAGAGGGAACAGTCAGGTGATTGTAATGGGAGAGGGTATGAACAGAGAGGAGGGAGTGTGGGAGGGTGGATAGAAGGGGTGATGCTGGCATCATCAATTTGTCGTCAGTGTGTCGTCAGTATATGGCGAAATGATTATTACTTTTAAGACAGTTGTAGCTTACAGATGATTGTTACTTTTTACATAATTGTAGCTTATAGGTGATTGTCACTTTTTACATAATTGTAGCTTATAGATGATTGTTACTTTTTACATAATTGTAGCTTACAGATGGTTGTTACTTTTTACATAATTGTAGCTTACAGATGGTTGTTACTTTTTACATAATTGTAGCTTATAGGTGATTGTCACTTTTTACATAATTGTAGCTTATAGATGATTGTTACTTTTTACATAATTGTAGCTTACAGATGATTGTTACTTTTTACATAATTGTAGCTTACAGATGGTTGTTACTTTTTACATAATTGTAGCTTATAGGTGATTGTCACTTTTTACATAATTGTAGCTTATAGATGATTGTTACTTTTTACATAATTGTAGCTTATAGGTGATTGTTACTTTTTACATAATTGTAGCTTACAGATGATTGTTACTTTTTACATAATTGTAGCTTATAGATGATTGTTACTTTTTACATAATTGTAGCTTATAGGTGATTGTTACTTTTTACATAATTGTAGCTTACATATGATTGTCACTTTTTACATAATTTTAGCTTATAGATGGTTGTTACTTTTTACATAATTGTAGCTTACAGATGATTGTTACTTTTTACATAATTGTAGCTTATAGGTGATTGTCACTTTTTACATAATTGTAGCTTATAGATGATTGTTACTTTTTACATAATTGTAGCTTACAGATGGTTGTTACTTTTTACATAATTGTAGCTTACAGATGGTTGTTACTTTTTACATAATTGTAGCTTATAGGTGATTGTCACTTTTTACATAATTGTAGCTTATAGATGATTGTTACTTTTTACATAATTGTAGCTTACAGATGGTTGTTACTTTTTACATAATTGTAGCTTACAGATGGTTGTTACTTTTTACATAATTGTAGCTTATAGGTGATTGTCACTTTTTACATAATTATAGCTTATAGATGATTGTTACTTTTTACATAATTGTAGCTTATAGGTGATTGTTACTTTTTACATAATTGTAGCTTACAGATGATTGTTACTTTTTACATAATTGTAGCTTATAGATGATTGTTACTTTTTACATAATTGTAGCTTATAGGTGATTGTTACTTTTTACATAATTGTAGCTTACATATGATTGTCACTTTTTACATAATTTTAGCTTATAGATGGTTGTTACTTTTTACATAATTGTAGCTTACAGATGATTGTTACTTTTTACATAATTGTAGCTTACAGATGATTGTTACTTTTTACATAATTGTAGCTTATAGGTGATTGTCACGTTTTACATAATTGTAGCTTATAGATGATTGTTACTTTTTACATAATTGTAGCTTATAGGTGATTGTTACTTTTTACATAATTGTAGCTTACAGATGATTGTTACTTTTTACATAATTGTAGCTTATAGATGATTGTTACTTTTTACATAATTGTAGCTTACAGATGATTGTTACTTTTTACATAATTGTAGCTTACATATGATTGTTACTTTTTACATAATTGTAGCTTACAGATGATTGTCACTCTTTACATAATTGTAACTTATAGGTGATAATTACTTTTAAAGACAGTTGTATCTTACAGATGATTGTCACTTTTTACATAATTGTAGCTTACAGATGGTTGTTACTTTTTACATAATTGTAGCTTACAGATGGTTGTTACTTTTTACATAATTGTAGCTTACAGATGATTGTCACTTTTTACATAATTGTAGCTTACAGATGATTGTCACTCTTTACATAATTGTAACTTATAGGTGATAATTACTTTTTACATAATTGTATCTTACAGATGATTGTCACTTTTTACATAATTGTAGCTTACAGATGATTGTTACTTTTTACATAATTGTAGCTTACAGATGATTGTTACTTTTTACATAATTGTAGCTTATAGGTGATTGTTACTTTTTTACATAATTGTAGCTTATAGATGTTGTTACTTTTAGACAGTTGTAGCTTACAGATGATTGTTACTTTTTACATAATTGTAGCTTACAGATGATTGTTACTTTTTACATAATTGTAGCTTATAGGTGATTGTTACTTTTTACATAATTGTAGCTTATAGATGATTGTTACTTTTAAGACAGTTGTAGCTTACAGATGATTGTTACTTTTTACATAATTGTAGCTTACAGATGGTTGTTACTTTTTACATAATTGTAGCTTATAGGTGATTTTACTTTTACATAATTGTAGCTTACAGATGATTTTTCACTTTTACATAATTTAGCTTACAGATGATTGTTACTTTTTACATAATTGTAGCTTACATATGATTGTTACTTTTTACATAATTGTAGCTTATAGATGATTGTTACTTTTACATAATTGTAGCTTAAGATGATTGTTACTTTTTACATAATTGTAGCTTACAGATGATTGTCACTTTTTACATAATTGTAGCTTATAGATGATTGTTACTTTTTACAGAATTGTAGCTTACAGATGATTGATTACTTTTAATAAGTTGTATGCTTACAGATGATTGTTACTTTTTACATAATTGTAGCTTATAGATGATTGTTACTTTTTACATAATTGTAGCTTATAGATGATTGTTACTTTTTACATAATTGTAGCTTATAGGTGATTATTACTTTTAAGACAGTTGTAGCTTACAGATGATTGTTACTTTTTACATGATTGTAGTTTGTAGATGCTGTTATAATTCAGATGATTGTAGCTTATAGATGATGTTACTTTTGAGATGATTGTAACCTTTTAGATAATTGCAGCTTACAAATGATTGTTACTGTGGAAGATTGTAATTTTTCAGTTGATTGTTACTTTTTAGATGACAGTAGCTTAGATTAGATTGTTAATTTTCATATGATTGTAGCTTACTGATTATTGGTGGGTTTTTTTTTAGATTATTGTTACTTTTTAGATGATTGTAGCTTACAGGTGATTGTTACTTACATGATTGTTATTTTTTAAATGGTTGTAGCTTGTTACTTTTCAGGTGATTGTCACTTTTTAAATGATTGTAGCTTACAGATGATTGTTTCTTCTGAGAGAATTGTTACTTTTCAAATGAGATTTTTAAATCAGAGATACCCATTAGATGACATTAACTTTTTGGTGATTTGTCGTTGCTTTGTTCATGATGACACCAAGTTCATTGTGTTGGTGTGTACAGATCCCATCCTCGTTCCTGACCCAAGTGAGGCACCAGTACAAGACAGAAGCCAGCCGCAAAGCCAGAGACAGAATTGTGAGCACTGGGTTTTTTTCTCTCTCTAATTTTGTAATGATTGAATTGTGGATGGGGTTATGATGAATTACTGTTGTTGCTAACAGAATGGGTGTGGTTATGATTAATTACTAATTACTAATAAGGAAAATCAGAATCATCAAAGTGATGTATTTTGTAGGAACACAAAAGTCAAATCTTTTTGGGGCAAGAATGTTACAATCTTTTAGGAACGAGAAAGTCAGAGTGGTCATTATTTGTTTGTGTTTTCAAAATCAAATAACCATAGTGATATGCTTGTGTGTTTTGCAAACTAAACTCGCAGTGGCAGTATGATCGTATGTTTTGGAAATGTTAAGTAACCATGGTGATTTTCTGTGTATTTTGGAAGAGTTTAGTAACATTGATGATATGTGTTTTGGAAAAGTTTACTTAATATGACAATATGTGACCTCCCATCACGAAATCAGTCTTAACTCGCAGTCAGTCGAACAGCACTAGGACTGAAAAGGTGACTGAGGGTCTATCTGGGTGTTTTGACTTTTTCTCAAAATTGATTTCTGTAGACTATAATCTATCCCCCACAGAAATGTTTTTCTTCAAAAAATATTAGTATTCAATTTAAAATTATATTTTAATGCACTGATCGGAGCAGAAAGAACGCAGTTTCTACCAAAAGTACCTATTTTTGTCTCTTATACTGTGCAGACCCCACATGTAATATACTGACAGAAAGCTCTTTGGTGCACCTTTCAGATAATGACAGCTAAAACTAGAAACAAACTGGGTCAAACCACCAAATAAATAAATTTAAGGAAAATGTGTAGGAGAGACACAAAAACTTTAGAGGCCGTTTTCTCAAAATGGCCATCATGCAACTTAATGGCTTTAAACATACATAACTTCTACATTTTTTTTAGTACAAGCTTTATTCAAGTAGCAAAATAATCAGCAGAATGTACACTTTCCAGTGATATGTATATCTCAAAATCCAAGCTAGTTAAGACTGATTTCGTGCTGGCAGGTCACATATGTTCACATGTTTTGGAAAAGTTTAGTGACCATGGTGATATGTTTGTGTGTCCGCAGAGACCCTGGAAGAAGAAGGACAAGTCTGAAGCTTACAAAAAGTCTGGTTCTGAGGTAAGCAGAGATCATCAGAACATGTCGATGTTGTTTCTGGTGGTAATATCACCTGTCTCACCTGTCGGTGTCACCGGGTTTCGGTATCGGCCACTGCACATCTGGACACCACCATCTCCCTCCAGGCCGCTCTGTCTTGACTTTTGTGGGCAATTTCATGAATATTTAGGCCACTGATGTTGGTTATGTTCTCGATATGTGAGATTGGAGGTCTGCCTTTCTTCCTTTTTGCCACTGTTTTTCCTTGAAAGATGGTTTGCCATGAGGTCCGTGTTTTTGTTGCGTGACACATGGGCCCTGTATTTTAGTCTTCTCTCACTGATGTCTGCTAGTAGTTTTCTGGTGGCTTCAAGTTCTTCCCAGGACACATTCATTAGTTCTTCTGTCAGTCCATTTGTTATATACCAACACATATTGTTATTAATATTATTGTTATTATAGTACTATCATATACGCCCATACACATGTGCTGTTATTATCATACTATCACATATACCATACACATGTTGTCCTTATAATACTATCACATATTTGTTGTCATACATCATACACATGTTATTATACTACTATCACATACACCATACACATGTGTTGTTACAATACTATCATGTACACTGTACACATACTTTACATGTTGTCATTATAACACTATCACATACATTACATGTGTATGGTGTATGTAATAGTATTATAATAACATGTGTATATGTATGACAACATGTGTGTATGTGACAGTATTACAATGACAACATGTGTGTATGTGATAGTATTACAATGACAACATGTGTGTATGTGATAGTATTATAATGATAATGTGTGTGTGTGTGATAGTGTTACAATAACAACATGTGTGTATGTGATAGTATTATAATGATAATGTGTGTGTGTGTGTGATAATATTATAATCACAACATGTGTGTATGTGACAGTATTATGATGATAATGTGTGTGTATGTGACAGTATTAGAATGACAACATGTGTGTATGTGATAGAATTATAATGACAACATGTGTGTATGTGATAGAATTATAATAACAACATGTGTGTATGTGATAGTATTATAATGACAACATGTGTGTATGTGATAGTATTATAATGACAACATGTGTGTATGTGATAGTATTATAATAACAACATGTGTGTGTGTGATAGTATTATAATGACAACATGTGTGTATGTGATAGTATTATAATGACAACATGTGTGTATGTGATAGTATTATAATGACAACATGTGTGTATGTGATAGTATTATAATGACAACCTGTGTGTATGTGACAGTATTATAATGACAACATGTGTGTATGTGATAGAATTATAATGACATGTGTGTATGTGATAGTATTATAATGACATGTGTGTATGTGACAGTATTATAATGACAACCTGTGTGTATGTGATAGAATTATAATGACAACATGTGTGTATGTGATAGTATTATAATGACAACATGTGTGTATGTGATAGTATTATAATAACATGTGTGTATGTGACAGTATTATAATGACAACCTGTGTGTATGTGATAGAATTATAATGACAACATGTGTGTATGTGATAGAATTATAATGACATGTGTGTATGTGATAGTATTATAATAACATGTGTGTATGTGACAGTATTATAATGACAACCTGTGTGTATGTGATAGTATTATAATGACAACATGTGTGTATGTGATAGTATTATAATGACATGTGTGTATGTGATAGTATTATAATGACAACATGTGTGTATGTGATAGTATTAATAATGACAACATGTGTGTATGTGACAGTATTATAATGACAACCTGTGTGTATGTGATAGTATTATAATGACAACATGTGTGTATGTGATAGTATTATAATAACAACATGTGTGTATGTGATAGAATTATAATGACAACATGTGTGTATGTGATAGAATTATAATGACAACATGTGTGTATGTGATAGAATTATAATGACAACATGTGTGTATGTGATAGAATTATAATGATAATGTGTGTGTGTGTGATAGTGTTACAATAACAACATGTGTGTATGTGATAGTATTATAATGATAATGTGTGTGTGTGTGATAGTGTTACAATAACAACATGTGTGTATGTGATAGTATTATAATGATAATGTGTGTGTGTGTGATAGTGTTACAATAATAACATGTGTGTATGTGATAGTATTATAATGATAATGTGTGTGTGTGTGATAGTGTTACAATAACAACATGTGTGTATGTGATAGTATTATAATGATAATGTGTGTGTGTGTGATAATATTATAATCACAACATGTGTGTATGTGACAGTATTATAATGATAATGTGTGTGTATGTGACAGTATTACAATGACAACATGTGTGTATGTGACAGTATTACAATGACAACATGTGTGTATGTGACAGTATTACAATGACAACATGTGTGTATGTGATAGTATTATAATGACAACATATGTGTATGTGATAGAATTATAATGACAACATGTGTGTATGTGATAGTATTGTAATGACAACATATGTGTATGTGATAGAATTATAATGACAACATGTGTGTATGTGACAGTATTACAATGACAACATGTGTGTATGTGACAGTATTACAATGACAACATGTGTGTATGTGATAGTATTATAATGACAACATGTGTGTATGTGATAGTATTATAATGACAACATATGTGTATGTGATAGTATTGTAATGATAATGTGTGTGTGTGTGATAATATTATAATCACAACATGTGTGTATGTGACAGTATTATAATGATAATGTGTGTGTATGTGACAGTATTACAATGACAACATGTGTGTATGTGACAGTATTACAATCACAACATGTGTGTATGTGACAGTATTACAATGACAACATGTGTGTATGTGACAGTATTACAATGACAACATGTGTGTATGTGATAGTATTATAATGACAACATGTGTGTATATGATAGTATTATAATGACAACATGTGTGTATGTGATAGTATTATAATGACAACATGTGTGTATGTGATAGTATTATAATGACAACATGTGTGTATGTGATAGAATTATAATGACAACATGTGTGTATGTGATAGAATTATAATAACATGTGTGTATGTGACAGTATTATAATGACAACATGTGTGTATGTGACAGTATTATAATAACAACATGTGTGTATGTGATAGTATTATAATGACAACATGTGTGTATGTGATAGTATTATAATAACAACATGTGTGTATGTGACAGTATTATAATGACAACATGTGTGTATGTGACAGTATTACAATGACAACATGTGTGTATGTGATAGTATTATAATGACAACATGTGTGTATGTGATAGTATTATAATGACAACATATGTGTATGTGATAGTATTGTAATGATAATGTGTGTGTGTGTGTGATAATATTATAATCACAACATGTGTGTATGTGACAGTATTATAATGATAATGTGTGTGTATGTGACAGTATTACAATGACAACATGTGTGTATGTGACAGTATTACAATCACAACATGTGTGTATGTGACAGTATTACAATGACAACATGTGTGTATGTGACAGTATTGCAATGACAACATGTGTGTATGTGATAGTATTATAATGACAACATGTGTGTATGTGATAGTATTATAATGACAACATGTGTGTATGTGATAGTATTATAATGACAACATGTGTGTATGTGATAGTATTATAATAACAACATGTGTGTATGTGACAGTATTATAATGACAACATGTGTGTATGTGACAGGTAGAAAGAAACTCTAGGGAGAGCTAGACAACAGAAGGTCTTCAAAGAAGTAACCCCCTTTAGACAAGTGTTTCGGCCCTGAATTCCTTACACTCTCGGGGGGCCGGGCCACATCCAGGTCATGACTCCTGGATGCCCTTCTGCTGTTGTCTATATTTTTTTTTCCCACGCCGGGGAGCGAACCTGGGCGATTCTGCGCTTCAGAACTGCGGTACGCGGTTTTACCAATGTGCTAACGGGGCACACATCATCTGTAGGGAATTTAATCCTTATGAAGTTCACTTTTGGTTCCTCCTTGCCCATATCCAGCTTGAGCTCCTTTCTGCTGCCTCTGCCATCGCTTTAAGGGCTCTAGTCCTCTTCTTCCCAGAAATGGCGAGTTGTTTCATGAGATCATAAGCGGAGGTGCCCACAAACCCTCTGGCCCCGACCTCTATGGCGAAGATTTTGACCCGCAGACCCGCTTTCTTCAGGGTGCTGGCAAGACCGGTGTATTTTTCGGTCTTGTAGATATGTGCTTCTTCCATTCTGCTTTCGTATGGCACAGTGTGTTCTATCAGAATCACTTGTTTCGAGGAGTCAGAGTGGAGAGCGATGTCTGGTCTCATGCCTGTCTTGCTGATGACATCTGGGTAATTTCTCCACTCTGGGAGGTCTGATGTACACTCCCAGTCGACTGCTCCATCCAGAAGACCCTTTGGCAATGTGCTGGTTGTCATAGCACTTTCGGGCCAGACCTGTTTCCCTCCTGCTTTGTAGAACGTTGTCATAGCAATTGGTGCGTTTGGGGTCATGGTTTTTTCGCTAACCACGTCTGTGATCACTTTCAGAACTTGGTTGTGCCTCCATGTATACCTTCCTTGGGCTAGCGCTACTTTGCAAGAGCTTAGGACATGTTCCACTGTTTGTTTCTTCTGACAGAGCGGACATGCTGGGTCGTCTGATTTCCCCCATTTCACTAAGTTTGCATTCGAGGGGAGCAGGTCATATACAGATCTGAGGAGGAAGCTTATCCTTAGAGGAGCCATGTGCCACATATCGTTCCAGCTGAGACTTCTTTGGAGTGCACTGTCCCATGTTGTCCATTGCCCCTGTTGACCTTGCTGGACTGCCTTCTGCACTCTTTTGACATCTTCTTCCTTCAACTCCTGTATGATCATGTCTCTTTTTTCCTTCCCTTTGGCTTTGGACCACCACTGCATTTTTGTTGCTCCCAGTCCCTGTCTGTTGGTTTGCGTGTGTCCAATTATTTCTTTGATGCTGAGGTTTCTCTTGGCATTGTTTACAGCCTCTTGGACTTTCCACTTTCTGCCAGTTCTCAGCTTTGGATGAACTGATCTCACGATATTGTCTTCCGATTCCTCCAGCATGCTCAACAGTCTTGCTTTTCCAACTTTGTATTCCTCCACTATGGATTTGAGAGGTAGCTTCAGCATTGCTTGACGACAGTAGAATGCAATATCAGTGAGACCAGGTGGGACACCGAGCCATTTTCTTGTGTATTTGTTGATTTTGGCTTCCATTGCTTCGACTGTGCTGGTGCAAATGTCATAGATTAGCAGTGGCCACAGCAACTTTGGTATCAGCATGAACTGTAGACACCAGACTTTGTATTTGCCTGGCAGTCCGCAGTTATCTATTTTCTTCAGGCCTTCTTCTGCTGTTTGCTTGGTTTCACATCCCCTTTGTGTGTCTTTCAGGGAGTCATCATACCATCTTCCGAGACTTTTTACTGGCTCTTCTGTGACAGTGGGGATGGCTTGGTTGGCTACCATGAATTTGACTGAATCTGCCACTTTTCCTTTTCGCAGTGAGAGACTTTGGGATTTCTTAGGTTTGAACCTCATTCTTGAAGAGGCCACCAGCTCATCCAGCTGCTTTAAGATTTGGTGTGTCTCTTCCTCATCCGTGGACAAGACTGTTGTGTCATCCATGAAAGCTTTCAGAGGAGGCATCTGGTATCCATCTCCCAGATTCACTGGACCTGAACTCTTCATTGCAGCTTTCAAGATGACTTCCATTGCCAACACGAACAGTATGGGAGAGATTGCACAGCCCATTGCAATGCCCACCTCTAGGTCTATCCAGTCCGTGGTGTATTCTTTGGTAGAGAACCGCATTGAGAACCCTTGGAAATACTTCCTCAGCATTGTTCGGATGTTTTCTGGGATGTGATACATTTCAAGAGCCAGCTGGATCATATCGTGTGGAACTGATCCATATGCATTCGCCAGATCAAGCCAAACTACGTCAATGTCTCTCTTGTCTGTTCTTGCTTTTTGGATGGCATCCCAAATCAACGTGGCATGTTCCAAGCATCCAGCATTCCTGGTATGCCTCCCTTTTGGACTGACATATCCAGATACAAGTTTTCAGTCAGGTATTTTGTCAATCTTGCTGCCATAACAGAGAAGAAGATTTTCCCCTCGACGTTCAGAAGTGATATTGGCCTGAACTGATTGATGCTGCTGGAGTTCTGCTCCTTCGGAATGTACACTCCTTCAGCTCTCATCCATTGGTCGCTGATCTTCTGGTTCCTCCATGCTGATCGAATCATCTTGTGGAGCCACTCGAGCACTTTTGGGCATTTCTTGTAGAGCAGGTATGGTATTCCGTTTGGTCCAGGTGCTGACTTGGCTCTGGCTTTCTTTACTACGTTCTTCACTTCATCCAGTGTTGGTGGTTTGTTATTGAATTTTCCTTCTGGCGCTGCAGGCCAAACCAGATTCTGGATTTCAAATGGTGCCTCGCGCTGAGAATCGGAATATGTTTCCCTGAGATGCTGCTCTAGGGTTTCCTTGCCCACTGTGAGAGTCCCTGATTTGGGTTGTTCAAACAGCTTTCTTGCAAAGTCAAAGGGATCTTTGAAGAAACGATCTTGAGTCTTCTTCTTTTTGCTCTTTCTTCGCCTTGCTGATTCCACTTTGCTGAGAGCATTGTGTTTGGCCTTCAGATCTTTCCAGAGTTCCAGGAGCCCTTGCTTCTCGAATTCTGAGGCAGTTTTCATTCGCTTTTTAAGCTTCCTTTTCTCCCTCCGGATGCTCTCCATCTGTTGCTGTCTTCTGGATTTCTGGGGAGGCGTTTTTGTCTTTGGCTGCTTCACTCCATAAGTGTCCCTGCAGATAGAGTATATGATGTCTCCGTATGTGTCAAGTTTGTGTTCCAGCGTACTGTTCCCTATTAGCTCATTCAGCTTAAGGACAAGTTCCTCATCTAATTTCTCCCATTGTTCTTTTGCACCGGCAGGCGGCAAATTGAGTTTTCCACGTTTGGCGTTAAGAGCTTGTGCAAAATCCGCATCAGAACCGTCAGCGTGGATGTCCTTGGCACTATGGTTTAAATCCTGGCCTTGGTCGTCCAACGTCTCACCTGCTATCGCAGTGCGCTGTTGCTGGTTCGTATGTGTCTTCAAACAGCCCATTTTTGTCCTGTGGATCTTCATGCCGCGTTTGGTGGTGAATCTCCTTCCACACGCACACGGAAATTCCATCTGGTCATTAATCATGATCCGTTGTGCGTTTCCAGTCGTGATGGAGTCAGTGCCGATGGATTCATCATTCTCTCCCCCTTTCGGTGAATCCTGGGAGCATCTTTCATTTAAAGAACTCGTGGCATGTTATCAAAGGCAAGGTGGGAAGCCAACCCACAAAGCCCACAGATCTAGTCTTTCCCAGTGTCCTTCGGTCTTTCCCGAATGTCCTCCGAACTATTCCCGGAAGTCAATGGATTGACCATGTGCAGGTAGAAAGAAACTCTAGGGAGAGCTAGACAACAGAAGGTCTTCAGAGAAGTAACCCCCTTTAGACAAGTGTTTCAGCCCTGAATTCCTTACACTCTCGGGGGGCCGGGCCACATCCAGGTCATGACTCCTGGATGCCCTTCTGCTGTTGTCTATATTTTTTTTTTCCCACGCCGGGGAGCGAACCTGGGCGATTCTGCGCTTCAGAACAGTATTATAATCCCAACATGACAGTATTATAATCCCAACATGTATGTGTGTGATAGTATTATAATGACGACATGTGTATATGTGATAGTATTATAATGACATGTGTGTATGTGATAGTATTATAATGATAATGTGTGTATGTGATAGTATTATAATGACAACATGTGTGTATGTGGCAGTATTATAATGACAACATGTGTGTATGTGATAGTATTCTGATCACAACATGTGTGTATGTGACAGTATTATAATCACATGTATGTAATAGTCTTGCAATGAAACGTGTGTATATGTGATAGTATTACAGTGACAACATGTGTGTATGTGATAGTATTACAGTGACAACATGTGTGTATGTGATAGTATTACAGTGACAACATGTGTGTATGTGATAGTATTACAGTGACATGTGTGTATGTGATAGTATTATAGTGACATGTGTGTATGTGATAGTATTACAGTGACAACATGTGTGTATGTGATAGTATTATAGTGACATGTGTGTATGTGATAGTATTACAGTGACAACATGTGTGTATGTTATAGTATTATAGTGACATGTGTGTATGTGATAGTATTACAGTGACAACATGTGTGTATGTGATAGTATTACAGTGACAACATGTGTGTATGTGATAGTATTACAGTGACATGTGTGTATGTGATAGTATTACAGTGACAACATGTGTGTATGTGATAGTATTATAGTGACATGTGTGTATGTGATAGTATTACAGTGACAACATGTGTGTATGTGATACTATTATAGTGACATGTGTGTATGTGATAGTATTATAGTGACATGTGTGTATGTGATAGTATTACAGTGACAACATGTGTGTATGTGATAGTATTATAGTGACATGTGTGTATGTGATAGTATTACAGTGACAACATGTGTGTATGTGATAGTATTACAGTGACAACATGTGTGTATGTGATAGTATTATAATGACAACATGTGTGTATGTGATATTATTACAGTGACAACATGTGTGTATGTGATATTATTACAGTGACAACATGTGTGTATGTGATATTATTACAGTGACAACATGTGTGTATGTGATAGTATTATAATGACATGTGTGTATGTGATAGTATTATAATGACAACATGTGTGTATGTGATAGTATTATAATGACATGTGTGTATGTGATAGTATTATAATGACATGTGTGTATGTGATATTATTACAGTGACAACATGTGTGTATGTGATAGTATTATAATGACAACATGTGTGTATGTGATATTATTACAGTGACAACATGTGTGTATGTGATAGTATTACAATGACAACATGTGTGTATGTGATAATATTACAATTACAACACTTGTGTATGGTGTATGTAATAACATTATAATGACAGCACGTATATTCTGTATGCTGGCAGTTGGAGACGCAGGATGGTATGATCCGTATACAGGCGCCCGACCTGACCAAGAGTTCCTGTCTTATCCAGCTTGACGAGCAGATGACTGCTGGCGACATTGTCAACAAGTTCCGACGTGACTATGGCGCTGCTAATATGGGTCAGAGGTACTTGATCTGATTGTATTACTATATACAGTGTCACATTCAATATAATACATATTGTATTATTATATACAGTGTCACATTCAATATAATACATATTGTATTACTATATACAGTGTCACATTCAATATAATACATATTGTATTACTATATACAGTGTCACATTCAATATAATACATATTGTATTACTATATACAGTGTCACATTCAATATAATACATATTGTATTACTATATACAGTGTCACATTCAATATAATACATATTGTGTTATTATATACAGTGTCACATTCAATATAATACATATTGTATTACTATATACAGTGTCACATTCAATATAATACATATTGTATTACTATATACAGTGTCACATTCAATATAATGCATATTGTATTACTATATACAGTGTCACATTCAATATAATACATATTGTATTACTATATACAGTGTCACATTCAATATAATACATACCTGCTATTGACATAATTGTATTATGCACTGTGTAATGTATCACTGAACACAATACGTACATGATGTGAACACATTGAACATGAAAAGGTATGTGCAGAGTTCGCACAGAGTCATGGAAGTCTGGAAAAGTCTTGTGAAAATGAGAGCTTTTCAAGATCTGGAAAAGTCTAGAGAAAAAAATATTTTGCCCTTCAAGATCGGGAAAAATCTTGGAATTTTCTTAAAACCTTTTTACCATTACCATTCAGCAAAGAGGTTTATGCAGTGAAAAAAAGAAAGGTGATGAAAATTATATATTGATATATCAGAATTTTTGCCAATTTCTTTCAGAAACAGTGTGACAGATGAATTATTAAGTGTGCAGTGATCTCCCTTGGCATCAAGGCACATCATGTGGGAAGTCACAAATTTGTTTTCAGTTTCCTTTTCTTTAGAAGTCACGTTGACGAATGCTAAAAATCAGAACCAAAAAAATATATATATATATATATAAAAAAAATGAAAAAAAAAAAAATAAAAAAATATATGGGCAAGTGTGTGTTCAGGCTTTTCAAGATTTCAAGGTTTTCAAGCATGCTCTGAATAGCAACTGACTGCTTTTGGATTATTAAGGAAAAACTGTAATACCGAGATCATTTCTATGTTTTCATGTTAATCCCAGGTTTAATTTTTCAAAAAAATTTAGAAATATTAGAAAAAAAAGCTTTGCCCTTAAACATGGCTTCTGCTGTATTGGTTGCTTTGGGTAGATTAGATATAAAATTGTGATCATCAGTTTTTAAAACTTGGTTGTGTGATTTGGTTGGTTGGTGGTTGATCATTTGATTGATTGGTTTAATGGTAGATTGATGGGTAGATTAGATATAAAATTGTGATCGTCAACTTTTAAGACTTGGTTGTTTGATTTGGTTGGTTGGTGGTTGATCATTTGATTGATTGGTTTATTGGTAGATTGATTTATTAACTGATTTTTGCAGTGGCCAAGATGTTCAGTCGACACAGGACACTGGAAGTCAGCCCTACAAGTTCAACAATCCCCACAATGCCCAGTTTGCTGACCACAAGACTTACCTCTTTGAGATCGGGGGGAACATAGGTAAAAGTGTTACTCTAACTGTCATGTCCCATTGTAACAAGCAAGCAACACAACGCTTATTTTACTGACTACAGGATTGGAGTTGTTTCTTTGAGATCAAAGGGAACATGAGTAACACTAATCTAAAACATGTGTGACTGCCTGCATTTAAGCAAACAGGAATTAGAAAAAAAAATAGGAAAAAAGAATGAGAACGTGTCTTTAATTCAACAAGACAGGCGCAAATTTTCAGCCAACAGGCATTTGTCAAGCATAAGATCACAAACAAACAAACACCAAATACAAAAATCTTTTTTCGTGTGTTTTTCTGGTGGGTAACATTGTGATTGTTTAGGTCTTATGGACAAATAGCCCGCACAACACCCAGTTCACTGCCGTGAAACTGACCTGTTTCATCCCACGTGAGGATGCCTGGGGCTTTTTCAGTATAAATAGTATCCCCATCTTCTGGAAATTCTCTGCTGGAAATTTCCTCTTTTCTGTCACTCTCTGTTTCTTTCTTCCTGCTTTGCTTTCTGACATTTCTTCCTATCATTTTCTGCCTTGCCAGTTCATTCACCTGTATGTGTTCGATAAAGTCTTCCATACATTTTCTTAGGATTAATAATTGGGTACATGTGTTAATTGTATTTTTGGCTCTGGGGAGGTGAGATATGCGGAAGCAATTGTAGGTAATATATGCCCGTTTTTATTATCCTTAGGTATGCTTAAATTTGTATTCAGGTGTTTTTTAAATCCCCTGTGCGATAAATTGGAAAGGAGTGGCCAACGCCAGGGGCCATGTCTTTAGATTATGTGCGCAAATGCATTGATATGTGTACTTAATTTTCTTTTAATTTTTTTTTTCCTGTTGAAGCATGGTGTATGTTTTGAAGCAGTTATAGCCCTGATGTGGCTCTACGCAGTTGGCTGGGCTTTAAACAGCAATAACAGTAACAGTAACAGACCTGTTTCAGATTAGAGGGAACATAAGTATGGACTGATGATGTGGAATGAAAGATTGTTCCTGGGGACACATGTTCTTCCACAGGTTCTGCATGGGAAGGGGTTCTGAAGCCATGGGTTTTGCTTTCACTAGTCCTGCTTTTATTGAATAACACCTGTTCTGTGCTGTTCATTTGTAATTGTGCCCTGCATGCATTGCTGTTGCCAGCATATGCTGTTGCTGATTGTGTTGGTGGTGTTGACATTTCAGCTGATGAAGTTGAGAGTATGGTTGTTGGTAGTGTTGACATTTCAGTTGATGAAGTTTATCTTGAGAGAGTATGCTTGTTTGTTGATGATGTTGATGTTTTCAGCTGATGAAGTTGGTCTTGAGAGTATGCTTGTTTGTTGGTGGTGTTGACATTTCAGCTGATGAAGTTGGTCTTGAGAGTATGCTTGTTTGTTGATGATGTTGATGTTTTCAGCTGATGAAGTTGATCTTGAGAGAGTATGCTTTTTTGATGGTGGTGTTGATGTTTTCATCTGATGAATTGATCTTGAGAGTATGCTTGTTTGTTGGTGGTGTTGACGTTTTCATCTCATGAAGTTGATCTTGAGAGAGTATGCTTGTTTGTTGGTGGTGTTGACATTTCAGCTGATGAAGCTGATCTTGAGAGTATGCTTGTTTGTTGGTGGTGTTGACGTTTTCAGCTGATGAAGCTGATCTTGAGAGTATGCTTGTTTGTTGGTGGTATTGACGTTTTCAGCTGATGAAGCTGATCTTGAGAGTATGCTTGTTTGTTGATGATGTTGATGTTTTCAGCTGATGAAGTTGATCTTGAGAGAGTATGCTTGTTTGTTGGTGGTGTTGACATTTCAGCTGATGAAGCTGATCTTGAGAGTATGCTTGTTTGTTGGTGGTGTTGACGTTTTCAGCTGATGAAGCTGATCTTGAGAGCATGCTTGTTTGTTGGTGGTATTGACGTTTTCAGCTGATGAAGCTGATCTTGAGAGCATGCTTGTTTGTTGGTGGTGTTGACGTTTTCAGCTGATGAAGCTGATCTTGAGAGTATGCGTGCTTGTTGGTGGTGTTGACGTTTTCAGCTGATGAAACTGATCTTAAGAGTATGCTTGTTTGTTGGTGGTGTTGACGTTTTCATCTGATGAAGCTGATCTTGAGAGTATGCGTGCTTGTTGGTGGTGTTGACGTTTTCAGCTGATGAAACTGATCTTAAGAGTATGCTTGTTTGTTGGTGGTGTTGACGTTTTCAGCTGATGAAGCTGATCTTGAGAGAGTATGCTTGTTTGTTGGTGGTGTTGATGTTTTCATCTGATGAAGTTGGCCTTCGGAGTATGCTTGTATCGCGTTAGTGGTTTTCCGTGATTATGGTGTCCTTTCTTCGGCTGTCTGGACTGGGGCATCTTTGGGTGTGTTTGTCTTCAATATGGACAATGGGTGTTTGTCTTCCATATGGACAATGGGTGTTTGTCTTCCATATGGACAATGGGTGTTTGTCTTCCATATAGACAATGGGTGTGTTTGTCTTCCATATGGACAATGGGTGTTTGTCTTCCATATGGACAGTGAGTGTGTTTGTCTTCCATATGGACAATGGGTGTGTTTGTCTTCCATATGGACAATGGGTGTGTTTGTCTTCCATATGGACAGTGGGTGTGTTTGTCTTCCATATGGACAATGGGTGTGTTTGTCTTCCATATGGACAGTGGGTGTGTTTGTCTTCCATATGGACAATGGGTGTTTGTCTTCCATATGGACAGTGAGTGTGTTTGTCTTCCATATGGACAATGGGTGTGTTTGTCTTCCATATGGACAGTGGGTGTGTTTGTCTTCCATATGGACAGTGGGTGTGTTTGTCTTCCATATGGACAGTGGGTGTGTTTGTCTTCCATGTGGACAGTGGGTGTGTTTGTCTTCCATATGGACAGTGGGTGTGTTTGTCTTCCATATGGACAGTGGGTGTGTTTGTCTTCCATATGGACAGTGGGTGTGTTTGTCTTCCATATGGACAGTGGGTGTGTTTGTCTTCCATATGGACAGTGGGTGTGTTTGTCTTCCATATGGACAGTGGGTGTGTTTGTCTTCCATATGGACAATGTGTTCTGTCCAGTGAAGCTACTTGCCTGTATGTCTGACCATCACATGGAATTTTTAAAATGTGGAGGGGGCATGCAGTCGTCTCCCCATTCATTTTTCTCACACTGGATGGAGTTGCAGGGAAGTGTCAGTCTTTTTCTCCTAATTTTGTGTATCTGGTGTTTGTTTGTGATCTTACGCTTGACAAAGGCCAGAAAATTTGCGCCTGTCTTGTCTGGTTGTATTAAATACGCGTTCTGAATCTTTTTCTTTTTCTTTTTTTTTTTCTGGTTCCTACTCGCTTGTTCATTTTTGTAGTTCCACAGGAGTAGTGACTGCTCTATGTAGAGGGGCCTCAGCAGGTGGGGGGCTTGGTATGGACTGTGTTAGTGTAATGGTTTGGACTGTTGCTGTAACTGTTTAGGCATTATTATGAACAAGCTCTACAGTGCCCAGTTCACTGACTCACAAGGTTGATCTTTGAGATCAGGAGGAACATAGGTATTGTTACTGTTTAAGTCTTATTGTAAGAAACAAACCAACAACACCCAGCTCTCTGACCACAAGGCTGATCTTTGAGATCAGGAGGAATGTAGGTCACAGTGTTACTGTTTAGATCTTACTATAAGAAACAAACCAGCAACACCCAGCTCTCTGACCACAAGGCTGATCTTTGAGATCAGGAGGAACATAGGTATTGTTGTTACTGTTTAGATCTTACTGTAAGAAACAAACCAGCAACACCCAGCTCTCTGACCACAAGGCAGACCATTTTGAAATCTGGGTGTAACATAGGTAACATTGTTACTGTACTTAGTAAAAGATGTTTCAGATGATAGTGGCAGTTTTATTAAACATGAAGATTTGTCAAAGAAATTGGACATGAAGCTTAATTATCTACATTAGTTCAGTTGTATACAAGCAGTCAAAGAGTATATCAGAAGCAGGAATACAAACATACATAACAATACCTATAATCAAGATACTCATCATCATCATCATCAGGTGCCCTGCCGCATGGCGTTGGCGATCATGGACTTCCATCTGTCTCTATCTCTTGTTGCCCCTAGCACCTCCCCCACCCTCCCCGCCCCCAGCCACTCTGCAAGTCCGTCCAGCACCCTCTCCCTGGGTCTACCTGGCACCCACTTTCCCTCCAGCTTTCCCGTTGTGACCAGGTGCTCCAAATCCCCCTTCCTCACAAAATGGCCTATAAATGTTGCCTGTCTTTTCCTAATCTTCCTTATGAGTGATCTACCTGTGTCTGCCTCCATCAAGACTGTCCCGTCTGTCTTCTCTGCTGTCCATGGAACTCTCAACACTCCTCCCAGAAACCACATCTCGGCCGCCTCAATCTTCTGGCTTTGCCTGTCGACCATCAAGATACTAAAACTTTAAAAGCCGTGTGCAGTGTTAAGAAAAGAACAAGAGCATATTACCATACATTACTTGAAAAGGTGATAATGTTCAGTGTAAAACCATTTATAAATTGGGAAAAGAAGATAACCACTGTAGTAGACTGGATAATGGTACTAAAAAATGGATGAAAAATAAAAGAAATGAAATTTAAATGGTTCCAGCTAAAAATTTATGATAGAGTCCTACTTACAAACAGTATTTTACAAGAAATATTGTTTGATGTTTTTGTTGTAAGGCACTATGCCTCACAATGGTAATTTGGCTGTTTCTTGTCTTGCACGAAGCCTCATAATGCAAATTGATA
This sequence comes from Monoplex corrugatus, assembly GCA_030674185.1. Taxonomy (NCBI): domain Eukaryota; kingdom Metazoa; phylum Mollusca; class Gastropoda; order Littorinimorpha; family Ranellidae; genus Monoplex; species Monoplex corrugatus. Next base: position 14,921,957 of record JAPXFY010000027.1, on the reverse strand, counting down.
ATTGTGTCGTAAGATACCATGCTTCACACTACTAATTTAGATGTTTGGTTGGTTGGTTGGTTGGTTGGTGGTGGTTTTTTGTTTGTTGGTTTTTGTTGTTGTTTTTTTTTGTTTTTTTGTTTGGCACCAAGTCTTACAATGCTATTTTGGATGTCTGACAGGACAGCGTTGCCTGGACCCTCAAACGAAAATGTTTGCGTTGTACAACATCAACCCCACTGCCGACTGGGTCATCCGCACCAACATCGACCGCTAACTGGGTGTGTGGCGGGGTCACGGGGGTCGACATGGATCGTTAGCACCATACAAGGTCATCGACATGGCAACGGGGTCACAATGATGCCAGCTTTACGGAGCAGTGGCTGAGTGGTCGTCTGTGTAGGTAGCACATGACAGTCTTCAGTGTGGATTTGGATTGGTCAGGGAAGTTTCAGTTAATCACCCTCCCCTCTATATCTTCGATTGGCCTGTAAGTGTTCGTCAATACTCTGCCCCTTCACAAAGTCCTGAGTACTGCAGGTGCATGTTAAAGATCCTTTGACAGCAAAAGAATCGGACCCTGGCTATGTTTTACGCCAGAAAACTCCACTTTGATAGATAATGCACCCAGTTCAGTAGACTGCCCTTAGACGTTTGGCATCAGCAAGCCTGAAGATAATGAGGTTTGTGCATCCCACACTGACACTACACCACACCACGTGAAGAATTACCACCTGCATTTTCAGTTTTGCATTTGATTTGTCTATGATTGTGTTGTTAAGATTATGTTGTGATTCACTACAAAACTGCAGTAACATGATAGTGTGTCATTAGTGTGATAGTGTGTCATTGGTGTGATAGTGTGTCATTAGTGTGATAGTGTGTCATTAGTGTGATAGTGTGTCTATGGTGTGATAGTGTGTCAGTGATGTGATAGTGTGTCTGTGATGTGATAGTGTGTCTGTGATGTGATAGTGTGTCAGTGGTGTGATAGTGTGTCTGTAGTGTGATAGTGTGTCAGTAGTGTGATAGTGTGTCAGTGGTGTGATAGTGTGTCTGGTGTGATAGTGTGTCTGTGGTGTGATAGTGTGTCTGTGGTGTGATAGTGTGTCAGTGGTGTGATAGTGTGTCAGTGGTGTGATAGTGTGTCTGTGGTGTGATAGTGTCAGTGGTGTGATAGTGTGTAGTGTGATAGTGTGTCAGTGGTGTGATAGTGTCTGTAGTGTGATAGTGTGTCTGGTGTGATAGTGTGTCTGGTGTGATAGTGTGTCAGTGGTGTAATTGTGTGTCAGTGATATTGTGTGTCAGTGGTGTGATAGTGTGTGTCAATGGTATGATAGTGTGTCAGTGGTGTGATAGTGTCTGGTGTGAAATGACACATGATATGATGTGGAATCAGTTAGAAATGACATGCAATGTGTTGTTAATAAGAAATGATACATATGTTATGTTGTGAGAAATGTCACCTTTTATGGCAGTAGTGGTTGTGAGTGAGAAATGACGTATTATACAGCAGTAATGGTTGTGAGTGGAAATGATGTATGATATGGCAGTAATGGTTCTGAATGATGGTTGTGAGTGAGAAATGACATATGGCAGTAATGGTTGTGAGTGAGAAATGACATATGGTAGTAATGGTTGTGAGTGAGAAATGATGTATGATATGGCAGTAATGGTTGTGAGTTGGAAATGATGTATGATATGACAGTAATGGTTGTGAGTGAGAAATGATGTATGATATGGCAGTAATGGTTGTTAGTGAGAAATGATGTATGATATGGCAGTAATGGTTGTGAGTGAGAAATGATGTATGATATGACAGTAATGGTTGTGAGTGAGAAATGATGTATGATATGGCAGTAATGGTTGTGAGTGAAAAATGACTCATGATATGGGAGTTATGATTGTGAATGAGAATCGTAATGTGAATGACAAATCATAAGTGATCTGGTAGGCAGTGTTGATCATCAGTATTGATCACTGATTGATTTCGTCAGCAACATTTCACACTTGTGTAGACAGCTAGGTGATCGGTAGTTATTGTACGTATGTGGGAGGGAGGGAGCAGTGTTCACGAGTGTGTGTGTATGTGTGTGTGTGTGTGTGTGTGTGTGTGTGTATTTCACAAGTGTGTGTGTGTGTGTGTGTGTGTGTGTGTGTGTGTATGTGTGTGTGTTCCACGTTTTCTATTGTATTTTCACCTTTTCAGTATAAATCGTTGTCTGTGGGATAATTATCAGGCTGAGGTGTCAGCTTTTGTGTCACTGCAGGATGTTTACTGCATGTGGTGTCATTTTATTGTTTGAGTTATTTGACCGAGTTGTCAGCTGTCATGTCACTACAGGATGTTCTTAGCACACGGTGTCTCCTACCTTGAACCAAAGAAAAGACGACACCTATTGCATGTACCCAGCTTTCTATCTTGTTATCAGTTTGCACTAGGCTTTGTATCCACTTGAAAGCTGAGGGCATTTGCTTCAGCTGGCTGCTTTTATCCATCTAAAATCTGAGGGTTCTTAGTCTCATGTGTCTATCCAGTTTTAAACCGGGTCTTTTTGCACGCAGCATTTTTACTTTTTCAAAGCAGAGGGCCTCTGCACCCAGCTTTATATCTATCTGAAAGCCGAGGGTGTCTGTATCCAGCTTTATATCTTTTTGAAAGGGGAGGGCTTCTGTGCCCAGCTTTATATCTGTCTGAAAGCCAAGGGCTTGTGCCCCCAGCTGTATATCTATTTGAAAGCCATCGGTGTCATCACCCAACTTTATATCCATATAAACGTTGAGAACTTGCACTTAGCGGTCTTGCCATTTGAAAACCAAGGGGATATCCTATATATGCAAGTTGAGGATTTTGGCATGCAGCTTTCTGGTCCATTTTAATCAGTCTCTGTCGCTTTTTTCTTTTTTGATAGTTTAGGCCATAGACATAAGTGCCAATATTGTGACAGTGGTGCACACTTTGCCATGTTTGTGTGTGTGTGTGTGTGTGTGTGTGTGTGTGTGTGTGTGTGTGTGTGTTGTTCGTTCGTTGCTTGATTTAACGTCTTTTCACTATAAGTGATATTAGACGATTGTGTGTGTGTGTGTGTGTGTGTGTGTGTGTGTGTGTGTGTGCGCGTGTGTTGTTGGTGTTCTTCTTATTGTTGTTATAAAGTTTGTTGTTTTCCTCAGGAGTTTTCGGATCTGTACTGATGCCAGGTGTGATGTCAGTTCAGTTGTACCTGTATGTTCAGGTGCAGTATTTTACAGTTCAGCTGTACTTGTATTTTCAGGTACCGTTCTTTTGAATAACGTAACTGTGCAGTTGAACCTGTATGTTCAGGTGCATTTTTACAGTACGTCTGTTCCCGTATGATCAGATGCCGTATTTTTTAATAATTGGTGTTTTTTTGTGTATAATATTACTGTAAGTGATGTTTTTTACCTTGCAAGCAATCAGCCATGCCTGTAGTTTTGGTATAGTATTGGTTTCACCTGTCTCTGACAATCACTTGTACCTGTACTTTCAGATGTATTACTGGTGATGGCTTTGTTTATATTGTATTGTTATATTTGGTACATTTACCTGTGCGTCAGGTGTTTTACTAGTGATGGCTTTTTTTTTAATTTCTTAATATTTCGTTAATTTATCTTATTTTCAGGTGTATTTCTTGTGATGGTTTTCGTTTTATTTTATTGTTTTATTTTGATGGTTTACATACACTGTCAGGTGTATTTACTAATGATGGCTTTTTTTGTAATTTATTGTTTTATTTTGTACATTTACCTTTACTTTCAGGTGTATAACTAGTTGTGGCTTATTTCGTATTTTACTTTTATCTGATTGTTATTTTTGTTAATTTATCTGTACTATCAGGTGTATTACTAATGATGGCCGTTTTTTATTTTATTGTGGTTTTTTTTTTGGTTTTGGTTTTGTTTTGATGATTTACATGTATGTCAGGTGTATGACCCATGACGTATTTCTGTTCTGTGTTGATTTTTCGTGGTAAACAGTCATTTGTGTTTCACAGTGCTTTGGATCGAAAAAATTTTTTCTTCTACAGTGTCTTTATATGGAGATCACTCCTGACCCAACAAGTTTCTACTTAGAGCAATAATTTTGTGATGTGTTCACGTGTGATGAGCAGAGAGTTATTTCCCTTCCACTGTTGCTGATGAAACCTGTTCAGGTTAAAATCCCACTGGTTGTCATTGGCGTGAAGGTCTCACGTTGGTTAATGTGTCCCTCTAATGGACAAGTCCCTGATAAAGATCCCTTTAACCCTTTGACTTCCGCAGACTATCCAGCAACTGCAAAACCTTGACCCTGTAACTCCTTCACCCTGTCCACCAGCTTCCTGCAGTAAGCTGGTGGGTAGGGTGAGGGAATCAAAGGGTTAAGTTTTTGCTTTGCTAGCATGGTTGGCAATGCAGGATTCTGGTGGACAGCGTGCAGGAGTCAAAGGGTTAAAGGGGGAACCCAAGGAGAAAAGAAAAAACTTGCATTTTGGAAATAGGCATTCAGATCAACACATTCTTGATTTTTTTATATGTCAATTTTACAACCCTTCCTGTTTTTTACCTCGTTTGTATTTTCATTTTTTTAAAGAAAGGATTTTTCCCTGTGTGATTCTTTTATAAGAGGGAATAAGTAAGGTGTAGATGTATCTGTCTGTCTGTGTGATCAGATAGGAAAACATGTGTCCATGGCTTAACCGTTATCAAGATTGTATGCTCCAGTTATCTGGAACTTTCAGCTTGCTCTGAGCCGAATTCCTGGTAGAAAATCCTGTTTTTGCTGTGGTGCTCAGGCCAGGAGAAAACTTAGCTTGCTTGGGTCATGATAGACTGGGAGGCTTGTTCACCAGTGTTGATAAACGTTCGCTCAGATTGTGTACTGATCTTGCACAGTAGTGTTGGAGGTAAAAGGTCCTCCAAGTGATGAGTTCTCTCCCATGGATCAAACAAACAAGTTAGCATGCTGGACTGCTGTGGATCTCATGAAGGTTACAAGACTATGGCAACAGGTCCATCACAAACGTTTCTGTGTTCAGAGCAGTAAGTCCGTCACAAACGTTTCTGTGTTCAGAGCAGTAAGTCCATCACAAACATTTCTGTGTTCAGAGCAGTAAGTCCGTCACAAACATTTCTGTGTTCAGAGCAGTAAGTCCGTCACAAACATTTCTGTGTTCAGAGCAGTAAGTCCAGTCACAAACGTTTCTGTGTTCAGAGCAGTAAGTCCATCACAAACATTTCTGTGTTCAGAGCAGTAAGTCCAGTCACAAACGTTTCTGTGTTCAGAGCAGTAAGTCCATCACAAACGTTTCTGTGTTCAGAGCAGTAAGTCCATCACAAACGTTTCTGTGTTCAGAGCAGTAAGTCCATCACAAACTTTCTGTGTTCAGAGCAGTAAGTCCATCACAAACGTTTCTGTGTTCAGAGCAGTAAGTCCATCACAAACTTTCTGTGTTCAGACAGTAAGTCCATCACAAACGTTTCTGTGTTCAGAGCAGTAGTTCTGAGTGCTCTGTGTACTGCTGTAGACCTTGCTCATCACAAAGCACATTCAACAAGCTGATAACAGTACATGTAAGCTCTGCAGCAAAGTTTCTGGAGTATATGTGAACAAAGACGTCCATGGTCCCTCTCTTTCATGGAAAAATGGTTATCTAATGCACAGCATGGTGTATATTCAGATACACAGCTGGATTAAACAGTATTGACAGTATTGGGGTAGGCTTTCCCTGATATTTATAACACACTCACAAGGTATGTGGGTTTCTTTATGAACAGCATGGGTTTAAGTCTGACAGTTTGGTCGGGTCATGCAGATTGTTATCACACTCACAAGGTATAGGTTCTAGATACTAAGCATGGTTTTACAGTCACTTGACAGTTTTGGGGCAGGTGTCATGCTGATTTTTATACCACACTCACAAGGTATGTGGGTTATCTAGATACACAGTATGGTTTTACAGTCACATGACAAGGTTTGGGGCAGGCTGTCATGCAGATTTTATACCACACTCACAAGGTATATGGGTAATCTAGATACACAGCATGGTTTACAGTCACTTGACAGTTTTAGAGGAGGTGTCATGCAGATTTTATACCACACTCACAAGGTATTGGGTATACTAGATACACAGCATGGGTTTACAGTCACGTGACAGTTTTGGTAGGCGTCATGCAGATTTTATACCACACTCCAAGGTATATGGGTAATCTAGATACACAGCATGGGTTTACAGTCACGTGACAGTTTTAGAGTAGGCGTCATGCAGATTTTATACCACACTCACAAGGTATATGGGTGATCTAGATACACAGCATGGGTTTACAGTCACGTGACAGTTTTAGAGTAGGTGTCATGCAGATTTTATACCACACTCTCAAGGTATATGGGTAATCTAGATACACAGCATGGGTTTACAGTCACGTGACAGTTTTAGAGTAGGCGTCATGCAGATTTTATACCACACTCACAAGGTATATGGGTAATCTAGATACACAGCATGGGTTTACAGTCACGTGACAGTTTTAGAGTAGGCGTCATGCAGATTTTATACCACACTCTCAAGGTATATGGGTGATCTAGATACACAGCATGGGTTTACAGTCACGTGACAGTTTTAGAGTAGGCGTCATGCAGATTTTATACCACACTCACAAGGTATATGGGTAATCTAGATACACAGCATGGGTTTACAGTCACGTGACAGTTTTAGAGTAGGCGTCATGCAGATTTTTATACCACACTCACAAGGTATATGGGTGATCTAGATACACAGCATGGGTTTACAGTCACGTGACAGTTTTGCGGTAGGTGTCATGCAGATTTTATACCACACTCACAAGGTATATGGGTAATCTAGATACACAGCATGGGTTTACAGTCACGTGACAGTTTTAGAGTAGGCGTCATGCAGATTTTATACCACACTCACAAGGTATATGGGTAATCTAGATACACAGCATGGGTTTACAGTCACGTGACAGTTTTGCGGTAGGTGTCATGCAGATTTTATACCACACTCTCAAGGTATATGGGTGATCTAGATACACAGCATGGGTTTACAGTCACGTGACAGTTTTAGAGTAGGTATCATGCAGATCTGTTTTCACTATATAGCGAAAACATCATGAGAAACCTAGAAGAAGACCCTGGATTAAAGGTTGGAGGGAAAATGATAAACAACATTCGGTACGCAGATGACACTGTGCTTATTGCAGAAAATGAAAGGGACCTACAAAACCTTGTGAATATACTAGAAATAGAAAGCAAAGGTAAGGGGTTGGAACTAAACAGCAGGAAGATTGAAGTCATGGTGATCACTAAAAAACATGAAATCCCCTCATGCAAAATAACAGCAAATGGCACAACCTTGACACAGGTCAATAAGTTCAAATACCTGGGAACGGTCATTTCATCAGATGGCAGATGCACATCAGAAATAGCTGGCAGAATCGGCCAAGCCAAAACAGCATTCAAGAATATGACAAGCATTCTTACCAACAAATGCCTATCAATTAACATCAGAAAGAGAGTCCTTGAATGTTATATAGAACCAATACTGTTGTACGGATGCGAGGCATGGACAGTCAGCAAGCAAAGCCAGAGCAGGATTGAGGCAGCCGAGATGTGGTTTCTCAGAAGAATGTTGAGAGTTCCATGGACAGCAAAGAAAACAAACAGGACAGTCTTGATGGAGGCAGACACAAGTAGATCACTGATAAGGAAGATTAGGAAAAGACGAGCAACATTTATAGGCCATTTTATGAGGGGGGTTTTGGAGCACCTGGTCACAACGGGGAAGCTAGAGGGAAAGAGAGCACCAGGTAGACCCAGGGAGAGAATGCTGGACGGACTTGCAGAGTGGCTGGGGATGAGGAGCGTGGGGGAGATGCTGGGGGCAACGAGAGATAGAGATAGTTGGAAGTCCATGGTCGCCAACGCCATGCGGCAGGTAACCTGATGATGATGATGATGATGATCATGCAGATTTTATACCAGACTCTCAAGGTATATGGGTTATCTAGATACATAGCATGGGTTTACAGTCACATGACAGTTTTCGGGTAGGTGTCACGCAGATTTTTATACCACACTCACAAGGTATATGGGACAGAATCCATGTTTAAGTCACAACTGAAACACTGTGCCATTTTGGTGTTATTTTGGTGCCATTCTGAGTTATTTTAGTGGCATCTATGTCTTGTTTGTGTCACTTTGCCTAATGAAGAGTCATCCATAAATTCTAATACATTAAAATCAAATAGGCCTGTTCTACATGTGAAGTCACAAAAAACTGGGATCTAAACCATGATATAATAATTAGTAGTAGTATTGTTTTATTTTTATTAGATTTTTTTAACAGTGATAATACTTGAGTTTTGCTAGCATGACTTTTACATTTGTACTGACGGCCAGAGTATTGTCAGACATACCTGAAACTTGAACCAAGTTGCATGAAGTTATAAAAGGGGAATTTTGATATGGTGTGACTTACACTGTATCAATGAAGAATTTATGAAAAGGGAACTTCAGTATGGTTTAACATAACACTACATAACTGAGTTATAAAAGTAGAATTGGAACATGATGTGTCAGAGTATTTGATTGAAGAAATTATAAAAGGGGAATTTTAGTGTGATGTGACATAGAAGAAATGCACGTTTTTGTCTAGAAAGTGCTTCACTTTTTGTTGCAATGTTTATCCCATTATGAAGGAGTGCACATTTTTGTCTAGAAATTGCTTTTTTATTTTTTACATTTCTGTTTGTTGACGTGGTACCATGACTATAATCAAGCGATCTGCCCTGGGGATGATATCAGTTCCGCCTTATATCACTGAAATCCAGCATGACTTGAAGAGAAATGGAGTTGTGTACAAAGTCTCCTTTAGGGGCACTCTGTACTTGTGATAATCATTATTGTTGTACTGAGATAGTTATGGCAATTGTTATTGTTATATTGAGAGGTGTGTTTCACCAGCATTGTTATTTTTCACATTGAGATAGATATTTCATCAGAATCATTATTTTTGTATTGAGATAGTTTACCAGAATACATCATTGTTGTCTCTTAGAATATATATATATGTTTGTAGATATATATATGTTTATATATAAGTGTTATTGTTATCTGTGCACAGATCTGTGATTTGATGATACTGTTTGTTGTTATGTATAAAATACATTGTTGTTTTATGACAACTGTAGTCATTATGTATCCATATATATGTTTACATGTATTCTTTTATGATAACTGTTGTTATCAGTGGACATGTATTTCTATATAATCATCTGATGTCATTTTTGTTATTCTGGTTATCAGAAGACATATCTGTTTATTCACAGAAACACACACACACACACTCACATATGAAATGACTGATGATTGATCTCCAAGACAATGATGAAATTATTCACAGGAACACACACACATTTGAAATGACTGATGATTGATCTCCATGACAGCGATGAAATTATTCACAGAAAACACACCCACACACACTCACATGAAGTGACTGATGATTGATCTCCATGACGGCGATGAAATTATTCACAGAAACACACACACACACACTCTCACATGAAATGACTGATGATTGATCTCCATGACAGCGATGAAATTATTCACAGAAACACACACACACACACACACTCACATGAAATGACTGATGATTGATCTCCATGACAGCGATGAAATTATTCACAGAAACACACACACACACACACTCACATGAAATGACTGATGATTGATCTCCAAGACGGTGATGAAATTATTCACAGAAACACACACACACACACACTCACATTTGAAATGACTGATGATTGATCTCCATGACGACGATGAAATTATTCACAGAAACACACACACACACTCACATGAAATGACTGATGATTGATCTCCATGACAGCGATGAAATTATTCACAGAAACACACACACACACACACTCACATGAAATGACTGATGATTGATCTCCATGACAGCGATGAAATTATTCACAGAAACACACACACACACACTCACATGAAGTGACTGATGATTGATCTCCATGACAGCGATGAAATTATTCACAGAAACACACACACACACACTCACATGAAATGACTGATGATTGATCTCCATGACAGCGATGAAATTATTCACAGAAACACACACACATTTGAAATGACTGATGATTGATCTCCATGACAGCGATGAAATTATTCACAGAAAACACACACACATTTGAAATGACTGATGATTGATCTCCATGACAGCGATGAAATTATTCACAGAAACGCACACACATTTGAAATGACTGATGATTGATCTCCATGACAGCGATGTTTAGAACTATATAATTGTAAGGAACGAAAGCTGTGAAATAAAAATAATCAGTGCACCTTGAATTCAGAATCACAGGGAAACTAACAGTTTTGCTTATTTCTTCTGCCTTGGAATTCATCTTTTGTTGGGACTGTTCGGTAATATCTAAGTCTCATTAGCTCCAGGGAGAAAAAAAATTTCATGAAAAACACTATAAGTGTTATGATGAAAACTCTGACAAGCTACCACAAAAATAGGGGGATAATATATATCTCACTATTCAGTAGGAAATCAAATCATTAATCAAACATATTATTGCTAGTCTCAGACTTCTGTTAAAAATCTGTGGCTTAGAAACAATCATAACTTATTTACTATGGTGTTTTTTTCTATCATTTTTATTATTGTTGTTGTTTGTTGATTTGTAGGCCTATACAGTAATGTCCAGAGTTTTGATGTTATGTTTTGCTGTTGTTTTCTGCTCTGTCTGTCAAATCATTGTTGCCTTTGGCAGCGAGATCATAGCAGATTTGTGACAAGTTCACATATTAAAAAAAACACAACATATTAACTCTATTGTGACTGCACTTGCCACAGCTGAGCTCTCCTGCTGGCCTAGAGCTGCCACAGTGAAATCATTGAGAACCGGGTGCAAGTGAACTTATCCATCGGTTTTAGACAAAGAAACCGGCAAAACGTAGCTGAAGCATTCAACGGAAGTTCCCTCCACAAGGGAAGCAACTGCCAACTACTAAATCATTAGCATAACAAAAGTAGAGGGAGTTATATACACTATACCATCTGTTACTATGATTGAAGTAGCCCATCCTCAGTGAGAGCTCAGCTGTTACTTCGATCGAAGTAGCCCGTCGTCAAAGAGTTAAGACATGTTGATGAAAACCCTAGACAGAAGCTGTAGACTGGAGCATACACGCTGAGTGATGAATATTGCAAATGTTTCTCACTGACTGATGACTGGATGTTGTCCTGGTACACTGATTTTTGTGAACCCGTTAACCCCCTCCTTCCTGCAGGTAGTTGGTAGACTGTGAGACAGTGAAAAGGTTAAGTCATGGCTAGTCACTGTCAGTCATAGATCATTTCTGTCACTGAGCGATTTGTCAGAGGAGTGAAAAGGTTAAGTTATGGCTAGTCATTATCAGTCATAGATCATTTCTGTCACTGAGCGATTTGTCAGAGGAGTGAAAAGATTAAGTTATGGCTAGTCACTATCAGTCATGGATCATTTCTGTCACTGAGCAATTTGTCAGAGGAGTGAAAAGGTTAAGTCATGGCTAGTCACTATCAGTCACGAATCATTTCTGTCACTGAGCGATTTGTCAGAGGAGTGAAAGGGTTAAGTTATGGCTAGTCAGTGACAGTCATTGCATCGGTTAAGTCATGACTGCTCAGTCAGTCATTGATCATTTCTCTTACTGAGCGACTAGTAAGAGGACTTAAAAGGTTAAGTCATGGCCAGTCAGTGTCTGTCATCGATACTTCTGTCACTGAGTGACTGGTCAGAGGAGTGAAAGGGTTAAGTCATGGCTAGCTGTAGTCTGTCATCGATCATTTCTGTCACTGAGTGACTGGTCAGAGGAGTGAAAGGGTTAAGTCATGGCTAGCTGTAGTCTGTCATTGATCATTTCTGTCACTGAGTGACTGGTCAGAGGAGTAAAAGGGTTAAGTCATGGCTAGCTGTAGTCTGTCATCGATCATTTCTGTCACTAAGTGACTGGTCAGAGGAGTGAAAGGGTTAAGTCATGGCTAGCTGTAGTCTGTCATTGATCATTTCTGTCACTGAGCAACCAGTCAGAGGAGTGAAATGGTTAAGTCATAGTTGTAGTCTGTCGTCAATTAGTTCTGACACTGAGCGACTAGTTAGAGGAGTGAAATGGTTAAGCCATAGTTGTAGTCTGTCGTCGATCATTCCTGTCACTGAGCGACTAGTTAGAGGAGTGAAATGGTTAAGTCATAGTTGTAGTCTGTCGTCGATCATTTCTGTCACTGAGCGACTAGTTAGAGGAGTGAAATGGTTAAGTCATAGTTGTAGTCTGTCGTCAATTAGTTCTGACACTGAGTGACTAGTTAGAGGAGTGAAATGGTTAAGTCATAGTTGTAGTCTGTCGTCGATCATTTCTGTCACTGAGCGACTAGTTAGAGGAGTGAAAGAGTTAAGTCATAGTTGTAGTCTGTCGTCAATTAGTTCTAACACTGAGCGACTAGTTAGAGGAGTGAAATGGTTAAGTCATAGTTGTAGTCTGTCGTCAGTTAGTTCTGACACTGAGCGACTAGTTAGAGGAGTGAAATGGTTAAGTCATAGTTGTAGTCTGTCGTCAATTAGTTCTAACACTGAGCGACTAGTCAGAGGAGTGAAATGGTTAAGTCATAGTTGTAGTCTGTCGTCGATCATTTCTGTCACTGAGCGACTAGTTAGAGGAGTGAAATGGTTAAGTCATAGTTGTAGTCTGTCGTCAGTTAGTTCTGACACTGAGCGACTAGTTAGAGGAGTGAAATGGTTAAGTCATAGTTGTAGTCTGTCGTCAGTTAGTTCTGACACTGAGCGACTAGTGAGAGGAGTGAAATGGTTAAGTCATAGTTGTAGTCTGTCATCAGTTCTGACACTGAGCGACTAGTTAGAGGAGTGAAATGGTTAAGTCATAGTTGTAGTCTGTCGTCAATTAGGTCTGACACTGAGCGACTAGTTAGAGGAGTGAAATGGTTAAGTCATAGTTGTAGTCTGTTTTCAGTTCTGACACTGAGCGACTAGTTAGAGGAGTGAAATGGTTAAGTCATAGTTGTAGTCTGTTTTCAGTTCTGACACTGAGCGACTAGTTAGAGGAGTGAAATGGTTAGGTCATAGTTGTAGTCTGTCATCAATTAGTTCTGACACTGAGCGACTAGTTAGAGGAGTGAAATGGTTAAGTCATAGTTGTAGTCTGTCGTTAATTAGTTCTAACACTGAGCGACTAGTTAGAGGAGTGAAATGGTTAAGTCATAGTTGTAGTCTGTCGTCAATTAGTTCTGACACTGAGCGACTAGTCAGAGGAGTGAAATGGTTAAGTCATAGTTGTAGTCTGTCGTCGATCATTTCTGTCACTGAGCGACTAGTTAGAGGAGTGAAAGAGTTAAGTCATAGTTGTAGTCTGTCGTCAGTTAATTCTGACACTGAGCGACTAGTGAGAGGAGTGAAATGGTTAAGTCATAGTTGTAGTCTGTCATCAGTTCTGACACTGAGCGACTAGTTAGAGGAGTGAAATGGTTAAGTCATAGTTGTAGTCTGTCGTCAATTAGGTCTGACACTGAGCGACTAGTTAGAGGAGTGAAATGGTTAAGTCATAGTTGTAGTCTGTCGTCAATTAGGTCTGACACTGAGCGACTAGTTAGAGGAGTGAAATGGTTAAGTCATAGTTGTAGTCTGTCGTCAGTTAGTTCTGACACTGAGCGACTAGTTAGAGGAGTGAAATGGTTAAGTCATAGTTGTAGTCTGTCATCAGTTAGTTCTGACACTGAGCGACTAGTTAGAGGAGTGAAATGGTTAAGTCATAGTTGTAGTCTGTCATCAATTAGTTCTGACACTGAGCGACTAGTTAGAGGAGTGAAATGGTTAAGTCATAGTTGTAGTCTGTCGTCAGTTAGTTCTGACACTGAGCGACTAGTTAGAGGAGTGAAATGGTTAAGTCATAGTTGTAGTCTGTCGTCAGTTAGTTCTGACACTGAGCGACTAGTTAGAGGAGTGAAATGGTTAAGTCATAGTTGTAGTCTGTCGTCAATTATTCTGACACTGAGCGACTAGTTAGAGGAGTGAAATGGTTAAGTCATAGTTGTAGTCTGTCGTCGATCATTTCTGTCACTGAGCGACTAGTTAGAGGAGTGAAAGAGTTAAGTCATAGTTGTAGTCTGTCGTCAGTTAGTTCTGACACTGAGCGACTAGTGAGAGGAGTGAAATGGTTAAGTCATAGTTGTAGTCTGTCGTCAGTTAGTTCTGACACTGAGCGACTAGTTAGAGGAGTGAAATGGTTAAGTCATAGTTGTAGTCTGTCGTCAATTAGTTCTGACACTGAGCGACTAGTCAGAGGAGTGAAATGGTTAAGTCATAGTTGTAGTCTGTCGTCGATCATTTCTGTCACTGAGCGACTAGTTAGAGGAGTGAAATGGTTAAGTCATAGTTGTAGTCTGTCGTCAATTAGTTCTGACACTGAGCGACTAGTTAGAGGAGTGAAATGGTTAAGCCATAGTTGTAGTCTGTCGTCGATCATTCCTGTCACTGAGCGACTAGTTAGAGGAGTGAAATGGTTAAGTCATAGTTGTAGTCTGTCGTCGATCATTTCTGTCACTGAGCGACTAGTTAGAGGAGTGAAATGGTTAAGTCATAGTTGTAGTCTGTCGTCAATTAGTTCTGACACTGAGTGACTAGTTAGAGGAGTGAAATGGTTAAGTCATAGTTGTAGTCTGTCGTCGATCATTTCTGTCACTGAGCGACTAGTTAGAGGAGTGAAAGAGTTAAGTCATAGTTGTAGTCTGTCGTCAATTAGTTCTAACACTGAGCGACTAGTTAGAGGAGTGAAATGGTTAAGTCATAGTTGTAGTCTGTCGTCAGTTAGTTCTGACACTGAGCGACTAGTTAGAGGAGTGAAATGGTTAAGTCATAGTTGTAGTCTGTCGTCAATTAGTTCTAACACTGAGCGACTAGTCAGAGGAGTGAAATGGTTAAGTCATAGTTGTAGTCTGTCGTCGATCATTTCTGTCACTGAGCGACTAGTTAGAGGAGTGAAATGGTTAAGTCATAGTTGTAGTCTGTCGTCAGTTAGTTCTGACACTGAGCGACTAGTTAGAGGAGTGAAATGGTTAAGTCATAGTTGTAGTCTGTCGTCAGTTAGTTCTGACACTGAGCGACTAGTGAGAGGAGTGAAATGGTTAAGTCATAGTTGTAGTCTGTCATCAGTTCTGACACTGAGCGACTAGTTAGAGGAGTGAAATGGTTAAGTCATAGTTGTAGTCTGTCGTCAATTAGGTCTGACACTGAGCGACTAGTTAGAGGAGTGAAATGGTTAAGTCATAGTTGTAGTCTGTTTTCAGTTCTGACACTGAGCGACTAGTTAGAGGAGTGAAATGGTTAAGTCATAGTTGTAGTCTGTTTTCAGTTCTGACACTGAGCGACTAGTTAGAGGAGTGAAATGGTTAGGTCATAGTTGTAGTCTGTCATCAATTAGTTCTGACACTGAGCGACTAGTTAGAGGAGTGAAATGGTTAAGTCATAGTTGTAGTCTGTCGTTAATTAGTTCTAACACTGAGCGACTAGTTAGAGGAGTGAAATGGTTAAGTCATAGTTGTAGTCTGTCGTCAATTAGTTCTGACACTGAGCGACTAGTCAGAGGAGTGAAATGGTTAAGTCATAGTTGTAGTCTGTCGTCGATCATTTCTGTCACTGAGCGACTAGTTAGAGGAGTGAAAGAGTTAAGTCATAGTTGTAGTCTGTCGTCAGTTAATTCTGACACTGAGCGACTAGTGAGAGGAGTGAAATGGTTAAGTCATAGTTGTAGTCTGTCATCAGTTCTGACACTGAGCGACTAGTTAGAGGAGTGAAATGGTTAAGTCATAGTTGTAGTCTGTCGTCAATTAGGTCTGACACTGAGCGACTAGTTAGAGGAGTGAAATGGTTAAGTCATAGTTGTAGTCTGTCGTCAATTAGGTCTGACACTGAGCGACTAGTTAGAGGAGTGAAATGGTTAAGTCATAGTTGTAGTCTGTCGTCAGTTAGTTCTGACACTGAGCGACTAGTTAGAGGAGTGAAATGGTTAAGTCATAGTTGTAGTCTGTCATCAGTTAGTTCTGACACTGAGCGACTAGTTAGAGGAGTGAAATGGTTAAGTCATAGTTGTAGTCTGTCATCAATTAGTTCTGACACTGAGCGACTAGTTAGAGGAGTGAAATGGTTAAGTCATAGTTGTAGTCTGTCGTCGATCATTTCTGTCACTGAGCGACTAGTTAGAGGAGTGAAATGGTTAAGTCATAGTTGTAGTCTGTCGTCATTATTTCTGCACTGAGCGACTAGTTAGAGGAGTGAAATGGTTAAGCCATAGTTGTAGTCTGTCGTCGATCATTCTGCACTGAGCGACTAGTTAGAGGAGTGAAATGGTTAAGTCATAGTTGTAGTCTGTCGTCGATCATTTCTGTCACTGAGCGACTAGTTAGAGGAGTGAAATGGTTAAGTCATAGTTGTAGTCTGTCGTCAATATTTCTGACACTGAGTGACTAGTTAGAGGAGTGAAATGGTTAAGTCATAGTTGTAGTCTGTCGTCGATCATTTCTGTCACTGAGCGACTAGTTAGAGGAGTGAAATGTTAAGTCATAGTTGTAGTCTGTCGTCATTATTTCTAACACTGAGCGACTAGTTAGAGGAGTGAAATGGTTAAGTCATAGTTGTAGTCTGTCGTCAGTTAGTTCTGACACTGAGCGACTAGTTAGAGGAGTGAAATGGTTAAGTCATAGTTGTAGTCTGTCGTCAATTAGTTCTGACACTGAGCGACTAGTCTAGAGGAGTGAAATGGTTAAGTCATAGTTGTAGTCTGTCGTCGATCATTTTCTGACACTGAGCGACTAGTAGAGGAGTGAAATGGTTAAGTCATAGTTGTAGTCTGTCGTCATTTCTGACACTGAGCGACTAGTTAGAGGAGTGAAATGGTTAAGTCATAGTTGTAGTCTGTCGTCAGTTAGTTCTGACACTGAGCGACTAGTGAGAGGAGTGAAATGGTTAAGTCATAGTTGTAGTCTGTCCATCAGTTCTGACACTGAGCGACTAGTTAGAGGAGTGAAATGGTTAAGTCATAGTTGTAGTCTGTCGTCATAGTTCTGACACTGAGCGACTAGTTAGAGGAGTGAAATGGTTAAGTCATAGTTGTAGTCTGTTATTCAGTTCTGACACTGAGCGACTAGTTAGAGGAGTGAAATGGTTAAGTCATAGTTGTAGTCTGTTTTCAGTTCTGACACTGAGCGACTAGTTAGAGGAGTGAAATGGTTAAGGTCATAGTTGTAGTCTGTCATCTTAGTTCTGACACTGAGCGACTAGTTAGAGGAGTGAAATGGTTAAGTCATAGTTGTAGTCTGTCTTAATTAGTTCTAACACTGAGCGACTAGTTAGAGGAGTGAAATGGTTAAGTCATAGTTGTAGTCTGTCGTCAATTAGTTCTACACTGAGCGACTAGTCAGAGGAGTGAAATGGTTAAGTCATAGTTGTAGTCTGTCGTCAATATTCTGCACTGAGCGACTAGTTAGAGGAGTGAAAGTAGTTAAGTCATAGTTGTAGTCTGTCGTCAGTTAATTTCTGACACTGAGCGACTAGTAGAGGAGTGAAATGGTTAAGTCATAGTTGTAGTCTGTCATCAGTTTCTGACACTGAGCGACTAGTTAGAGGAGTGAAATGGTTAAGTCATAGTTGTAGTCTGTCGTCAATTAGTCTGACACTGAGCGACTAGTTAGAGGAGTGAAATGGTTAAGTCATAGTTGTAGTCTGTCGTCAATTAGGTCTGACACTGAGCGACTAGTTAGAGGAGTGAAATGGTTAAGTCATAGTTGTAGTCTGTCGTCATTAGTTCTGACACTGAGCGACTAGTTAGAGGAGTGAAATGGTTAAGTCATAGTTGTAGTCTGTCATCAGTTAGTTCTGACACTGAGCGACTAGTTAGAGGAGTGAAATGGTTAAGTCATAGTTGTAGTCTGTCATCAATTAGTTCTGACACTGAGCGACTAGTTAGAGGAGTGAAATGGTTAAGTCATAGTTGTAGTCTGTCGTCATTAGTTCTGACACTGAGCGACTAGTTAGAGGAGTGAAATGGTTAAGTCATAGTTGTAGTCTGTCGTCAGTTAGTTCTGACACTGAGCGACTAGTTAGAGGAGTGAAATGGTTAAGTCATAGTTGTAGTCTGTCGTCAATTATTCTGACACTGAGCGACTAGTTAGAGGAGTGAAATGGTTAAGTCATAGTTGTAGTCTGTCGTCGATCATTTACTGACGACTGGAGGTGATCATAGTATTGTTACGAGGAGTGAAGAGAGGTTAAGTCATAGTTGTAGTCTGTCGTCAGTTAGTTCTGACACTGAGCGACTAGTGAGAGGAGTGAAATGGTTAAGTCATAGTTGTAGTCTGTCGTCAGTTAGTTCTGACACTGAGCGACTAGTTAGAGGAGTGAAATGGTTAAGTCATAGTTGTAGTCTGTC
>JAPXFY010000027.1:14838461-14898461 GCA_030674185.1 Monoplex corrugatus | reverse complement strand
TGAATGATGCAAATGGAGAGGCACTACACAAAGAAGAGGAAATTCTGAAAAGATGGGAAGACTATTTTAAAGACCTTTTAAACCCATCTGGAGTCCAGGCTTCCAGCTCCCAGTTCTCACCACGCTATAAAGACCAGTTAGAGCCCCAAATCCTTGAAGCAGAAACACGAAAAGCAATTAAGACCAGCCCAAAGGGCAAAGCAGCAGGCAATGATGGCATAACAACTGAAGCCATCCTTGCATGCGCAGAAACGGGAGTTAAGTGGCTCACCATCATCTTCCAGAAAGCATGGGAAGAGAGGAAAGTACCAATGGACTGGCAAAATGCAATAGTGGTGCCAATTTGGAAGAAGAAGGGCAGCAAGAAAGACTGCAGCACATACAGAGGTATTTCACTTCTCAGCCATGTAGGGAAAATGTATGCAAAGATTCTGGAACAGCGCACAAGAGCCAAAGCAGAACACCTACTGAGCAATGCCCAGTTTGGCTTTCGGAAAGGAAGAGGGTGCACAGATGCCATTTTCGCACTCCGACAGCTGTGTGAAAGAGCCATCGAATACAACCAAGACCTGCATACAGTATTCGTTGATCAAGAAAAAGCTTTTGACCGAGTCAACAGAGACAAGCTCTGGAAGATCCTGGAGCAGTACGACGTGAAGGGGCAGTTGCTTGATAACATCAGAGCAATCTATGCCAACAGTAGGAGCGCAGTCCAAACAGCCAGTGGAACATCGGACTGGTTCCCGGTTACATCAGGGGTCAGGCAAGGCTGCGTACTCTCTCCCCTTCTCTTCGTGATCTACATGGACCAGATTACAAAGGAAGCCAATCCAGATCTGGAGGCCCTGAACGAACTATTATTTGCTGACGACCAGTCCTTGATGAATCAGAACAAAGCAGCTCTTCAAGAACACACAGACCAACTCAACACAAGCTGCGAGAAGTATGATATGAAGATCAGTATCAACAAAACAGAAGTTATGTCTGTCAGCAGAAATCCAGGAAAGCTGGACATCAACATCAACGGCACCCAGCTGAAACAGACCAAAGAATTTAAATACCTTGGCAGCCTCTTCACTGAAGATGGAAAATTGGACAGAGAGATAGAAACAAGATGCCAGAAAGCGAACGCAGTCAGTTACCAACTCGCCCCCCTTCTGAAACATCCCAGCATCCCAATGAGCACCAAGGCAAAACTCATCAACGCCATCTTCGTTCCAACACTCACATACCAGTGTCAGACATGGGCCCTAACAAAAGCCTTAGAGAGAAAATTGGTCACATGTGAAATGCGCTGCCTGAGAAAAGCTGTCAACAAGACCAGACGCGACAAGATCAAGAATGAGGTGATCAGAAACATGGTCGGACTAACACCAATTCTCCACCATGTCGAACAACAAAGGATCAGGTGGTTTGGTCACCTCACCAGAATGCCGCCCGACCAACCGGCCCTACGGGCATACACCACCAGATACACTGGCTGGAAAGCCAGAGGTAGACCACGGAGACGATGGAGCGACTCCGTGGCTGACACCCTGCGAGCCCATGACCTGTCACTCTATCAAGCCTCCCGCCTTGCTGCAGACAGACGTCTGTGTCTCCCCGCGACGCCGAAGGGCACCAGCGGCAGATGAAAGAAGAAGAAGAAAGAAGATGGTAACCATTAGATCCTCTCTTCCTGTATATAGACAGGTGATGGTAACCATTAGATCCTCTCTTCATATATATAGACAGGTGATGGTAACCATTAGGTCCTCTCTTCCTATATATAGACAGGTGATGGTAACCATTAGATCCTCTCTTCCTGTATATAGACAGGTGATGGTAACCATTAGGTCCTCTCTTCATATATATATAGACAGGTGATGGTAACCATTAGGTCCTCTCTTCATATATATAGACAGGTGATGGTAACCATTAGGTCCTCTCTTCCTATATATAGACAGGTGATGGTAACAATTAGATCCTGTCTTCCTATATATAGACAGGTGATGGTAACCATTAGGTCCTCTCTTCCTATATATAGACAGGTGATGGTAACCATTAGGTCCTCTCTTCCTATATATAGACAGGTGATGGCAACCATTAGGTCCTCTCTTCCTATATATAGACAGGTGATGGTAGTAACCATTAGGTCCTCTCTTCCTATATATAGACAGGTGATGGTAACCATTAGGTCCTCTCTTCCTATATATAGACAGGTGATGGTAACCATTAGGTTCTCTCTTCCTATAGACAGGTGATGGTAACCATTAGGTCCTCTCTTCCTATATATAGACAGGTGATGGTAGTAACCATTAGGTCCTCTCTTCCTATATATAGACAGGTGATGGTAACCATTAGATCCTCTCTTCCTATATATAGACAGGTGATGGTAACCATTAGGTCCTGTCTTCCTGTATATAGACAGGTGATGGTAACCATTAGGTCCTCTCTTCCTGTATATAGACAGGTGATGGTAACCATTAGGTCCTCTCTTCCTATATATAGACAGGTGATGGTAACCATTAGGTCCTTTCTTCCTATATATAGACAGGTGATGGTAGTAACCATTAGGTCCTTTCTTCCTATATATAGACAGGTGATGGTAGTAACCATTAGGTCCTCTCTTCCTATATATAGACAGGTGATGGTAGTAACCATTAGGTCCTGTCTTCCTATATATAGACAGGTGATGGTAACCATTAGATCCTCTCTTCCTATATATAGACAGGTGATGGTAGTAACCATTAGGTCCTCTCTTCCTATATATAGACAGGTGATGGTAACCATTAGGTCCTCTCTTCCTATATATAGACAGGTGATGGTAACCATTAGGTCCTCTCTTCCTATATATAGACAGGTGATGGTAACCATTAGGTTCTGTCTTCATATATATAGACAGGTGATGGTAACCATTAGGTCCTCTCTTCCTATATATAGACAGGTGATGGTAACCATTAGGTCCTCTCTTCCTGTATATAGACAGGTGATGGTAACCATTAGGTCCTCTCTTCCTATGAATAGACACGTGATGGTAACCATTAGGTCCTCTCTTCCTGTATATAGACAGGTGATGGTAACCATTAGGTCCTCTCTTCCTGTATATAGGCAGGTGATGGTAACCATTAGGTCCTGTCTTCCTGTATACAGACAGGTGATGGTAACCATTAGATCCTCTCTTCCTGTATATAGACAGCTGATGGTAACCATTAGGTCCTGTCTTCCTGTATACAGACAGGTGATGGTAACCATTAGGTCCTCTCTTCCTATATACAGACAGGTGATAGTAACCATTAGATCCTCTCTTCCTGTATACAGACAGGTGATGGTAACCATTAGATCCTCTCTTCCTGTTTACAGACAGGTGATGGTAACCATTAGGTCCTCTCTTCCTATATATAGACAGGTGATGGTAACCATTAGGTCCTCTCTTCCTATATATAGACTGGTGATGGTAACCATTAGGTCCTCTCTTCCTATAGACAGGTGATGGTAACCATTAGGTCCTCTCTTCCTATATATAGACAGGTGATGGTAACCATTAGGTCCTCTCTTCCTGTATACAGACAGGTGATGGTAACCATTAGGTTCTCTTCTTAGACAGGTGATGGTAACCATTAGGTCCTCTCTTCCTATAGACAGGTGATGGTAATCATTAGGTCCTCTCTTCCTATATAGACAGGTGATGGTAATCATTAGGTCCTCTCTTCCTATATATAGACAGGTGATGGTAACATTAGGTCCTTTCTTCCTATATGACAGGTGATGGTAACCATTAGGTCCTTTCTTCCTATAGACAGGTGATGGTAACCATTAGGTCCTCTCTTCCTATATATAGACAGGTGATGGTAACCATTAGGTCCTCTCTTCCTATAGACAGGTGATGGTAACCATTAGGTCCTTCTTCCTTATAAGACAGGTGATGGTAACCATTAGGTCTTTCTTCCTTATATAGACAGGTGATGGTAACCATTAGGTCTTTCTTCCTTAATAGACAGGTGATGGTAACCATTAGGTCCTGTCTTCCTATATAAGACAGGTGATGGTAACCATTAGGTCCTGTCTTCCTATTATATCAGACGTGATGGTAACCATTAGGTCCTCTCTTCTATATATAGTCAGGTGATGGTAACCATTAGGTCCTCTCTTCCTATATATAGTCAGGTGATGGTAACCATTAGGTCCTCTCTTCCTATATATAGACAGGTGATGGTAACCATTAGGTCCTCTCTTCCTATATATAGTCAGGTGATGGTAACCATTAGGTCCTCTTTCCTATATATAGACAGGTGATGGTAACCATTAGGTCCTCTTTCCTATATATCAGCAGGTGATGGTAACCATTAGATCCTCTCTTCCTTATATATAGTCAGGTGATGGTAACCATTAGTCCTCTCTTCTATATATAGTCAGGTGATGGATAACCATTAGGTCCTCTCTTCCTATATATAGTCAGGTGATGGTAACCATTAGGTCCTCTCTTCCTATATATAGTCAGGTGATGGTAACCATTAGGTCCTCTCTTCCTATATATAGTCAGGTGATGATAACCATTAGGTCCTCTCTTCCTATAATAGTCAGGTGATGGTAACCATTAGGTCCTTCTTCCTATATATAGACAGGTGATGGTAACCATTAGGTCCTTCTTCCTGTATATAGACAGGTGATGGTAACCATTAGGTCCTCTCTTCTTATATAAGACAGGTGATGGTAACCATTAGGTCCTCTCTCTTAATTACGGTGTGTAACCATAGTCCTCTCTTCCTATAGACAGGTGATGGTAACCATTAGGTCCTTTCTTCCTATAGACAGGTGATGGTAACCATTAGGTCCTTTCTTCCTATAGACAGGTGATGGTAACCATTAGGTCCTCTCTTCCTATAGACAGGTGATGGTAACCATTAGGTCCTTTCTTCCTATAGACAGGTGATGGTAACCATTAGGTCCTTTCTTCCTATAGACAGGTGATGGTAACCATTAGGTCCTCTCTTCCTACAGACAGGTGATGGTAACCATTAGGTCCTCTCTTCCTATAGACAGGTGATGGTAACCATTAGGTCCTCTCTTCCTATAGACAGGTGATGGTAATCATTAGGTCCTCTCTTCCTATATATAGACAGGTGATGGTAATCATTAGGTCCTCTCTTCCTATATATAGACAGGTGATGGTAACCATTAGGTCCTTTCTTCCTATAGACAGGTGATGGTAACCATTAGGTCCTCTCTTCCTATATATAGACAGGTGATGGTAACCATTAGGTCCTCTCTTCCTATATATAGACAGGTGATGGTAACCATTAGGTCCTCTCTTCCTATAGACAGGTGATGGTAACCATTAAGTCCTTTCTTCCTATATATAGACAGGTGATGGTAACCATTAGGTTCTCTCTTCCTATAGACAGGTGATGGTAACCATTAGGTCCTTTCTTCCTATATATAGACAGGTGATGGTAACCATTAGGTTCTCTCTTCCTATAGACAGGTGATGGTAACCATTAGGTTCTCTCTTCCTATAGACAGGTGATGGTAACCATTAGGTTCTCTCTTCCTATAGACAGGTGATGGTAACCATTAGGTCCTCTCTTCCTAAATATAGACAGGTGATGGTAACCATTAGGTCCTCTCTTCCTATATATAGACAGGTGATGGTAACCATTAGGTCCTCTCTTCCTGTATATAGACAGGTGATGGTAACCATTAGGTCCTCTCTTCCTGTATATAGACAGGTGACGGTAATCAGTAGGTCCTGTCTTCCTATATATAGACAGGTGATGGTAACCATTAGGTCCTGTCTTCCTATATATAGACAGGTGATGGTAACCATTAGATCCTCTCTTCCTATATATAGACAGGTGATGGTAACCATTAGGTTCTCTCTTCCTATAGACAGGTGATGGTAACCATTAGGTCCTCTCTTCCTATATATAGACAGGTGATGGTAACCATTAGGTCCTGTCTTCCTATAGACAGGTGATGATGACCATTCGGTCCTCTCTTCCTATATACAGACAGGTGATGGTAACCATTCAGTTTTTAAGTCGACAGCCACCTCACGTGATATGGCCGGATAGTAACCATTAGGTCCTCTCTTCCTATAGATAAGGTGATGGTAACCATTAGGTACTCTATCCACAAACCAGTTCTTTAATGGAGCATGATATTTGATAATGGGCTGTTGCTGTTATTTCTCACATCACTTACAACACGAAGAGCTGATATTGTAAAACTTTAAACTTCATCATCATCATCATGTGCCCTACCGCATGGTGTTGGCGATCATGGCCCTCCATATGCATCTATCCCTTGTTGCCGCAAGCACATCTTCCACCCTCTCTGTCCTCAGCCCCTCTGCAAGTCCGTCCAATATATTTTCCCTGGGTCTATCTGGTGCTCTCTTTCCCTCCAGCTTTCCTGTTATGACCAGGTGCTCTAATTCCCCTTTCCTCATAAAATGGCCTATAAATGTTGCCTGTCTTTTCCTAATCTTCCTTATCAATGATCTTCTTGTGTCTGTCTCCATCAAGACTGTCTTGTTTGTTTTCTTTGCTGTCCATGGAACTCTCAACATTCTTCTAAGAAACCACATCTCGGCTGCCGCAATCTTGTTCTAGCTTTGCTTGTTGACTTCAAACTTCAGAACATTTTGTTACTCAAGTATGGTAGAATAGGCCATACTGGACCTCTCTTACAACTAGTTTTTGCTACACTACACAGATAATATGGGCATGTTAAAGATAAACAAATAACACATATAATGAATAAAAAAAATTCATAAAAATGAAGTGCAGGCCTTTTATATGACAATTAATTGAGGGCCGTAGAAATGTATGGGAGACAGAGGAAAGCACATGTGAAACAAAAAATCGTCAACGTACCCCTAGCCATAACGCGAGCCCCAGTAGTTCAGTTGGTTTGAGCATCGGATTCACATGCTAATGGTTGTGGGTTCGAATACCGGGGTGCGTTATATTAAAACTGGCCTTTTCACTGCTCCATCTTAACATCATTGTTGCTCTGGTGGTGTCACTATAGGATTAGATAAGTCCTCATTCCCCCACTTCCCTGAGATGGTTATCCCCGTAGGCCATATCACCTGAGGTGGGTGTCGACGTAAAAACTGAACCAAATCAATCAATCAATCATGATCGGAGCTTACGAATGGACTGTCTACAACCCCCCCCCCCCCCCCCCCCTTTATGTGCCTGAATGATCATCCTCAAGATCGTGGGCACCAAAGGAAAGGAAACCTAACCATAACAACTGATAGCCGGTGATGGTAACCGCACCCTAGTTGTTTCTTCTGAACAACTGACAGCAGATTTTGCGACGAACTGCGAGCAAAGAGTATAGTTCCTCCGTAGGTACTATACTCTTTGCTGCGAGTTATTGGAGTTGTTTCAA
Source organism: Monoplex corrugatus (assembly GCA_030674185.1). NCBI lineage: Eukaryota > Metazoa > Mollusca > Gastropoda > Littorinimorpha > Ranellidae > Monoplex > Monoplex corrugatus. Next base: position 14,891,078 of record JAPXFY010000027.1, on the reverse strand, counting down.
GAGGGATTCACTGCCCCCAGACAACTCCATATACGCTCCACCCAAATCTGCATACAATTATTTGACAGATTTCCTGAGCCTGCACAAAACTCTACGCACTGGCAAAATCTTGAAATGGGGAAAGTGGAGAAGGACCTATCAAGCTCTAAACTGACACCATCAGAATGATGGAAACATTAAATTAAGATGGGCAGGGAACAGGTGAGATTTTAATGTTGTGGGCTGGGATTGAACTCAAGATATTAGATCTTGAGCCCATGGCTCTACCAACCCGTCAATAAAAATGTAGCAGCTGTCTCTGGCACAGACAGAGTAAAACGAGACGTGACTGCGCAATTTACAAGCTATATGTAGGATTACTGATAGTCTTTATCAGATGGTACTCATGCTTCTTGACCTAATTCATATATCTTTTTTGTTTATCCTACACATTTCTTTTTATCTAAACAGGCTATTTAACAATTACTAGTAGTGTAATCGGGCACGATAGTTTGACTATCAGTAATCCTACATATAGCTTGTAAATTGCGCAGTCACGTCTCGTTTTACTCTGTCTGTGCCAGAGACAGCTGTTACATTTTTATTGACAGGTTGGTAGAGCCATGGGCTCAAGATCTAATATCTTGAGTTCAATCCCAGCCCCGCAACATTAACTAGTAGTGTCGAAAGCTCATCAGATCCATGTCGTTCAAAACCTGCAAACTGGATCCTCTTCCAGGTTCTCTCTACTCTGACTGTCTCCCTACTCTCCTCCCATTCATCACTGACATCATCAACACTTCTCTTCAAACTGGAACTGTCCCAGATTCTTTCAAGTCTGCTATTGTTCACCCTCTCCTCAAGAAATACAATTTAGACCCAAATGAACTGAAAAATTACCGGCCTATCTCTAATCTCTCTTTCTTATCAAAACTGCTTGAAAAAGTTGTCCTCAACCAGCTGAACTCTCACCTGTCTGCCAACAATCTTCTCAATCCTTTCCAGTCAGCCTACCGCCAGTGCCATAGCACTGAAACTGCCCTGCTACACATTCTCAACAATCTCCTCCTTGCAACTGATACTGGCAAAGTCTCTCTCCTCACACTCCTTGATCTGTCTGCAGCCTTTGATACCATTGATCATGGTATTCTCCTTTCTAGACTTCATCATACTTTTGGCATCTCTGACATTGCTCTCTCCTTTTTCACTTCATATCTCTCAAACAGAAAACAAACTGTTCTCATTAATGGCACTTACTCTCAACCTGCATGCCTGACCTGTGGTGTTCCACAAGGATCTGTCCTTGGCCCTGTTCTTTTCACTCTTTACATCTCCCCCCTGTCCACCATCATCAACTCCCACTCTATAAAACACCACTTCTATGCTGATGACACCCAACTTCTAGACAGTGACACACCAGACAATATACAGCGCCTCTTGACTCGCACCACTGAGTGTTACTCGGACATTAAGAACTGGATGACATTCAATAAACTTCAGCTTAATGACGACAAGACAGAAGCTATCCTCATTGGCACCCGTCAGAAACTTTCTCAGCTGCCTCCTCTTTCTCTCCCATTATGTAACACATCAGTCCCAATTTCTGATTCAGCTAAAAACCTTGGTGTCTGCATTGACTCTACCCTCTCCATGAACAACTTTGTTTCTCAAACTGCCAGATCTTGCTACTTTCACCTCCATCGTATAAGCTTGATCAGGAAGTATCTCTCTGTGGAAACAACTGCAAAACTCGTTCTCTCCTTCATAATGTCTCGCATTGACTATTGCAATTCACTCCTGTCTGGTCTTCCTGCCTCCACCATTCACATCCTACAGCACATTCAAAACAATGCTGCACGCCTTGTACTCAAAAAGAAAAAAGCTGACCACATAGACTATCTCCTCTCCTGGCACAACTTCACTGGCTCCCTGTATCAAAGCGCATACAGTACAAACTAGACACCATGTGCTACAAAAGCCTCAATAACGCAGCCCCCCATTACCTGTCAAGCCTACTTGAGATCTATGTTCCCTCACGTACCCTCCGCTCTGCCTCCGATCCTCTGACTTTTCGCTTTCCACGCACCAAGCTCAATACCTATGGTCCACGAGCCTTCTCTGTTTCTGGTCCACTTTCCTGGAACAAACTTCCTCTCTCAGTCCGTCAGCAACCTACTTTTGTCTCCTTCAAGTCCGCTCTTAAAACTCACCTTTTCTCCTCTGCATAAAATCCTGACCTCACTCATCCCCCCTCTGTAGCCTGTCTCCACTCGGAGGGGAATCACATTGTAATATATATTTGTATATAATATGCTCTCTATAATTTTCCATTGCTTTTATTCTTTTTCCCCATTTATAGCCATGTGTAAGTGTGTGTGTGCGCGCGTGCGTAAGTGTATGTTCAGCGCTTAGATTTGATTTTTATCGAGATTTTGCGCTATATAAATATTGTAATTATTATTATTATTTATCAGTTAGAAAACTACAATCCATATTTTCATCTCTCTCTCTGCATTCGACAATATGAAATTTCTATCTGCTATTTTTTAACTAAAGACTTAGAAATCTATTTCCATAACTGAATATGTTGTCAAAAGATTTCTGTTCACTACCTGGATAACGAAATCTTTATTTTGAAGTAGGCCTAGGCCTGTTGGAAATCCTCGCGAGATGTGCTATGTCTAAAAATAGCATCGGCTGGCGATTGTATGACGTTCCACGGAAAATTAAAGCAAAAGGCCTTCGTTGTTGGATACGGACCGCGCTCATTTCGATCACGTCTGCATCAGCATTGTAAGTTTTGACATTTTATCTGTCTGTCATCAAATCTAATTTCCATTTGCAATCATCGTATGTCTTTTCGTGGTGTTTCGCTAGCCCCATCATGGCCCGTGTCTTGTGATTTCATCTTTGATGATTGAACTTGATCAGTACTACTGTAGTAGGAATGTCTAGTGTAAGGACAAGCGGCCAGGGTAGGGCGATTCACAGTGACAGCATCTTTGTCCAAAGCCGTCCAGTGGTCAACCTAACTTTGGCGGGAAGGCGACAAACATGCTTCTGTAAGATTGTCTGTGATGAAGGCCAACCCTCATTTGGCCTCAATCGGGTTTTCATTCTTTGTTATTTTTAAATATTCTCCAAAACAACGATTACATTGACGCTGTACACAGTTGCAGATATCGCCCCAACTTGACAAATTTTCACTTGCCGAGCGTTGCGAAGTGAGAGAGATCGGTCTGCGAAACATTACCCGAGTCATTCAGATCGGTCATCAGGATAACAAATTTAACAAAGTAGGCATTAGATCTAGATCTAGTTGTTGTTTTGTGTGTGTGTGTGTGTTGTTCTGTTTGTTTTAGCCTCGCAGACTAAAACAGCATTCAAGGAATTAGGAAATGAAAAGCGTTCTCGCCAACAAATGCCTGTCACAGTGTCAGATAACATCAGGACGAGAGTTCTCGGTGTTACTGTTACATCGAACCAGTACTGTTGTACGTATGCGAAACCTGGACAATCAACAAGCAAAGTTTGAACAAGATTGAGGCAGCTGAAATGTGATTTCTAAGAAGAATGTTAAAGTGTAGGCTGCCATGAACAGTAAAGAAAACAAACGAGACAGTCTTGAAAGAAGCATAGACAGAAAGAACACAAACCCTTTGACTTCCGCACCCTATCCATTAACTGCAAAAACTTAACCCTTTGACTCCCTCATACTGGATAGGGTGAAGGAGTCAAAGTGGTAAATTTTTGCTTTGCTATCATGGTTGACAGTACAGAATGCTGGTGGACAGAGTGCAGGAGTCAAAGGGTTAATGAAAAAGATCAGGAAAAGACCAGCAGCATTTTCAGGCAAAGAAATTTGAGCACCTAGTCACAACAGGAAAGCTAGAGGAGAAAAGAGCACAAGGTAGACTCTCGGAGAAAGTATTAGTTTTGCAGAGTGGTGAGGATAGAAAGGATAGGAGATATACTTGCACTAGTTGCAGCAACAAAAGATAAATTCATAAAGATAGTTTCGTACGAAGAGCAATGATCGCCAACACTATGGGGCATGGCACATAATGATGATGATGATGATGATGAGTGTAGAAAAACTAATAGGCTACATTGTGTATACATTGTGTATTAATTTCTCTCTATTTGTACCAAATGTTATGTAAGGTGCTTGAAAACAGAGAGAATCTGATCAAATCTAAGCTATGATATATTCATTTCTTTCTATAATTTATAAAATACCAAATATTATGTAAGGGGCTTGAAAACAGAGATACGTGGGCTGAATATGAGTAGGCATGAGGGGGTTTAGCTGTTGATCATGCAGCCATTGCCCAAGGGCCTGAAAGGAATCAAAAGGTTGGCTTATAATGTTGACTTCTATGATGTGTTGCCCTTTATGGAATTTTTTTATGAAAAAAAAAAAACACCAAAAAAAACGGTACTTTAAAACCCAGGCTCAGGAAGCAAAGAACAAGAAAACAATTCTGTGAAGAAAAAAACAACAAAACAACAACAAAATATAGGCCTACATACAGCACGTATACACACACACACACACACACACACACACACACACACACACACACATACACACACACACACACACACACACACACACACACACACACACACACACACAAACATCCATATTCTGGCACTTCAGCCAAGAAATGGAAAAACTAGTAATGTTATGTTCCCTGTGAAAAATGAAAATGTGCTTGTGTGTGTCACTGTGTGTCTTAGTTTGTCATGGTTTTTGTTTACTTTTTGTTTTGTTTCAGTGTGTGTGTGTGTGTGTGTGTGTGTGTGTGTGTGTGTGTGTGTGTGCGTGCGTGCGTGTGTGTGTGTGTGTGTGCGAAATGTATGTGTATGTTTTCTGGTTTTGGTTTTTGTTCTTCTTTGTTTAGTTTTGTGTTTTGTTTTGTTTACTTCCTTGGTTCATTGTACTGTTTTCTGATATCATGATGCGTGGGTATATATATATATATATATATATATATATATGTGGATGTGTGTGTTTGTGTGTGTGTGTGTGTGTGTGCATATTTGTTATTTTTGTATTTGTTCTGTCATCTTTCTTTCTTTCTTGCTTGCTTTTGATCTGCTGAGGAGGCACGATGAGGGTTACATTATTTTAATCATGTTACTAGGCAGATGAGGCAATGTATTATATTGTTTGTGATGTGATTATGATATAAAGAGTGGGTGAGATAAGATACGTAGTGGCTGGTTGTGTTTTTATTTTTTCATTTTTGCATTGGTTTTTTTTTTTTTAAGTTGAAGTACAGAGATACACATATCATTACAATGTAGCCAAGGTTGTTCCATTGACAGATTGATAATTAAAAACTGATATATAACTCACCTGTCTCACCTGACTCACCTGTCAGCGTCACAGGGTTCGGTGTTGGCCGCTGCACACCTGGCTTGACTTTTGTGGACAATTTCTTGAATATTTATAATAATAATAATAATAATTACAATATTTATATAGCGCAAAATCTCGATAAAAATCAAATCTAAGCGCTGAACATACACTTACGTACACACGCACACACACACTTACACATGGCTATAAATGGGGAAAAAGAATAAAAGCAATGGAAAATTATAGAGAGCATATTATATACAAATATATATTACAATGTGATTCCCCTCCGAGTGGAGACAGGCTACAGAGGGGGGATGAGTGAGGTCAGGATTTTATGCAGAGGAGAAAAGGTGAGTTTTGAGAGCGGACTTGAAGGAGACAAAAGTAGGTTGCTGACGGACAGAGAGAGGAAGTTTGTTCCAGGAAAGTGGACCAGAAACAAAGAAGGCTCGTGGACCATAGGTATTGAGCTTGGTGCGTGGAAAGCGAAAAGTCAGAGGATCGGAGGCAGAGCGGAGGGTACGTGAGGGAACATAGATCTCAAGTAGGCTTGACAGGTAATCGGGGGCTGCGTTATTGAGGCTTTTGTAGCACATGGTGTCTAGTTTGTACTGTATGCGCTTTGATATTAGGCCACTGATATATAAGTTCTATAGAATACAAAACCCATAGAGGAGTAGGACCTCAGGAACTGGCCAGCTTATGGGGCTTAAGTGCAGGCATAAAGCTTTGTCATGATCATTCTGGATTTTCTCCATGGTGTGGTGCTAGTGGCGCTGATGCATATGTAGAATTTATTCTTAACTCTATCCACCCGAACATGCGCATATATACGTACCCCATGCGCACAACGCTTCAGCCCGAATGTGCGCATATGCATATATGCGTACCTAAGCTTTGGGAATTTTGGGGGGACAGGGTCAAGGTTGGATGCGAAACTAAACATTCTGGCTCCCTTGTATAACATATCAAGAGTACGTGTGTACCCTTCCCGAGTGCTGGCGACCTTTGTTCGTCAGTTGAGGCGAGGTCAAAGCGAGTGACTTGGTGCTCAAGTTCACCGCGTGGTCGCGTGGGGTCAACATGGCGTCGAGTCAAACACCAGCTAGCTGTGCACGGCGAATAAATGCAGGACTCCCAAACTTGGTATACACACTAACCAATCATAAATACACAAAACAAAAGAATTTGGGAGTATATCAAACAAATATTGTGATTTTTTTGTTGTTTGAGTATTATGATACCCCTTTGCATGATTTTTTCAAAAAATCGAATTTTTGAAAAAATTGAATAATTTCATTATTTCATGAACGAACACTTTCAAACTTGCACACAAGTTAGTTTATTCTAATGACAACATTTCCACAAAATTTCATTCCTCTATCTTTACAAGTTATGTTTTTTACAAATTTATTAGTAACAATACATATATATATAATTTGGCCAGGGGGGAGAGGTTGTGAGAATGAGCACTCGGCCAGGGTGGAGTGAGTTAATGTGGAGATGTTATCTTGAGAAACTGAAACTGACACTCTGAGAACCAGAAAAACCAGACAAGAGAAGTGCAAATTTTCACCCAAGTGGCCTTTGTCCAGCATGAATGTAAGATCACAAACAAACATAACACCAACGTGACCAAGTATAGAAATTAGGAGAAAAAGACCGAAACTTCCCTGCTGCTTTTTGTCCAGTATTGAATACGCATTCTGAATCTACTTTCATGTTTTCCTGGTTCCTGTTTGCTTGAATGCAGGCAGTCGCACTTGTTTTGGATGACACTGTGAGAGACTTGGGTTTAGTATGGACTGTAACTGTTCTGGCAATCCTCTATGAACAAATGGAAAAACCACAAAGGTTACAATCCCTGATATCACGGAACGCAGAATTCTGGCAATTCTGCCAACTAATGGAAAGGAAAGGAAAACCCTAAATACTATGTCACCTGATACCAAAAGCATAAATGAATCCATATTAAGAGCAAATGCAATGATGGGTCATGCTTTACTATGTTTTGTACGTATGTTTTGTACAATTTATCTAGATACTCCTTTATTTTGTATTTGTTTGTTTACCTTCTTACTTCTTATTCACTTACTCACTCACTCACTTGTTTGCTTGCTTGCTTGCTTGCTTACTTATTTACTTATTTACTTACTTACTTACTTACTTACCTACCTATAATTAAGAAAATATTGTCTTCACCTAGTTGATAGACAGCTGAGCATTTGGGCATTGAATTGGGGGGGGGGGGGGGGGGTTCTGTCATGTGAGATGCGTTTATGCAGAATAGCTGGTTGTGTTGTGATTCAGACCTTTAATTATTTATTTATTTACTTTATACATATGTTCTTTTTTAGAAGGTAAGATTCACACATACACATGTCATTTACATGTAACCAAGATTATTCCAGTGGTAGGCTAATAAAATACCAGTATAAAATGTAGACTGGGTAAAACATAGGCTAGGTAGGGCCTCAGGACCTGGCCAGCTCATGGGTTTATGCACAGGCTTTAGGTTTGTGCCACGGTCACCATACACATGGCACCTGTGACTTTAGTGCGTATAGAATTCGTTCCGAGCGCAGAGGCGTCGTCTTGAGAAGCTGAAACTGAAACTGAAACTGAAACTGTTTTGTACAACAGACTACAGAGTAACCAGAAAAGCTTTGAAGAAAAAAGAAAGTTTATTGCTGACCAGAACAAAAAATGAGTACAAGCAGGGCTTGATGATGAAATTTAATTATAAAACACTTACAAGTTACATGATGCAGAAAAAAAACATTCTCTGGTCCAGACAAAATTCAGTATTCAGACACCAAAACACTGTCAGAAAATGACAAGACAATTAGTTGCTGTTAATCAAGACAGTTTTGTGTAATTTTGTGTTCCTAAGGAGTGGACGCGTGTGATAGCTGAAAATAATGATAAACCCATTTACATGGCATGTACAGTCCACATCAGAGAATGCTTATTGCACTTTACTTTTATAAAGGAAAGAGGGGGGGGGGGAGGGTATTGCCATGTTAATACATCAAGATGATCAATGCAGTTCACACACTGTCAGGTACATACACCATACCCATGCAGCATAAATGTAGTTCATCAAAAATAACTAGTATGTTTTTATTTCATTTGTCACTGTGGGGTTTGTGTATACATGTATACATGTACAAACATACACATTATTTGTTATAAACTTTATTTAATAACAAATAATACACAAGTTACTTTTTGTTGGAATCCATCACACTGTGGTATCATCAAATAATGATCGGGTCGACAGAATAGCTAAAAGTGCAGCACTGAATAGGGCTGGCAGTACTAAACTTGATTTGCCACTATATGAGCATGAAATGAACGTTACATTAGAAAACAAAGTAAAAGCGCAATGTGACCTTGGCCCATTCATCGTAAATTACCAGGGTTTTACAAGACTAGAGATAACGTTAGCTTACAGATTATCTCTCAATTCACTTCGAACTAAATTCTGTAATACCATCAAATGTATCTGTAGTGATAACATAACAGTTAAACACCTTTTGTGTTGTCAGCGAATGCAACCTTATTTCCCTGCATCATTTATAAATTTATCTAAAACAGATACATACTGATGTATAATTTACACATTGCGAGGCACTTACTGCACAGTCCTGTAGGTCGTTTTCTTTGATTAAGCATGATTGTTGTATACCTGTAAATCCCACCTGCTCCTGTTTGTTTGCTTGTTAGATTTTTTTCTTACTCCGTAAAGGGCCTGTTTCAACACAATTTTTTTTTTCGTCTAAAAGCACATATATATGTGAATAGATGTTAAAAGAAATAACAAACGAAACATACACATGAAAATACACAAAAAGAATAAGGTACGCACTCACACACACATGCGCACACTCACTGTCATACAATGATACATATATACACACATTCTCAAACACATGCACACACACACACACACACACACACACACACACACACACACACACACACACACACACACACACACACACACACACACACACACACACACATATTGCTGTACAACTGGACCTAGAACTGTAGAAGAGTCACAAGTATTAAATTCATAAATTTTGGAGATATTTCTGAAAGAAATGTGTTCATAGGTGCTTTCTGAAAGTAAGCAGACAACTAATTGCATTGTCATAAAGACACTGGCACACTGGGAGGGAGTTCTGTGCTGTTTGGTTAAAAAAAAACTGTGAAGGATTTCTTTCCACAAATTACTAGCAAAAGCCGAGGTATGGTTAAGAGGGAAGCTCCTTAAGACCTGAGAGCTTTACAAGGTTTGTAGGGCAGGAGGACTTGTAAGATATAGATTGGTATTCGAACTAAAACATTGAAAGCAGGGTATGGCAGTTTTATAGTCACTTCTTGCTTTGAGTGGGAGCTGATGTACTAGTTTTTGCAAGAGTGCTTTTGCACTGCACCGTTTGCTGTAGTGGAGGACATCTGCTCTCCAGGAGGACAAGTTGTGCTGCACTGTCTTAGATTCATTTGAATTTGGATAGCATATTTATCGAATGTCCAGGTAACAGAGTTACACTAAACCAGTCGCTGTGTGTAGCGGTTAGCGCAACGGACTACAGACTGGAAGGTTATGGGTTCGATTCCCCATCAGTCCCTTTAAAAATCATTGTGGGATTTTTGGGCTCTAACCGGCTCCTTCCAGAGTTGGGCATGCTATGGGCTCAGTGGGAAAGACAGGGACCACACAGTCCAGTCTCATCCACTTCACGGATGCGTCATTGAGGGTGTTGCTCAAATTTTCTGACCAGCACCGCAGGTGTCTGTATTTCTCAGGCCTGGTTGACATCAGGATATATTATGATAGTAAGCGCAGAGTACAGCCCTGTCACGCAGTCTCAATCCCAGGTCGAACTTCATAGTGCTCATGATTATCATCCTCATCGACATCATCATCATCGCATTGTAAAAACTGTGCTAGCTTCTGTGGCCATTAAGACGGCCTAGAAAATGGAATGAAAAAAAAAAAGGTGAGCTCAAAGGTAACCTCCCTGAGTGCAATGTCCTTAAAAAAAACAAAAAAACAGTTACACTAGTCTAGTCTGGATAGGATCAGGGCTTAAAACGTTCTGCGTCTGGGCAGAATTCCGCGATTTCGGTTTGTCCAAAAAAAACTAACAACAACAAAAAAAGACAAAAAGCAAAACAAAACAACAACAAAAACCAACAAAAAACCGAAAGGAGCAAGGCATCCGTGATCGGCTTGCAAGCGTTCATAGTAACGGCGCGTAAGTTATGGCCCCTGATTTTCATCCAAAAACTACAGTTGGTAAACACCTGTAAAACACTCCAGTTAAAGGGTGAGTTTTCATTTTATTATTATGTTTTTAACCCCTTCTCCCCTTTTCCCAAATATATCTTCCTGTAATAATTATGTGTTTACAGCAATTTTTGTGCACTAAATATCTCTTGAAATTATGTCCAGAAAGCGCGAAATGGCATAGATTTACACTTGTATTTTTAAAAAAAATTTCCCGGGGGAGCATGCCCCCGGACCCCCGTAGTTTCAGTGGGGTTTTTCCTCCTCCTGTTTTAAGCCCTGATAGGATGAAAGATTGCACAGCTTATTTATGGCATTAGCAAAGAGAAACATGCAGAATTTGCTCATTCTGTGTAGTTAGAGATATATAGGATTTTGCTCAGGTACTTGAATACAAGCTTCCATAAACAGGGATTCATCAAGAGAAACATCAAGATTTCTTCCGCAGATTTGTTGGGGGGGAAAAAAGACAACAGCAGAAGGGTATCCAGGAGTCATCATCACCTGGATGTGGCATGTCCCGTCTACAGTATCTGGAAAGAAGGGCGGAAATTTTTGTTTGATGAGCGTTTCGTCTCTGAGGATGTTCTGCTGTCCGGCGGATTCCAGTTTTTTGCTATTGAGATAATCATGGCCTTTGATGTGACTTTTTTTGATGTTATACCAATATTCTTTTTTCAGTTGTTGTGTTCGTTCTTTGATTTAACGTCTTTTCACTATGAGTGATATTAGACGGAGGAAAAAAAAAAAAAAAAGTATGAGAGATGGGTTGGTTGGTTTTGGGGCATAGAGGAGACATAGTTATAGACATAAGTAGGTGGGAAAATAGAAAAATGGAACAAGAACTTAACACTAACATTTAACATCAACAATGTGTATGGAAAATTTAACTCTAAAGTACAAACTTCATAAACTTAAAGTAATGCATTAACAGGACTGTGAACCAACGATTCTGAAATTTTAACTGACAAAAATTGATCGGAAGTTACTTCTTTAAAATGAGTTTCAGAATAATTTTCTTGTGTAAACATTTTTGGTAAAAAAGAACGTAGCATTTTGCAGTAAAATAGACAGTGAAACAGTGTGAATTGTTCGCCGCAAATACACTTGACATTTTTACAGTATTTTTTCAATGCGTTTAGCTGAATACGAAAATGAACAGCAACAATCGTTCTCAAATGATATATGGAAGAAAACTGCAATTTTTTACACACATTTTGAAATGAAAGTTTTATCATTTGTTGTGACACAAACTTTTCATGGAAATGTTCATGAAAACAATCCATGAGGCTGATTCTAGCAAGTTGCAAGCTTCTTTTACGGAAGTATTAATACGTAATTCTGTAGTATTATCAGATTGTGTGCACCTTGCTTAGCTGCTCTGTCAACTACTTCGTTGCCGTGAAGACCAACGTGAGAAGGCACCCAGCATAAACTGAGATCTGTACCTTTTATCCTTAAACGATGTATAAGATGATTTGCCTCAGTAATTATATCAGGTCTTGTGTCTGTATCAAAAGACTGCAAGGCATATAATACAGATTTTGAATCAAAAAGAGAACTACTTTGAAAAATACATGTGTAAGGTTTACTAGATAATGCAACGCTTGTAAAATAGCGATTAATTCCGCTGTAAAGATAGATATATTTGTCCCAATGAAAAATGACTTTATTATTTTATATTTTGGGACATAAAATGCTGCTCCAGCACATTTATTTTCTAAGACTGATCCATCGGTAAAAATATGGAGGTGGGTACGGTATTTTTCATCGATGTGTTCTCTTGCTCTGCATATCGAAATGTTAACGTTTTCATATTTCTTAGCATCTGTATAATCAATATCAAAAGTAGCTTTTAGCATTTCCCATGTAGGGATGGGCGTTGTGGATGGTGTTTCAGCTATTTCATCCAGATTTATGTTAGACTGTTTGACCAGGTCAGATACGTAAGTTGCAACAGTCATTTGTGATGAAATGTTCTTTGCTCGTTTCGGAAAGTCAACATCTGACCTGATTTTTATTTCCTTACTCACAAAATTGTCCGTTTGTGAAGAAGTTCTAACGGCAAACTTTGCTGTCGCTAACTCACGATAGTTGTTCAGAGGCAGAATTCCAGCAACTTTGTACGTTTCCAGGCAAGAAGCATGGACTGGTACACCTAGTGCAATTTTAAGACTTTTGCAGTCTAAGCTTTGAATCTTCTTTAGTAAATATTTTGGTGCACTGAAGAACACTTCTTGCGCATAGGATAATTTAGATCTTACAAGTGCTGTTGACAGATGAAGTAGTATGTTTGTATCCATTCCCCAGGGTAATCTGCTTATTATCTTTAGAAAATTTAAGGCTTTCCTTGCTTTTGTTAAAATACAATCAAAATGGACATTCCAGGTTAATTTCGATGTTATAAAGACTCCCGAAATTTTACAACCTGCTTGTAATGTAGCACTTCACCATGCAGTTTGAAAGTAGGCAAGTGACTTAAAGTACCACCAGGATTAAATAGCATCATGTTAGTTTTTTTCCGCTGATAACGACAGTCCATTTTCTAACATGTAGTTTCCAAGATTATCAAGATCAGACTGATACAACTTCCTGATGTAATTCTGTGCTCTCTGTGGAGTTGTCTTTTTTAAAGTAATATTCATCCAAATACATATATCATCAGCGTACTGTACCAAAACAACACGATTTGAGAGTGCATTAGGAAGATCCTGTATAAGGATATTAAATAAAATAGGTGCTACACTGAACCTTGAGGGATTCCCATATCAAGACGTCGCGAAGTAGAATAACTTGTTCCCACTCTTGCTTGAATTGTTCTATTGGCTAAATAGGACTTAATATAATTATACATATTGCCAGATAAACCAATAGATTTCAGCTTGTACAATAAACGTGTATGCCAAACTTGATCATACGCTTTTTTCACATCAAAAAAAGTTGCCAAAAGACTTTTTCTGCGGGCAAACTGTTGTTTTATCTGAGTTGTAAGTTTAACCAGGTGCTCAACTGTGGATCTCCCTTTTCTGAAACCTGCTTGGTTTACTGGAATAACGTTATTTTTATCACAGTAATGTATAAGTCTGTTTAATACCAATCTTTCCATTAGTTTGCTCGTATGGGACGTCAAAGCAATAGGTCTGTAACTGTTTTCGTTGTTTTTAGGCTTTCCTGCTTTTAATATAGGTATAACAATAGACTTTTGCCATACCTGTGGTACAGTTCCACTCACCCAGCATTTCTGAAAAATTTTGTGTAAGAAAGTAACATAGTTTTCTGGAAGATGCTTAATCATTTCAGTTGAAACTGCATCAACACCTACCGAACTCCTTTTGTTGTGTAGAGACAAGATTGAGTTTTTTAGCTCTTCTAAGGTGATTGGAGCATTACACCAGCGATCATTCTGAGGTATTGGATCAGTGTAGATAAGGTTGTTAGCTGCCATTTCTCTGTAGTGTTTGCAGGTAGAAGACAAACCATCTACTTTACTATTTTCAGCAAAAAAATCCACAAAAGTTTCAGCTTTGTCCATGTCGGAAGGAAATTTGTGACATGTATCAATTATTATTGGACACCTAGGTAAGCTGGCTCCATTTTTCATTTGATTCATTTTTGTCCAGACTTTATGGAAATCCTTAAAATCTGAAATTTCTTTGGTGCAGTATGATGCCCAATAATCTTTCTTTGCTTCAGCGATGATTTTATTACATTGGATGTTAGCAGTTTTCATTTCCTTATGATCTTCAGGGTTTCTGCTCTTGATGTAGACTTTGAATTTCTCTTTTTTATACTGAACTGCTTTTTCGCATGCCTCTGTCCATCAGACATTACCCAAACGATTATTGGACTTAAAAGATTTGAGTTTCGGGATTGAGAGGTCTGCAGCAGCTAGAACTGACTCCTGGAATTTAGAAAAACATAACATCTACATTTTCACCTTCATCATAATTATATTTTTGTTTAGCAAGAGCAGTCCGAAACAATGACCAATCAGCGCGCGTATAATTATATTTTGGTATAATATCAGGTGTGCTGTCTTTCATCCTGATGTTTTCATTAGTTATTGTTATGATGATAGGTAAGTGATCACTTCCCAAAGTATCTCTGTGAGTGTCCCAGGTACAGCATGGTACTAATTCTGGTGATATCAAAGATAGATCGATGGCTGTTGCCCGGTGTTTGGAGACATCAGGAATTCTAGTGACACTTCCATCATTTAAAAGGTAAAGCGAGCTGTCAACTATATTCTTCACCAAACGATTGCTTGTAACAGTGCAACAGTCTTTTTTCCAGAACGAGAGTGGGAATTAAAGTCTCCACCAATTAGCCATTTACCGTGCTGCAGATCTGGTATCGTACGCAGCCATTTTGTATTTTGGTCATTTGGACCTGTTGGCAGGTAGACTGACAAAACATTCAAGATTAATGAATTACTGAATTGTACTGTGGCGGCACAAGCGTGTAAGTCTTCAGTTGATGTTAAAAAAGGGGACGTAAATATGTGATACTGTAACTCTTTAAGTACGTATATAGCAGTGGCTACCTTCTTCCCGGAATTCCCGAAGTCATATATTGGAGGATAATAATAATTTTGAAAGTTGGGAAGTTTGGTTGGCATAACATTAAGCGACTGTAGAATCAGAACTTCACACTGATTTGATACGAGGAAATGCTCCAGGTATGCGGAATTGGTGGAAATAGATCTACAATTCCACTGTAAAAATTTGATTTGTGATTGTTGGCACATTTTCATTGTTGGCTAATCTCTTATTTTAAATTAATGGTTATTTGTTTGATAATCACGAATACTTTAGTTTTCTGTGTACAAGAAAAATGGCTAGAAAAAAAAACCCATTAATTACTTAGACCACTAATGAAAGGTAGAAAAAAGATGTAGTTAAAACTAAGGGGAAACAGTCCTTCTAATAGAGATAAGAGTTAGATTCAGAACAGAAATAAGTAAATAAAAATAACTAAAACAATGGTATACACGTCTTCAAATGTACAGAGAATATAGTCTGGCTGAGTCCTGATAGTCTGACTAAATCCTAGTGTTTATAGACTTTGAACAAGAGAATTGTCAGAGATGACGAGGGAAAAGTCCTGTGACATGAAACGTTGATAACTGTAGATCTACTAAAACATATTGTATGGCAGCCACCACGGTTCGCAGGTGTCAAAATGGTGGAACGGTCCTCGGTGGAATCTAGAGGCGTGTAGCCGTGCAGATCGTGATCCTGGTGTCCTCCTTGGGGTCTCCCAAAACAGATCCCGAACGTGTCTTCCTAGGTTCCCCGCTAAGACGCTGCTTCCTCTGGCAGTGGGGTGAATACTGTCGTGAAGGAACTGCTGGTTAGTTCGAAGGTTTTCGTGGGAGACAAATGATAAGTTTTTTATGTTAACAAGCTCAGCAGATAAGAATGCATTAAACAAATTTCGCTGAACCTCCGTACGTGCATGTCGTACAGGGGCGATCTTGCTGATGACTATCTTTGATTTTGGGTATGTTTGTGCTACATGTTTGATTTTAGAAGCGAGATTGTGAGTTGTTGTTGCGATATCTTTGTTAATATTCAATTCGTGGACACCACAGTGGAGAACAATACAGTCTGCATGATTGTCAAATTTGGATAGTGTCTCGTCTAAAGAACTTTTCATATCGTTAATGTCATTCACAGGACACGCGTCTCCTTCGAAGCCATAAGATTGTCCCAGTCTTCTTGAATTGATATCTCTCAAAACCGAGTCGTGGATTGTCAGAACATACGGAAGGTCGTGGTTCTTTTCACATCGTTCTGATATCTTTTTAGGGTGTGACGTTGCACATTTTTGCTGTAAGGTGACGTCTGTAACTTTTTTGATGTCATGGTGTTGTTCTATTCCGTCTTTGATTTTCTTTTCGGTCAATCTTTTCGCTGGCTTAGAGTTGCTGCTAGGCCTATTGCTGTTAAGCCTAGTTTTTGTTGTGTCTGATTGTTGTGGCTGTTGGTCGGCCTGCCTGCGTGTGTGTTGCTGTTTGAGAACTTCTGCGTACGTGGGATGTGGTTCAGTGAGGTCTGTCTGTGTTTGACGGTTGCTGGTTACCTTGGTTGGGGCGGTCACTGTCGACTGGATCTTGATCTGTGTAAGCACTGTCCTTTCTAAGGAACGAACTTGGTTTTGCAGATCCAGTACGATATTTTTCAGGTCAACAATCGTACTGGAGAGGTCCGTAGAGCTGAGAACAGGTGTGGTGTTAGCTGTCCCGCTCGGCGTGCCAGTGGTAACCCCGGTCGACTTGCCATTTGGAGGGGCATTGTTCTTCTCGTTGCTGGTCGGTGGCCCTTCCTGATCAGTCAGTTGTTGTGTGTGTGTGCATGCTAATGTACACAAGTTCTGTTGTTGTTTTTTCTGGAAACTTACTCAAAATACACTTCCGCATATTCAATATACACATTGTGTGACACCTGAGGCTAATAAGAGTGCTCCAACAGGCTAAGATGGCAGAGTCTCAGGGCATCACTCCAGTGTTTATCCACCAGTTGTAGATCTCTGGTCATTGCAGATTAAATGGACATTGCTTTCTGAATGTGCAAAATATACATTTGGAGAATTGATGGAAAGTATTACAGCAAAGAAACTTGCCAAGGATCTAGAAGAAGGGGAAAAAACCCCACTGCCTTCAAAACAAGATGGATTTAGAACAGGAATAAATGCATGTTTCAGAAGTTGCTTACAAAGTTTATAAACGATTCCAAACTATAAGAAACGTTTGCTTTAGCTGGTTCACACTGCTCATGGACTTTAGAGTTTGTTCAAGAGGGATTCATTGCACTTGGACAGTCCCATAAGCGCTCCACCCAAATCTGCCAGAAATTATTTAGCAGACATCTTGGGCTTGCACAAAACTATGTGCTGGCAAGATCTTGAAATAGGGAAGGGGGAGATTATTAAATGTAAAAGGTAATGGCTTGCATGTACACTATGCACGTCATAATTTGCCATTAACCCTTTGACTCCCGCACCCTGTCCACCGGCATGCTGCATTGCCAACCATGCTAGCAAAGCAAAAACTTGACCTTTTGATTCCCTCACCCTATCCGCCAGCTTCCAGTGTGCGGGAGTCAAAAGGATTAAGCGAGTTATACTCTCATGAACTTGATACAATTATAGTGTCTTCAACTGAGGTAGTCATCACTGTCAGACAGTTTCACATGTGTTTCATCCAAACTTGCCTACGGTTATAGATCTGGCAAACTCTTTGGGCCTGCGGAAAACACTGGACTTGATAGGGGGAGATCTATGGAACTAACATCACCAGAATGATGGGAGCAATAATGTGAGCATTGATCAAGGCAGCTTTTATATTGTGGGCCAGGAGTAAACTAGAGATAGTTAGATCTTGAATTTTTGGCTCTGTTATAATCAGACCCACTGAGATCATCATCATCATCATCATCATCATTCATGTGTGGTGCCGCATGGCGTTGGTGATCATGGCCCTCCACACAAATTTATCCCCTGTCGCTGCAAGTTCATCTCTCACCCTCTCTGTCCTCAGCCACCCTGCAAGTCTGTCCAGTATTTTCTCCCTGGGTCTACCTGGTGCCCTGTCCCTCCAGACCTGCTGCTGCAACCAGGTGCTCCTATTCTCCCCTCCCTACAAAATGTCCTATAAATGTACCCACTGAGATATAGTATTAAAATAATACTGTGTCTGGTTCAGGACAAAGACACAAACGTTGAGCCATGGCGTGTTGCAAGAAAGAGAGTGAGTGTTGTGGCAAGCCCACAGTCATGAAGGACTCGGAGGAAGCTGTGCATGACTCGGTGAAGCAGTACTATGGGAAGGAAGTGAAGAGTAAGGACGACATCCAGACAGGCGTCAACTGTCTCGTGGTCACCAACATGGCCGCCCATGTGCGTGAGGCCTTGTCACTGGTTCATGATGAGGTCATCAGCAGGTCAGTATCCCATAAATTAATTGACTAATTATTTGATTGATTCATTCATTTTGTTGTCGTCAGCAACATGACAGCCCATGTGCATCAGGCTGTCTCATTGGTGGATGTTTAAGTCACTATCAGCAGGCAAGTTTGATTGATTGATTGATTGATAATGGATAGATTGATTATGGATTAACTGATAGATTGATTTCTTGCATGATTGAGTGCAGTAGCTGAGTGTGCACATTGATTGATCTTTCTTTTTTTTTTTAGGGGTGGTGGTGGCAGGGGGCAGTTATTGACTTATTGGTTGTTGAATTGATTGATGCTTCAGTTAATCCATGGATTGATTTGTTTGAGTGATTGAAATCACAATAATAAATCCTTAGTAATTGCATTAAAATGAAATTACAGGTTTTACACTTTTGGTACAGGTGTGATATTACAGCTGTCGCAATAATGCTACGCTGTCAACAGTAAGATTTCAGCTAATTCAAGTGTTACATTGATTCACGAATGTTACATACATTATGTCTCTGAGTTACAGTTGCTACAATAGGGATTCAAATGTATCATGTTTACAGTGTTACAATCAGAATACAGATGTTAAAGTGCTGCAATATAGGGGCTGAAGTGTATCATTTTCACAGGTGTTACATAGGTTACAGGTGTTACAGTAATGATACAGTGCTGCAATAGAGATTCAAGTGTATCATGTTTACAGGAATCACAGGTTACAGTTGTTACAATACTGATACAGTGCTAGAATAGGGGCTTAACTCACTCGGTACGACGGAACGCTATAGCGGTCATGAAGAAAGGCACGGTTGCGTACGACGGAATGCTTATAGCGGTTTCGATAATTAAACATTTTTCGACGCTCCCCTTTAGATGCTGCACGCCTATCATAGCCACACTGGTCACTGCAAACATGTCAAGGGTCAAAGGGAAAGTTACTTCGTGAGATTCCGTAGCCATACACTCGTCAGGAAACGATTGACTTCGGCAACCTACACAACTGGCTAATCTGCATTCGTGTCGAAAATGGCGTTGCAGGCGAGTACGAGTTTTCGAACAAAGTAGATCACGACGGTGGCGTTTTACTGCTGCTGAAGTGATTAAAGTGCTTCAGACTGAAGGATTGGACATCGAAGAGTATGATGAAGATAATGGTGAAAGTGTATCAAGTGATGGAAGCTGCCAGCAAGGAGGAACTGACAGTGACCCAGTTTCAGATGACAGTGAAGTGGAAGGGGGAGGTGGGCGTACATGTCACGAGAGGCGAGCGGTCAGCGGGTCAAGCACAGTGAGTCGCATGTCTGATGGAGTTTTGTTCACTTTCCTATGCATGACTGGCACGAAGATTTTAGCTTTTCTCCCACTTTGCCTCTGTTCTCTGGCTCTTGTGGCCTGCATGTCCCAGTTCAGTGCCACGCCCCCTTTGATTTCTTGAATCAGTTTGTGACAGAAGACTTTCTAAATTCCATTGTCATAACAGAAGGCATAAGAGAACTGAGTGGCAAGCAGAATGAGCACTTCTCCTGACCTTCTCACCTTTGATTGTGTGTTCATGGAGCTGATCAGCGTGTGTGACTGTACAGTGATCCTGACCACAAAATTTGGGGTATTTTCAACATGGCACATGACGAAGAAATATTCAAGGAAGAACTTCAATATTTTGACATGAACTAACCCAGCATGTAAATATTCAGATCTGAAAGTTTCATTTTGATCCTTTATGTTTTGTATTTTTTGTGATTTTTTTCCTAACCCTTCAAAATGGGCCGTACCTGGGGAAATGCAAGGGGAAAAACGCTCCGTACCGAGTGAGTTAAGGGTATTGTTTTCACAGGTGTTATATAGGTTGCAGGTGTTACAATACTGATACAGTGCTGCACTAGGAATTCAAGTGTATAATTTTCATTAGTGTTGCATCAGGTTACAGCTGTTACAGTAATGATATAGTGCTACATAACAGTAGGGGCTTATGTGTGTCATTTTTACAGATGTTATATAGGTTACAGATATTTCAATCAGGTTACAGGTGTTTCAATAATGATACAGAGCCACAATAGGGGCTTTTGTGTATCATTTTACAGGTGTTACACTCAGGTTACAGGTATTACAATCAGGTTACAGGTGTTACAATCAGGTTACAGGTGTTAGAATAATGAGACAGTGCTACAATAGGTGCTTTTGTGTATCATTTTACAGGTGTTACACTAAGGTTACAGATATTACACTCAGGTTACAGGTGTTACAGTAATGAGACAGGGCTACAATAGGGGCTTAAGTGTATCATTAAATACGGGTCTTGCAATCAGGTCAGCAGGTTTTAACAGTCAGAGTGCAGATGTTACAGTCAGGATACACATGTTACAACCAGGTTACAGGTTTTAAAGTCATGATACAGTGCTATATAGGGGCTCTTGTGTATCATTTTTGCAGGTGTTACAATCAGGTTATAGGTGTTATAATAGGGTTATAGATATTAAAATAGTGTTAACCCTTTGACTCTGCACCCTGTCTACAGCACCTTGCACTGTCAACCATGCTAGCAAAAGAAAAGGTTAACCCTTTGACCCTCTCACTGTATCCATCAGTTTCCTGCAGGAAGCTGGTGGATAGGGTGAGGGAGTTGAAGACTTAACCCTTTGACTCCCGCGCCCTGTCCACTAACTGCAAAAACTTAACCCTTTGACTCCCATCAACTTCCTGTAGAAAGTTGGTGGATAGGGTGAGGGAGTCAAAGGGTAAACTTTTTGCTTTGCTAGCATGGTTTACAATGCCGGATGTAGGTGGACAGGGTGCGAGAGTCAAAGGGTTAAGTTTTTGTAGTTGGTGGATAGGCTGCGAAAGTCAAAGGGTTAAAATGCTGCAGTAGCGCTAAGGTGTCATTTTGCCAGGTGTTGCAGTCAGGTTGCAGGTGTTACAGTAATGTTACGGTGCTGCTGTAAATGCTCAGATGTGTCAGTCAGCCTGGTTACAGGTGTTCAGTTGTAATGTTATAGGTATTTCGGCTGTGGGATGGTCATCCCTGAAGCTCTGGAGGGCTGCAATGTCCTTGACCTTGGCAGTGGGAGTGGACGTGATTGTTTTGCTATGAGCAAGCTTGTCGGTGCGTCTGGCAGTGTCGTGGGTGTTGACATGACAGATGAACAGGTAATCATCAAGTGTGTGTGTGGTGTGTGTGTGAGTGTGTGTATGTGTGAGTGTGTGTATGTTTGAGTGAGTGTGTGTGTGTGTTCGTTCGTTCTTTGATTTAACGTCTTTTCACTATAAGTGATATATGTGTGTGTGTGTGTGTGTGTGCATGCGCATGCATGCTGGAGGAGGGGGAGGACAGTCTGCCCACCAAATTGGGATCCATCCTGGTAAATTTAAACTGCCTATCCCTGGAAAGTCTGGGAAAATGTTAAAGCTGTTTGTCCATATGCATCAATCCCTTGTCGCTGCCAGTACATCTTCCACCCTTTGTGTCCTCAGCCACCCTGCATCCGTCCAATATTTCCTCCCTGGGTGTACCTGGTGTTCTCTTTCCCTCCAGCTTTCCTGTTGTGACCAGGTGCTCTAATTTCCCTTTCCTCATAAAGTGGCCTATAAATGTTGCCTGTCTTTTCCTAATCTGCCTTATCAATGATCTTCTCATGTCTGCCTCCATCAAGACTGTCTTGCTTGTTTTCTTTGCTGTCCATGGAACTTCAACATTCTTCTTTGAAACCAAATTTCAGCGGCCTCAATCTTGATCTGGCTTTGCGTGTTGACTGTGATGTCATGACCTAAGTACCTGTAATGTTGACTGACTGTGCTGTGTGTTTCTTGGCAGCTGGCTGTGGCACGGAATACGTGGACTACCACACAGAGAAGTTTGGATACAGTCAGCCCAACGTCAGCTTTGTCACTGGGTACATCGAGAAACTGACAGAAGCTGGCCTGAAGGATAACACCTTTGACATCATCATGTGAGTTTGTTTCAGTTAACGTAAAAAGACAAGCTGTGATCCAGCTTCATGCACGGCGAATACTGATTTTTTTTGGGAAAGTTGTTGATAGTTCAGTTTTTCCCCCCGTAGCTATTGGCTTATTGTTTTGTCCTGCCAGCACATTCGATGCATAACAGTTGCCGATATGCAGCGTTATGTACTGCACAAATTGCACATTTTGTGTTCTGTGGATATGCTTGCTGAATACTTTTTTTGTAATTGATTTTAAGTGTTCCAGTTTTTCATTTGGTGTGAATACTGGTGTATTTTATTTTTCCGTAAGCCACCAGGCACTGGTTGGTCTGGATTGATTTCCTGGGCTTTTTTTGAGCAATACCATCTTTCCTGGGACCCCACAGTGAGTGGGGATCCATTGGAGGATTACTTTTGGTTACTGACTTGCTGGAAGTCTTGATCAGCTTGGTAGTTGATCATTCTCTAAGACCTGATGAACATGGAGGGCATCTGAAAGGAAGACCATTTTAGTCTTTAGTATTATGAATCATGGAGGCTGCTTGCATGAGTGACTTCTTTTCTGCTTGGTAGTTGGAGCAGCGTTTGTCCATAGAAACACTTCTTTTTCTGCTTGGTAGTTTGGAGCAGCGTTTGCCCATAGAAACACTTGCAGGTGTTGTTCGAGTCCTTTGGAAGTTCATGAGGATGCGGACTCCCCCAGTGGTCACAGCATTTGTGGCTCACTCATCAGTTGAGTACAGTTTTTTTGCATGTGATGATTGTGGTGATAAGCGTGCCTTAAGTGCATTTCAAACTTAGGACCTTATGTTATCATTTCCTGTAAAAGACAATTACATCTACTCATTTTGTTGGAAGGGTGTGTGTGTATGTGTGAGCGCGCGCCGCGCGCGTGTGTGAGCACGCGCGCGCAGCTGTGTGTGTGTGTGTGTGAGCGCGCACGCGTGTGTGTGTGTGTGTCTGTCAATGGAAAGGGGAATCAGATCCTTTTCCTGCTGTGTCATGGTTGTGTGTGTGTGTGTGTGCGCATGTGTGTATGTGTGCACGTGTGTGTGTGTTTCCATTGACTTTAACAGTGTACCTGTGTGTTACAGTTCTAACTGTGTTGTCAACTTGAGTCCTGACAAGAAAGCCGTCCTTACTGATGCACATAGAGTTCTTAAGGTTAGTTCTGTGTGTGTGTGTGGACACATGTATATCTGCATCTGTGTACTTGTGTATATATATATGTATATGTCTCTGGACCCAACATCAGCATTGATGGCACAAGGCTTGGCATGTGTATTTGAGTGTGTGTGTGTGTGTGTGTGTGTGTGTGTGTGTGTGTGTGTGCTGTGTAGATATAATTCATGTTTTGTGTGTGTGTGTGTGTATGTAGATATAATTCATGTTTTGTCTCTGTGTGTGTGTGTGTGTGCGCGCCGTGCGTGCGTGTGTGTATGTGTGGGTGTAGATATAATTCATGTTTTGTGGTGCGTGTGTGTGTGCATGTAGATGTAATTCATGTTTTGTGTTGTGTGTGTGCGCGCGTGTGTGCGCGTGCGCGTGCATGTGTGCGTGCAGATATAATTTATGTTGTGTGTGTTGACAGGAGGGGGGAGAGCTATACTTTAGTGATGTGTACACTGACACGTACCTGTCTGACTCCATCAGGAAGCACCGGGTTCTCTGGGGTAAGGTTATAATTTTTTTCCCCCCAGACTTGTTTTAACATTTGTTATTAATTATGGTAACATTTGTTTTGATTATGTAATATTGGTTGTGATAGTATGATAGCATTTTGTTGTGACTATGACAACATTTGTTGTGGTTATGATAACATTTATGATTAAGATAACATTTAAGATTATGATAATATTTGCAGTAATTGTGATAACATTCATTGTTATTATAATGTTTGTTGTAATTATGATAATGTTGTAATTATAATAACATTCATTATTATGATAATGTTTGTTGTAATTATGATAATGTTTATTGTAATTATGATAACATTCATTGTTATTATAACATTTGTTGTAATTATGATATTGTTAGTTGCAATAGTGATAACATTCATTGTTATTACGATGACTGTTGTAGTGATTATGATAACCGTTGTTGTTGATTATGATAATATTTACCTCTGTCTGTGGTATTGATTTTTAGAGCTAAGTGTGAGTATGAATTTCTTACATCATCATGTATAAAAATTCCTTACACCATTATGTATTAAACACAGATGAATATTCTTGTTTTTCCAAATCTAGTATTCGAGTGTAAAAACAATATAAATTGTACTGACCAGTGTTTAGCCTTCACTTAGAACTTACAAAACACACATATCTAACCTGCTGTAATGTAGTTTATTCCAAAATGAAATCAATTATTAAACCTTGCTGACACCAATGGACAGAATGCCTGGGGACATCTGATCAGTGAGTGCCCACAGTCTCCATATGACCAGAGAAACGTACACAAATGCCAACATTCACACCGCGTTGCTTTAAATACTCAGACACTAAGTAAAAAATAGTCTCAGTTTCAATTTCAGTTTCTCAAGACGACGTCTCCGCGCTCGGAATGAATTCCATATGCCATAACATCACAGGTGCCATGTGTATGGTGATCCTGGCACACAAGTCTTAAGCCTGCTCATAAACCCATGAGCTGGCGAGGTCCTGAGGCCCTACCTAGACTATGTTTTACCTAGTCAATATTTTGTACTGGTATTGAATCAGCCTATCACTGGAATAATCTTGGTTACATGTAAATGACATGTGTATCATAAAAAAAAAAACACAACTAGCTATTCTATATAAACCCGTCTCTCATGACGGAAAGACCCCCCCCCCCCCCCTCCCTCCACAGTCAATGCACAAAGCCTCAGTTGTCTATCAACTAGGTGAAGACAATATTTTCTTAATCATTGCCCTGTCAGTCTGTTGTTCATTCCGAGAAAAGAAAAGAGGAAATAGGTATACATGTGAGTAAGGGATAGTCTAAGATTTATTAAAATCATCATGTGTATGTTGTGAAGAATAAAAATCAAAGTCATCACACCTGTAGTGTAAAGCAGAAAAATTAAAATCATCCAAGATATATATGATGGAAATCATAAACACTGAAACCAGTCACAGCGTGTATTATGTAAAACATGAAAATTAAAATCATCCACCACATGTATAATGTAAAACATGAAAATTAAGATGGTCCACCTCCTGTATGATGGAAGACGTAAACATTAAAATCATCAACCTCATGTACGATGTAAAACATAGAAAAATTGAAATCAGTCATATGTTGCGTGATATCATCTTGAGTGAACTGAATCTTGAGCAGACTGAACTCACTTTTGTATGTGTGTGTGTACATATGTGTGTGTACATATGTGTGTGTGTGTGTGTGTGTGTGTGTGTGTGTGTGTGTGTGTGTGTGTGTGTGTGTGTGAGTGTGTGTGTGTGTATGTGTGTGGTGTGTGTATGTGTGTGGTGTGTGTGTGTGTGTCTATGCATGTGTGTGTGTCTGTGCATGTGTGTGTGTCTATGCATGTGTGTATGTGTATGTGGTGTGTCTGTATGTGTGTGTGTGTCTATGCATGTGTGGTGTGTGTATGTGGTGTGTGTGTGTCTGTGCATATGTGTGTGTGTTTGTGCATGTGTGTGTGTATCTATGCATGTGTCTATGCATGGGTGTTGAGTGAGTGTGTGTCTATGCATAACTTTTGTGTATGTATGTATGTGTGTGTCTGTGCATGTGTGTGTTGTGTGTGTGTGTGTGTGTGTGTACAGGTGAATGTATCTCAGGAGCTCTACACTGGCAGGACCTGTACCAGGTGGCCCAGCAGGTGGGCTTCAGTCAGCCGCGACTGGTCTCCACCAAAATGGTCAACGTCAGCAAATTCGCCGATCTCCTCGGTAAGTCCATCTGTAATGATAATCATCATCATCATCCAGTGCCTTGCCACATGACGTTGGCGATCATGGCCCTCCATATGCATCTATCCCTTGTTGCCGCAAGCACATCTTCCACCCTCTCTGTCCTCAGCCACTCTGCAAGTCTGTCCAATAATTTTTCAATGAAGTTCCAATAAAGTTTCTGAAGTACATACACGGAGATTTGTTAGTGTGTTTCTGTGTGTGTCTGAGATACACAACAGGAAAGTTTGTGTTAGTGTGTTTCTGTGAGTGTCTGAAATATATAACAGGAAAGTTTGTGTTAATGTGTTTCTCTGAGTGTCTGAAATATATAACAGGAAAGTTTGTGTCAGTGTGTTTCTGTGAGTGTCTGAAATACACAACAGGAAAGTTTGTGTCAGTGTGTTTCTGTGAGTGTCTGAAATACACAACAGGAAAGTTTGTGTCAGTGTGTTTTTGTGAGTGTCTGAAATACACAACAGGAAAGTTTGTGTCAGTGTGTTTTTGTGAGTGTCTGAAATATATAACAGGAAAGTTTGTGTTAGTGTGTTTCTCTGAATGTCTGAAATATATAACAGGAAAGTTTGTGTTAATGTGTTTCTGTGAGTGTCTGAAATACACAACAGGAAAGTTTGTGTTAGTGTGTTTCTGTGAGTGTCTGAAATATATAACAGGAAAGTTTGTGTTAGTGTGTTTCTGTGAGAGTCTGAGATATATAACAGGAAAGTTTGTGTCAGTGTGTTTCTGTGAGTGTCTGAGATATATAACAGGAAGGTTTGTGTTAGTGTGTTTCTGTGAGTGTCTGATGTAGGGGGAAAAAAAAACAGGGGGAAAAAAAAACACAACAGGAAAGTTTGTGTCAGTGTGTTTCTGTGAGTGTCTGTTAAAGTATATAAAAGAAAGATTTGTGTTAGTGTGTTTCTGTGAGCGTATGAAATGTGTACAGGAAGATTTGTGTTTCTTTGAGTGTCTGAAATACAAAACAGGAAGATTTGTGTTTCTTTGAGTGTCTGAAATACAAAACAGGAAGATTTGTGTTTCTTTGAGTGTCTGAAATACAAAACAGGAAGATTTGTGTTTCTTTGAGTGTCTGAAATACATAACAGGAAAGACTGTGTTAGTGTGTTTCTGTGAGTTTCTAAAATACATACTGGAAGATATGTGTTTCTGTGAGTGTCTGAAATACCCAACAGGAAGATTTGTGTTTCTGTGAGTGTCTGAAATACCCAACAGGAAGATTTGTGTTTCTATGAGTGTCTGAAATACCCAACAGGAAGATTTGTGTTTCTATGAGTGTCTGAAATACCCAACAGGAAGGTTTGTGTCAGTGTGTTTTCTGTGAGTGTCTGAAATACCCAACAGGAAGGTTTGTGTCAGTGTGTTTCTGTGAGTGTCTGAAATACCCAACAAGAAGATTTGTGTTTCTGTGAGTGTCTGAAATACCCAACAGGAAGATTTGTGTTTCTGTGAGTGTCTGAAATACCCAACAGGAAGATTTGTGTTTCTGTGAGTGTCTGAAATACCCAACAGGAAGATTTGTGTTTCTGTGAGTGTCTGAAATACCCAACAGGAAAGTTTGTGTTAGTGTGTTTCTGTGAGTGTCTGAAATACCCAACAGGAAAGTTTGTGTTAGTGTGTTTCTGTGAGTGTCTGAAATACCCAACAGGAAAGTTTGTGTTAATGTGTTTCTGTGAGTGTCTGAAATACCCAACAGGAAGGTTTGTGTTAATGTGTTTCTGTGAGTGTCTGAAATACCCAACAGGAAAGTTTGTGTTAATGTGTTTCTGTGAGTGTCTGAAATACCCAACAGGAAGATTTGTGTTTCTGTGAGTGTCTGAAATACCCAACAGGAAGATTTGTGTTTCTGTGAGTGTCTGAAATACCCAACAGGAAGATTTGTGTTTCTGTGAGTGTCTGAAATACCCAACAGGAAGGTTTGTGTTTCTGTGAGTGTCTGAAATACCCAACAGGAAGATTTGTGTTTCTGTGAGTGTCTGAAATAGCCAACAGGAAGGTTTGTGTTTCTGTGAGTGTCTGAAATACCCAACAGGAAGGTTTGTGTTTCTGTGAGTGTCTGAAATACCCAACAGGAAGGTTTGTGTTTCTGTGAGTGTCTGAAATACCCAACAGGAAGATTTGTGTTTCTGTGAGTGTCTGAAATACCCAACAGGAAGGTTTGTGTTTCTGTGAGTGTCTGAAATACCCAACAGGAAGGTTTGTGTTTCTGTGAGTGTCTGAAATACCCAACAGGAAGGTTTGTGTTTCTGTGAGTGTCTGAAATACCCAACAGGAAGGTTTGTGTTTCTGTGAGTGTCTGAAATACCCAACAGGAAGATTTGTGTTTCTGTGAGTGTCTGAAATAGCCAACAGGAAGGTTCATATCAGTGTGCAGGTGCCACTTACATATGTGGACATACAAATAGTTGTATGCAGACAAAATTATATGAAATCATGTATCGTTTTATACAACATGGATGCATATTGTGTTTTGTGTGCAGGAGATGCATCATGTCAAGTTTTCTGAAATGAATTGTGTTTATTGACAGAAAAGGTTCCATGAAGTGAAGTGTGTCAAATAAATTTAACAGAGGTATATGTTGTGTGTGCAGGTGAAGACATGTTTGTGTCAAATAGATTTAACAGAGGTATATATGTTGTGTGTGCAGGTGAAGGCAAGTTTGTGTCAAATTAATTTAACAGAGGTATATATGTTGTGTGTGTGCAGGTGAAACCAAGTTTGTGTCAAATTAATTTATCAGAGGTATATGTTGTGTGTACAGGTGAAACCAAGTTTGTGTCAAATTAATTTAACAGAGGTATATATGTTGTGTGTGCAGGTGAGGACATGTTTGTGTCAAATTAATTTAACAGAGGTAAATATGTTGTGTGTGCAGGTGAGGACATGTTTGTGTCAAATTAATTTAACAGAGGTGTATGTTGTGTGTGCAGGTGAAACCAAGTTTGTGTCAAATAAATTTAACAGAGGTATATATGTTGTGTGTGCAGGTGAAGCCATGTTTGTGTCAAATTAATTTAACAGAGGTGTATGTTGTGTGTGCAGGTGAGGACATGTTTGTGTCAAATAGATTTAACAGAGGTAAATATGTTGTGTGTGCAGGTGAAACCAAGTTTGTGTCAAATTAATTTAACAGAGGTATATATGTTGTGTGTGTGCAGGTGAGGACATGTTTGTGTCAAACAAATTTAACAGAAGATATGTTGTGTGTGCAGGTGAAGCCAAGTTTGTGTCAGTCACTTACCGTTTGTTTAAACTGCCAGCGACTGATCGAGCTGCAAGTCAGGTGACCTACAATGGAGGAATCCTGGGAAATCCTGAGAAACTTCCATTTGACCATGCAGTCACTTTCCAGGTAACCCCCACCCCCTCCCATCCAATGTTTCCAATCAGAAAACAGAATGTCACACAATACCATACAATGATTTCTACGAGTCCAGAAGGGGACAAAAAACAAGTCAGACCCACGTGCCTTCTGGCCTGCACACGCTTAAAATCCCACGGCAGTGGAAAATTGTGAAGAGCAGGACATTTGTCTGGCTACTTCGTCACATGCCTACTCCCCTCCTGCAGGGCTTAAAACGTTCCACGTCTGGGCGGAATTCCGCGATTTCGGTTTGTCAAAAAAAACAAAAAAAAACGAAAGGAGCAAGGCATCCGTGGTCGGCTTGCAAGCGTTCATAGCAATAGCGCGCCAGTTATGGCCCCTGATTTTTCTTGGAAGAAGTTTCTGGTCGGACTTCTTGGAAAAAACAAAATATATCTTCCTGTAATAATTATGTGTTTACAGCAATTTTTATGCACTAAATATCTTGAAATTATGTCCAGAAAGCGCGAAATGGCATAGATTTACACTTGGTTTTTAAAAAATTTTCCCGGGGGAGCATGCCCCCAGACCCCCCTAGTTTCAGTGTTTTTTTCCCTCCTCCTGTTTTAAGTCCTGCTCCTGTCTGTCCCCTCCCAGTTTGCATGTGTTTTGCCCCTCAGAGATTTGGCCTGTCGTTGTTGATGACTGCTTTGGTGAATGACGAATCGAGTATGCATGCTTTGATATGTGTACTTAATTTTCTTTTTTTTTCCAGTTGAAGTTTTGTATGTTTTGAAGCGTTTATAGCCCTGATATGGCTCTACGCAGCTGGGTTTTAAACAGCAACAACAATAACAACAATTCCTCATCCTTTTTTTAAAACTCTTTCCCTACGTAATTCAGCTTTGCAAATCTTTTCCAAACCAGTGCTTATGCCTGACCACACAGTGGTTGCCTGTATAGGTGTTTTGGCAAGTTTCATTGTGTGTTTTCTGTGGTAGGATCATATCCTCTGTTATTTGTTTGATGATAATGGCTACCTGGCTGAACCTGTCTCTCAGTGAAAAAAAAAAGCTACTTACTGTGTAGCTTTCATCGGCGATCCCGCCGACTTCTTCAGCGCAACTGCTGGGTTGAGAACTGGCTTCAGTGCGCACCGCCGTGAGCGAACTCACGACAGTGCGACTGAATAAGTGAGGAGTACACCGATGGCAGGTTGTGTCGGCCCCGGTCACGGTTGAGGGTGGGGTTCCTTTCGGCAATGTAAACTGCCTCCTTTACTCCCCTCTGGAACCATCTTGCTTCTTTGTCGAGAACTTGCACACTGTCCTTTTCAAAGTGGTGTTGGGTGTGGGTCAGATGTTCTCCCACTGGAGAGGACTCACGTTTGTGTTCTTTTAATCTTTTGTACAAGTTGCGCTCAGTTTCGCCAATATAACTATGATAATGAAATTCAGAGAACAGTGCGATGTTTATCACAGTTTCACTTTCTCAGAGAACAGTGCGATGTTTATCACAGTTTCACTTTCTCAGAGAACGGTGCGATGTTTATTTCAGTTTCACTTTCTCAGAGAACGGTGCGATGTTTATCACAGTTTCACTTTCTCAGAGAACAGTGCCATGTTTATCACAGTTTCAGTTTCACTTTCTCAGAGAACAGTGTGATGTTTATCACAGTTTCACTTTCTCAGAGAACAGTGCGATGTTTATCACAGTTTCACTTTCTCAGAGAACAGTGCGATATTTATCACAGTTTCAGTTTCTCAGAGAACAGTGCGGTGTTTATCACAGTTTCACTTTCTCAGAGAACAGTGCGATGTTTATCACAGTTTCACTTTCTCAGAGAACAGTGCGATGTTTATCACAGTTTCAGTTTCACTTTCTCAGAGAACAGTGCGATGTTTATCACAGTTTCAGTTTCACTTTCTCAGAGAACAGTGCGATGTTTATCACAGTTTCACTTTCTTAGAGAACAGTGCGATGTTTATCACAGTTTCACTTTCTTAGAGAACAGTGTGGTGTTTATCACAGTTTCACTTTCTTAGAGAACAGTGCGATGTTTATCACAGTTTCACTTTCTTAGAGAACAATGTGGTGTTTATCACAGTTTCACTTTCTCAGAGAACAGTGCGATGTTTATCACAGTTTCACTTTCTCAGAGAACAGTGCCATGTTTATCACAGTTTCACTTTCTTAGAGAACAGTGCTATGTTTATCACAGTTTCAGTTTCACTTTCTCAGAGAACAGTGCGATGTTTATCACAGTTTCAGTTTCACTTTCTCAGAGAACAGTGCCATATTTATCACAGTTTCAGTTTCACTTTCTCAGAGAACAGTGCGATGTTTATCACAGTTTAAGTTTCACTTTCTCAGAGAACAGTGCGATGTTTATCACAGTTTCACTTTCTCAGAGAACAGTGCGATGTTTATCACAGTTTCACTTTCTCAGAGAACAGTGTAATGTTTATCACAGTTTCAGTTTCACTTTCTCAGAGAACAGTGCGATGTTTATCACAGTTTCAGTTTCACTTTCTCAGAAAACAGTGCAATGTTTATCACAGTTTCAGTTTCACTTTCTCAGAGAACAGTGCCATGTTTATCACAGTGTCACTTTCACTTTCTCAGAGAACAGTGCCATGTTTATCACAGTTTCACTTTCACTTTCTCAGAGAACAGTGCGATGTTTATCACAGTTTCACTTTCTCAGAGAACAGTGCGATGTTTATCACAGTTTCACTTTCTCAGAGAACAGTGCGATGTTTATCACAGTTTCACTTTCTCAGAGAACAGTGTGATGTTTATCACAGTTTCACTTTCTCAGAGAACAGTGCGATGTTTATCACAGTTTCGCTTTCTCAGAGAACAGTGCGATGTTTATCACAGTTTCACTTTCACTTTCTCAGAGAGCAGTGTGATGATTATCACAGTTTCACTTTCTCAGAGAACAGTGTGATGTTTATCACAGTTTCACTTTCTCAGAGAACAGTGCGATGTTTATCACAGTTTCACTTTCTCAGAGAACAGTGCGATGTTTATCACAGTTTCAGTTTCACTTTCTCAGAGAACAGTGTGATGTTTATCACAGTTTCACTTTCTCAGAGAACAGTGCGATGTTTATCACAGTTTCACTTTCTCAGAGAACAGTGCGATGTTTATCACAGTTTCACTTTCTCAGAGAACAGTGCGATGTTTATCACAGTTTCACTTTCTCAGAGAACAGTGCGGTGTTTATCACAGTTTCACTTTCTCAGAGAACAGTGCGATGTTTATCACAGTTTCACTTTCTCAGAGAACAGTGCGATGTTTATCACAGTTTCACTTTCTCAGAGAACAGTGCAATGTTTATCACAGTTTCACTTTCTCAAGATGACGTGTCCGCACTCGGAACGAATTCCATATACGCTAACGTCACAGGTGCCACGTGTATGGTGACCGTGGCACATGCCTTAAGCCTGCACATAAACCCATGAGCTGGCCAGGTCCAGAGGTCCTACCTAGACTATGTTTTACCTAGTCTGTATTTCATACTGGTATTTTATCAGCCTACCACTGGAATAATCTGGGTTACATGTAAATGACATGTGTATGTGTGTATCTTACCTTCAAAAAGGAATATATATATAAAGTAAATAAAAAGACGATTAAAGGTCTGAATCACAACACAACTTGCTATTCTGTATAAACGTGTCTCACATGACAAAATCCCCCAGTCCCACCCCCCGTTAGTCAGTGCCCAAATGCTCAGCTGTCTGTCAACTAGGTGAAGCCAATATTTTCTTAATCATAGATAGGTAAGTAAGTAGGTAAGCAAGCAAGCAAGTAAGTAAGCAAGCAAGTATGCAGGAATGTGCATACATTGGTTTGCCTGGAATACAGTGGTTTAAACTAACACGTGTTGGCCTGCATTCTTTTGCTGTCTCAAGACCGTCAGCCTGGAATAGACTTCTGCTCTGCCTTTGCCTAACACCTACACTTTTTGCATTTCAATCCAATTTAAAACCCACCTCTTTTCCCAACAATGAATTTTACAACTACTTCTTTCTCTCAGTCAGTGTATCAAATATTGTAAGGTGGTCTTTGTCGATTGTATGTGTATGCCTGGTGCGTGAGTGCACTTTGATTTGAATTGTCTAGATTTGGCGCCGTATAAATACTGTAATTATTATCATTATTATTTTTAATATTTTTGTTATTATTATTATTACTGTTGTTGTTGTTATTATTATTATTATTATTATTATTATTATTATCATTATGCCTGGAATTATGGCGTCTTTGGGTCAAGTCTTCCTTCATTCTCTGTTCCTATTTTTAGGCCAGAACCTCCCCCATGGGGATGCCAGGGGCTCTTTCAGTATAAATAGTATCCCCACCTTTTGGAAATTCTGTGCTAGAAATTTCCTCTTTTCTGTCACTCTCTTTGTTTCTTTCTTCCTCCTTTGCTGTCTGTCATTTCTTCCTGTGATTTTCTGCCTTGCTGGTCCATTCACCTGTCTGTGCTTGATAAAGTCTTACGTAGTTTTTCTTAGGATCGATAATTGGGTACATGTATTAAATGCATTTTTGGCTCTAGGGAGGTGAGATATGCGAAAGCAATTTTAGGTTATTTAGTCCTGTTTTTATATATGTTTTGGTGTCCTTAGGTATGCTTAAATTTGAATTCAAGTGTGGTTTTTTTTAAATCCCCTGTGCGATAACTTTGATGGGATGGTCAATGCCAGGATTATGTTCTTAGATTATGTACGTGAATGCATTGATATGTGTACGTCATTTTCTTTTGTTTTTCTTCCAGTTGAAGTATTGTGTATGTTTTGAACTGGTTATAGCCCTGATATGGCTCTACGCAGTCGGCTGGGCTTTAAACAACAATAACAATAACAGTTGTAGAACCAATAGTTTTAGGCAGTGTGATGACTAAACCAGAACACAGTGTAGATATGTGACGGGTGTTGTGAAAACTTGGTTTGAGTTACTGTGTGAAAATCAGATCAGGACAGACAGTTGGTACCAGGTACTGTACTAGGCTGAAGTTGTGTGTTAAAGTTTGTACCAGACATCTAGATATTGTGTTGTGTGTTAATTTTTGAACCAGGGTGTTTTGTGTTAATGTTTGTACAAGTGTATTGTGTGTTAATATTTGTACCAGTGCGTTGTGTGTTAATATTAAATTTTGTGTCAGTGCATTGTGTGTTAATATTTGTACCAGTGCATTGTGTGTTAATATTTTTACCAGTGCATTGTGTATTAATTTTTGTACCAGTGCATTGTGTAATTTTTGTACCAGTGCGTTGTGTGTTAATTTTTGTACCAGTGCATTGTGTGTTAATTTTTGTACCAGTGCGTTGTGTGTTCATTTTTGTACCAGTGCATTGTGTTAATTTTTGTACCAGTGCATTGTGTGTTAATTTTTGTACCAGTGCGTTGTGTGTTAATTTTTGTACCAGTGCATTGTGTGTTAATTTTTGTACCAGTGCGTTGTGTGTTAATTTTTGTACCAGTGCATTGTGTGTTAATTTTTGTACCAGTGCGTTGTGTGTTAATTTTTGTACCAGTGCATTGTGTGTTAATTTTTGTACCAGACATGTGTAGACATTGTGTTGTGTGTTAATATTTGTACCAGACATGTAGACGATGTGTTGTGTGTCAATTTTTGTACCAGTGCATTGTGTGTTAATTTTTGTACCAGTGCGTTGTGTGTTAATTTTTGTACCAGTGCATTGTGTGTTAATTTTTGTACCAGACATGTACACATTGTGTTATGTGTTAATATTTGTACCAGACATGTAGACAGTGTGTTGTGTGTTAATATTTGTACCAGACATGTAGACAGTGTGTTGTGTGTTAATATTTGTACCAGACATGTAGACAGTGTGTGGTGTGTTAATATTTGTACCAGACATGTAGACAGTGTGTTGTGTGTTAATATTTGTACCAGACATGTAGACAGTGTGTTGTGTGTGTTAATGTTTGTACCAGACATATAGACAGTGTGTTGTGTGTTAATATTTGTACCAGACATGTAGACAGTGTGTTGTGTGTTAATATTTGTACCAGACATGTAGACAGTGTGTTGTGTGTTAATATTTGTACCAGACATGTAGACAGTGTGTTGTGTGTTAATATTTGTACCAGACATATAGACAGTGTGTTGTGTGTTAGTATTTGTACCAGACATATAGACAGTGTGTTTGTGTGTTAATATTTGTACCAGACATGTAGACAGTGTGTTGTGTGGTAATATTTGTACCAGACATGTAGACAGTGTGTTTGTGTGTTAATGTTTGTACCAGACATGCAGACAGTGTGTTGTGTGTTAATGTTTGTACCAGACATGCAGACAGTGTGTTGTGTGTTAATGTTTGTACCAGACATGCAGACAGTGTGTTGTGTGTTAAAGTTTGTACCAGTGCATTGTGTGTTAATATTTGTACCAGATATATAGACAGTGCGTTGTGTGTTAATATTTGTACCAGACATGTAGACAGTGTGTTGTGTGTTCAAGTTTGTACCAGTGCATTGTATGTTAATATTTGTACCAGACATGTAGACAGTGTGTTGTGTGTTAATATTTGTACCAGATATATAGACAGTGTGTTGTGTGTTAATATTTGTACCAGACACGCAGAGAATGTTGTGTGTTATGTTTTGTACCAGTGCATTGTGTGTTAATATTTGTACCTGTGCACTAATTTGTACCATGCAGACAGTGTAATATGTGTTGATATTTGTACCAGTCATGTGAAAAGTATGTTGTGTAATAATAGTGTTCAGTTGTAATATTTGTAACCATGTCACATGTGAAAAGTATGTTGTGTAATAATAGTGTGTTAATATTTGTACCAGTCATGTGAAAAGTATGTTGTGTAATAATAGTGTGTTAATATTTGTACCAGTCATGTGAAAAGTATGTTGTGTAATAATAGTGTGTAATATTTGTACCAGTCATGTAAAAAGTAATGTTGTGTAATATTAGTGTCAATATTTGTACCAGTCATGTGAAAAGTAGTGTGTAATAATAGTTGTTAATATTTGTACAGTATGTAAAAAGTATGTTGTGTAATAATAGTGTGTAATATTTGTACCAGTCATGTAAAAAGTATGTTGTGTAATAATAGTGTGTTAATATTTGTACCAGTCATGTAAAAAGTATGTCGTGTTATAATAGTGTTATATTTGTACCAGACATGTAACAGTGCGTTGTGTTATATTTGTACCTGTCATGTAAAAGTTGTTGTGTAATAACAGTGTGTTAATATTTGTACCAGGTTAACAGCCCAGTAGCTGTTGATGGTGAGTTGGCAGCCATCTTGTCATCTTCACGCTTTGCTCCTTACTTTACCTTCAGCGACACAGGGGCAGTGACCCCTGTGACTCCTGAACCCGTGAGTATCGAATGGATGATGTGAAAGACTGTGATATGTCAGTGATAAATGATGAGTGTGTGATAAATATGAGTAAGGAATATGTTAAGTTATAGATAGATAGATTGACAGATAGATAGAGAGAAATATAGAGAGATAGATGAGGACTTCTGTGTGTTGCAGAAAATGGATAGATAGATAGATAGATGAGGACTTCTGTGTGTTGTAGAAAGTGGATGGATAGATAGATAGATAGATAGATAGATAGATGAGGGCTTATGTTTGTTGCAGAAAGTGGATAGATAGATAGACACACAGACAGACAGACAGATAGATAGATAGATAGATGAGGACTTCTGTGTGTTGCAGAAAGTGGATAGATAGATAGACAGACAGACAGACAGACAGACAGACAGACAGACAGATAGATAGATAGATAGATATATGAGGACATCTGTATGTTGCAGAAAGTGGATAGATAGATAGTTAGATAGATAGATAGATATATGAGGACATCTGTATGTTGCAGAAAGTGAATAGATAGATAGTTAGATAGATAGATAGATATATGAGGACATCTGTATGTTGCAGAAAGTGAATAGATAGATAGTTAGAAATTATATGAGGACATCTGTATGTTGCAGAAAGTGGATAGATAGATAGATAGATATATGAGGACATCTGTATGTTGCAGAAAGTGGATAGATAGATAGATAGATATATGAGGACATCTGTATGTTGCAGAAAGTGGATAGATAGATAGATAGATATATGAGGACATCTGTATGTTGCAGAAAGTGGATAGATAGATAGATAGATAGATATATGAGGACATCTGTATGTTGCAGAAAGTGGATAGATAGATAGATAGATAGATAGATATATGAGGACATCTGTATGTTGCAGAAAGTGGATAGATAGATAGATAGATATATGAGGACATCTGTATGTTGCAGAAAGTGGATAGATAGATAGTTAGAAATTATATGAGGACATCTGTATGTTGCAGAAAGTGGATAGATAGATAGATAGATAGATAGATATATGAGGACATCTGTATGTTGCAGAAAGTGGATAGATAGATAGATAGATATATGAGGACATCTGTATGTTGCAGAAAGTGGATAGATAGATAGATAGATATATGAGGACATCTGTATGTTGCAGAAAGTGGATAGATAGATAGATAGATAGATAGATAGATATATGAGGACATCTGTATGTTGCAGAAAGTGGATAGATAGATAGATAGATATATGAGGACATCTGTATGTTGCAGAAAGTGGATAGATAGATAGATAGATATATGAGGACATCTGTATGTTGCAGAAAGTGGATAGATAGATAGATATATGAGGACATCTGTATGTTGCAGAAAGTGGATAGATAGATAGATAGATAGATAGATATATGAGGACATCTGTATGTTGCAGAAAGTGGATAGATAGATAGATAGATAGATAGATAGATATATGAGGACATCTGTATGTTGCAGAAAGTGGATAGATAGATAGATATATGAGGACATCTGTATGTTGCAGAAAGTGGATAGATAGATAGATGTATGAGGACATCTGTGTATTGCAGAAAGCGAATAGATAGATAGATATATGAGAACTTCTATATGTTGCAGAAAGTGGATCCCTTCCAGAAAGCTGAACCTGTACACTCACTCGACAAGTCACCTTGCTGCAGCTAAGCTGTGACCTTCATCCCAAGGACATCAATGTCCCTGACTGGTGTCCTTGACCCCAAAATGCTGAATGTCCTTTTTCGTCTTTTTTTTTTTTTACCTCAGAGTGTTATCTATTCTTGATCTCTGTCCTTGACCCCAAACTACAATCTGTCCTTGACATCTGTCATGTCCTTTACATTTAATCAGATTTCTTACTTTTTTTGTTTCTTACTTACTTTTATGCTAGTGTTATATGTAACATAATGTTGTTTGACCCTTTGACTCCCGCACCCTATCCACCAACTGCAAAAATTTAACCCTTTAACTCCCTCACCCTATCCACCAGCTTCTTGCTGGAAGCTGGAGGATAGGGTGATGCAGTTAAAGAGTCAAGGTTTTGCTTTGCTAGCATGGTTGATGATGAAGGAATGCTGGTGGAATGTGGGAATCAAAGGGTTAGATAATCTGTCTATATTGCAATCCTTAGGGCTGAAGGTTGTGCACAAACCTATATATGCTTGTGTCAAAAGGTGCTTGCCCAGATCCCTGATGTACTCGAGTGTGTATCTTAAGAGATATGTGAAATGAAATAGTGTGTGTGGTTGTTGCTGTTTGTCTCAAAATATGCATAGCTGAACCATTTTGAAGAAAAGAATTAGAGTGTAATATGGTAAAACTGTGGAAGGTTGACATACAAGTCAGTACACCAATCTGACCTGTATGTTTATAATCACATTAATTTCTATGAATGCATGAAAGGAATGACCAGAGGATGTCATAACATGAAAAGTATTTCTGTTATTGCTTTTGTTCAAAATGATCGTTGAAGTTCTATCGAACATTTGCTGTGTCCTATGTCTGATTGTACCATTTCATGGACTCTGTCAATTTTTAATCAACGTTTGCTTTTAGATAATTAGGTGTACTTTCGTTTAACTTTTTCGCCCTGCGGTGATTTCCCCCTATTACCTTTTTGCCCTGCAGTGGTTTCCCCCTATTACCTTTTTGCCCTGCAGTGATTTCCCCCTATATACCTTTTTGCCCTGCAGTGATTTCCCTCTATATACCTTTTTGCCCTGCAGTGGTTTCCCCCTATTACCTTTTTGCCCTGCAGTGGTTTCCCCCTATTACCTTTTTGCCCTGCAGTGGTTTCCCCTTTTTGCCCTGCAGTGGTTTCCCCCTATTACCTTTTTGCCCTGCAGTGGTTTCCCCCTATTACCTTTTTGCCCTGCAGTGGTTTCCCCCTCTTCATGTTCACTTTTTTGCCCCACTGCCCTCCTGTCCTCCCCCTCCCAGTCTGCGTGTGATTCGTGCCCTGTAGTTCTGGTTGTTGTTGGGCGACTGCTTTGGTGAATGATGAGAATGCACATTTGGTTTGATTCTTGTAATAAGACTTGGCACCGTATGATTGTCATTATGATGATTACTGTTGTGAAAACTTTTTTTAAAAGTGCTAAAATGAATCCTATGTTTTAATATGAAATGAATCCATTGTTTTAATATCTTTGAATTCATTAACTGACAGTATTACATCTTTATTTTACATTTTGCCCAAATGAGTTCTATGTCATTTTTGTTCATTTGTGTTGTATTATATGACTAGTCATTGTAATCTGGTCTGTAGTCATTTTTCTGTCACTTTTGTTCATTTGTGTTGTATTGCACGACTAGTCATTGTAATCTGGTCTGTAGTCATTTTTCTTTTTCTAAGTCAATGTAACGTTTTGTTTCTGCTGTAATCAGTGCAGAGATATTGCACCAATAACAAAACAGCTGATGTGTATTATAGTGCACCATTTTGTTAACTCAAGGCATCATGCTGGCATTAATGTCAAGCCACTATTTGTTGTGGTGTAGTAGTTAGCACCATGTACTAGCGACTGGCAGGTTGTGGGTTCAAATCCCTATCAGTCCCTTCAAAAACCATTGTGAGATTTTTCGGCTTCAGCCGCTTCCACCCTGAGCTGAACGTGATATGGGCTCATTGGGCAGACTGGAACCACACAGTCGAGTTTCATTCGCTTCATAGATGCATCATTAAGGATGTTGCTCAATCATCTGACCAACACCACAGGTGTCTGTATCTCTCGGGTCTGGTTGACACCAGGATATATTATGATAGTAAGCATAGAGTACAGCCCTGTCACACAGTCCCAATCCTAGATGGAACACGTTAGGATTATGATTATCATCCTCATTGCCATCACCACAAAACTGTGCCAGCTTCAGTGGCTATTAAAGTGGCATAGAAATGGGAGGTGGGAGAGGGAGATAAGCATGAAGGAAATCTCGCTAAGTGCAATCATCCTAGAGTCAAAAATAAAATATTAATATCAAGAGATAAGCATGAAGGAAATCTCCCTAAGTGCAATCATCCTAGAGTCAAAAATAAAATATTAATATCAAGCCA
The DNA here is from genome assembly GCA_030674185.1 of Monoplex corrugatus. Classification (NCBI taxonomy): domain Eukaryota; kingdom Metazoa; phylum Mollusca; class Gastropoda; order Littorinimorpha; family Ranellidae; genus Monoplex; species Monoplex corrugatus. Next base: position 14,849,880 of record JAPXFY010000027.1, on the reverse strand, counting down.
ATAACATAAACAAAAAGCACAAATATCAAGTCAATAACAGAACGGCCGGTGTGTGAGGTTGCTCACGATACACCATTTTGTGACTTGATGCATCATACAAACAATACGCAGAGTTGGATTTTTGTCCAAGAGGGATTCAGTGCGCTCAGCCAAATCCGTATCTATACGTGCTCAATCCAAATTTTGCCAGAAATTCTCTAGCAGACTCCCTGCACAAAACTTCTAGGTGCTGGCAATGTCTTGAAATAGGGAAGGGGAAAAGGGATCAATGAAACAATAATACTGTCGGACTGACGCCAGCATTAACCCTCTGACTCCCACGCCCTGTCCACCAGCTTCCTGCATTGTCAACCATGCTAACAAAACAAAAACATAAACCATTGACTCCTTCACCCTTTGCACCAGCTTCCTGCAGGAAGCTGGTGCAGTGGGTGAGGGAGTGAAGGGTTAAGTTTTTGCAGTTGGTGGATAAGGTGTGGGAGTCAAAGGGTTAAGATGGGTAGTGAACAGGCCAGTTTTTAATGTTGCAGGCTGGGATTGATCTGGACATACACATTTTGAATCCATGGCTCTGTCCAAGAAAGGAAGAAAAAAAAGAAAACTAGTCAGTGTGAAATACATGAAAAATTCACTGTTGTTTGCATTTTTGTAACGACATTTTATCATAACCTCAGTTTATATAGAGGGATTTCCGTCTCGGTGAGCTTTTGGTCTATGTTGGCTCCTGCATCTATTTCTACTGTTTTGTGAGATTATCACCACCGTTTCGTGAGATTATTACCCTTATATATATATATATATATATATCAGTAATATTGACACATGTTAAAGATGGTCATTGATTGTAGGAATCTTTTTGCGGGGTTTATCTCTTATACCAGAAAATGATTGTTGAGGCATGTTGCAGATGGCCTCAGCATCAGTTTCTCTTTGTTTCAAATGATTATCAACCTTACACCTTGAAACAGTATTAAACATGTTATAGATTGTTGCTCAATAAATAATACAATGGTTGTGTCACCACAATTTGCTTCTATTTGTGTATTATGCACTGTGATGGGAGCTATTGCTCAAATCTTTTTGGTTTTTGGTTTCAATCATGGACAGTTTTTATTAATCATAAACTTCTCTGTCAGAGTAACTGATTATAATCGTGATTTTCTAAGAACACAATTTTGTCGCAAGATTGAATTGAAACTAGTTGAAAGAAACGGCAACGTGATCTTGTTCAGTGAGTTTGTGAGGTGATCATATCACAGAGTGTGATAAAGAAAGTTTTCTGTGTCTGTACACATGTCTGTGATCATGTCATAGAATGTGACAGATCCGTTTGTCTGCGTCACTATCCATATCTATGATCATATCACCCATGTCTTTGATCCTATCACAGTGTATGACAGAGTATGTTGCCTGTCTCCCAGTCTATGTCTATGATCATTTCACAGAGCTAGTTGCCTGTCTCCCTATGATCATCTCACAGAGTGTGACAGAGCTAGTTGCCTGTCTCCCTGTCCATGTCTATGATCATATCATAATGTGACAGAGCTAGTTGCCCGTCTCCCTGTCCGTGTCTGTGATCATATCACAGTGTGACAGAGCTAGTTGCCTGTCCCCCTGTCCATGTCTACGATCATATCACAGAGTGTGACAGAGCTAGTTGTCCATCTCCCTGTCCATCTCTTTGACCATATCACAGTGTGACAGAGCTAGTTGCCTGTGTCCTTAACCATGTCTGTGATCATAACACAGAGTGTGACAGAGCTAATTGCCTGTCTGTTCATCTTCATGATCATATCAGAGTATGACAGAGCTAGTTGCCTGTCTTCCTATCTATGTTTGTGATCACATCACTGTATGACAGCTAGTTGCCTGTCCATGTCCGTGATCGTATCAGTGTGACAGAGCTAGTTGCTTGTCTTCCTATCCAGGTATATGAACATATCACAGAATGTGACAGTCAGTCGCCTGAGTCATTCTCTGTGTCTATGATCATGTAGGTATGTTGGTAAAGTAAACACGTAATGGCAAAGGATGGGACCCACAGCAACAATGCATGACCACTGTCCAGGTAATCACCTGCTACCACTAACTCTACAGCTGAAAAAAAGAAAGATCTGATCAGCTATTGAACTGAAGTGTCCTTTGCATATGCATTTGTAATTTGTGTGGTTCTCATGATTGATTATTTTGTAGACTACTGTGCATGTGTAATTTGAGTAATTCTAATGATTAGTTATTTTATTTACTATGATTCTTTTCCATTGATTACTTTATCATTATTTCATTTATTATTGATTCTTTTCCATTGATTACTTTATCATTATTATATTTACTACTGATTCTTTTCCATTGATTACTTTATCATTATTTCATTTATTATTGATTCTTTTCCATTGATTACTTTATTATTATTCTATCTACTATTGATTCTTTTCTATTGATTACTTTATCATTATTCTATCTACTATTGATTCTTTTCCATTGATTACTTTATCATTATTCTATCTACTATTGATTCTTTTCCATTGATTACTTTATCATTATTCTATCTACTATTGATTCTTTTCCATTGATTACTTTATCATTATTATATCTACTATTGATTCTTTTCTATTGATTACTTTATCATTATTCTATCTACTATTGATTCTTTTCTATTGATTACTTTATCATTATTTCTTTACTACTGATTCTTTTCTATTGATTACTTTATCATTATTCTATCTACTATTGATTCTTTTCCATTGATTACTTTATCATTATTTTATCTACTAATTCTTTTCTATTGATTATTTTATCATTATTCTATCTACTATTGATTCTTTTCCATTGATTACTTTATCATTATTATATTTACTATTGATTCTTTTCCATTGATTACTTTATCATTATTATATTTACTATTGATTCTTTTCCATTGATTACTTTATCATTATTTTATTTACTACTGATTCTTTTCTATTGATTACTTTATCATTATTATATTTACTACTGATTCTTTTCTATTGATTACTTTATCATTATTCTATCTACTACTGATTCTTTTCTATTGATTACTTTATCATTATTCTATCTACTATTGATTCTTTTCTATTGATTACTTTATCATTATTCTATCTACTATTGATTCTTTTCTATTGATTACTTTATCATTATTCTATCTACTATTGATTCTTTTCCATTGATTACTTTATCATTATTCTATCTACTATTGATTCTTTTCTATTGATACTTTATCATTATTCTATCTACTATTGATTCTTTTCTATTGATTATTTATCATTATCTACTATGATCTTTTCTATTGATTACTTATCATTATATATTTACTATTGATCTTTTCCATTGATTATTTTCATTATTCTATCTACTATTGATTCTTTTCTATTGATTACTTTATCATTATTCTATCTCTATGTTCTTTTCCATGATTACTTTATCATTATCTATCTACTACTGATTCTTTTCTATTGATTACTTTATCATTATTCTATCTACTATTGATTCTTTTCTATTGATTACTTTATCATTTTCTATTACTATATCTTTCTATTGATTCTTTTTTCCTTTTGATTACTTTATCATTATTCTATCTACTATTGATTCTTTCTATTGATTATTTTCATTATTCTATCTACTATTGATTCTTTTCCATTGATTACTTTATCATATTATTATATGATTCTTTTCCATTGATTACTTTTATTTCATTTTATATCTTTATGATTTTATCAATTACTTGATCTTTTCTATTATTTCATTTATTATTGATTTTTATTGTTTTATCATATTCTATCTACTATTGATTTTTTCATTGATTATTTTATCATTATTTATTACTATGATTCTTTTCATTGATTACTTTATCATTATTCTATCTACTATTGATTCTTTTCTATTGATTATTTTATCATTATTCTATCTACTATGATTCTTTTCCATTGATTATTTATCATTATTCTATCTACTACTGATTCTTTTCCATTGATTACTTTATCATTATTCTATCTACTATTGATTCTTTTCTATTGATTATTTTATCATTATTCTATCTACTATTGATTCTTTTCCATTGATTACTTTATCATTATTTATCTCTATGATTCTTTTTCATTGATTACTTATTCATTATTCTATCTACTATTGATTCTTTTCTATTGATTATTTATTCATTATTCTATTACTATTGATTCTTTTCCATTGATTACTTTATCATTATTCTATTACTATTGATTCTTTTCTATTGATTACTTTATCATTATTCTATCTACTATTGATTCTTTTCTATTGATTACTTTATCATTATTTATTCTATTCTTACTATTGATTACTTTTCTTATTGATTTACTTTTCATTATTCTTATCATTATTCTATCTACTATTGATTCTTTTCATTGATTACTTTATCATTATTCTATCTACTACTGATTCTTTTCCATTGATTACTTTATCATTATTTATATCTACTATGATTCTTTTCCATTGATTACTTTATCATTATTTTCTACTATTGATTCTTTTCATTGATCTTACTTTTATTATTTCTTTTATTTGATTCTTTATTTATTTCTTTATCTTTTTTGATTATTATTATCTATTTTGATTTTTTCATGTTTATTCTTATTTTTACTATTATTTTCCTGATTACTTTTATTATTCTATTCTACTATGTGATTTTTCTATTGATTCTTTATCATTATTGTATCTACTTTGATTTCTTTTCAATTGATTAACTTATATTTATCGTATTTGTGTTTATATAACTTATTCTATATTGATTCTTTTCATTGATTACTTTATATTTGATTATACTATACTGATTCTTTTCTATTGATTACTTTATCATTATTCTAATCTACTATTGATTCTTTTCCATTGATTACTTTATCATTATTATATCTACTATTGATTTTTTCTATTGATTACTTTATCATTATTATATCTACTAATTCTTTTCCATTGATTACTTTATCATTATTATATTTAGTACTGATTCTTTTCCATTGATTACTTTATCATTATTCTATCTACTATTGATTCTTTTCTATTGATTACTTTATCATTATTTCATTTACTACTGATTCTTTTCCATTGATTACTTTATCATTATTGTAATATGTCTGTGTGTTTGATGTTTTTAAATTCTTTATGTCTGATTTGTTGCTTTAAACTCTTTATTTGATGCTTTAAACTCTTTTTGTTTGATGGTAGTACTGTGTGTTTGATGTTTTAAATCTTTATTTGATGCTTTAAACTCTTTGTGTTTGATGGTAAAAACACTTGTATCTGTAGTCCTTCCTTTTATGTGTTTTTAATTTCACTGAGTTTCAATAAAGTGTGTTTTCTACAAAAATTATAAACCAAGACTCTGTGGTGTGGTGAGAGCCTGAAATGTATTGATATTACAAAACAGTCATGGACTCGTTAGTGTGTACAAAAATACTGTGAGACTGTCTGGAACTAAAAACTAGGTGCTAACAATATTGTAAACCGAGCCGGAACTGTGTGATGTGTGCTTATGATATTGTAGGGTAAACTAGAAGTACTATGATATAATATGGTAATATTGTGATATAAAAAAAAAAACATGACTGTGTAGTTGTGGTGTATATTTAATGAATGTTGTGGGAAAAACAAGCAGTAAAAAATGTGTGTTAATAGTAGTATGAGATAAATGTGACCTCCCACCACGAAATCAGTCTTAATCAACTCGCAGTCAGTTGAACAGCATTAGGAGCTGAAAAGGTGACTGAGGGTCTATCTAGGGTGTTTTGACTTTTTCTCAAAATTGATTTCTGTAGACTATAATCTATCCCCCACAGAATTTTTTTTCTTGAAAAAAATATTATTAATCAATTGAAAATGGTATTTTAATTCACTGATCGCAGCAGAAAGAACACAATTTCCTACCAAAAGTACCTATTTTTGTCTCTTATTATGAACCGTAACCTGTACAGTACCCGCACATGTAATATACTGACAGAAAGCTCTTTGGTGCATCTTTCAGATAATGACAGCGAAAATTAGAAACAAACTGTGTCAAAGCCACCAAATAAAGAAATTTAAGGAAAATGTGTAGGAGAGCACACAAAAACTTTAGAGGCCATTTTCTCAAAATGGCCGTCATACAGCTTAATGATTTTAAACATACATAACTTCTACATTTTTTTTTAGTACAAGCTTTATTCAAGTACCAAAATAATCAGCAGAATGTACACTTTCCAGTGATATGTATATCTCAAAATGCTAGTTAAGACTGATTTCGTGCTGGCAGGTCACAAATAGACATTGCACATTTTCAGTGTCAGTTTCAGTTTCTCAAGATAAAGTCCCCATGCTTAGTGTGAATTCCATATGCATTGACGTCACTGGCACCATGTGATGGAGAAGATCCAGAATGATTATGGCATAAACCTTAACCCTTTAACCCCTACACCACCGTAAAAACTTACCTTCTGACTCCCTCATCCTATGTACCAGCTTCATGCAAGAAGCTGATGGATAGGGTGAGGGATTTCAAAGTTCAGTGTTTGCTTTACTAGCATGGTTGACAATGTAGGATGCTGGTAGACAGGATGCGGGAGCCAAAAGGGTTAAGCCTGCACCTAAACACCGTGAGCTGGCCAGGTCACAGTATATGGAGACTTTACAGTGTGTGCAAATATAATTGTTCATAAACTAGAATTTTGCAACATCTGCCAGTAATTATTGTGAAATAAGCTGTTGTTGGGTTTTGTTGCTGGTGGTGGTGTTTTGTTTTGCTTGTTTGTTTTTGGGTGGGAGGGGAGAATTTCTTTTTCTTCTTCTTCTCTCTCTTCTCAGTCTCTTTCCATCTCTCTCTCTCTCTCTCTCTCTCTCTCTCTCTTCTCTCTCTCTCTCTCTCTCTCTCTCTCTCTCGAACAAGACAGTCTTGAAGGAGGTAGACACAAGAAGAGCATTAACAAAGAAATTAGGAAAAGACAAGCAACAGTTATGGGACATTTTATGAAGCAAGAGAAATTAGAGCACCTGGTCACAACAGGAAAGCCAGAGGGAAAAAGCACCAGGTAGACCCAGGGAGAAAATATTGGACGGACTTGCAGAGTGGCTGAGGACAGAGAGGGTGGGAGATGTACTTACAGCCACAAGGGATAGATTCGTATGGAGGGTTATGATTGCCAATGCCATGCAGCAGGGCATATGATGATGATGATGATGATGATGATGAACCTTACAGTCGGTAATCCGTTGCATTGACCACTACACCACGGTGACTGGGGTGACAGGAACAAAATTATCGAGTGATAAAAAGCCCTGGTGAGACCGTCAGCAAGGTATTATCAGAATAAAAAACAACAAAATTGCAACACGGAATGTCAGGTCGCTGCTGCAAATGGGAAGATTGGAAAATGTCAAGATGGAGATGGAAAGGCTTAACATCAATATTTAAGAACTAATAGAAGTGAGGTGGAAGTGGGCAGGCATGATAACTTCAGGCAAATGTACAGTAATATATTCTGGTGGAAACACATGAAAGAGGAGTAGGCATCATGATAGAAAAGGACAAGTCAAAATCAATCGAGGGTTACTGGGCTGTGTCAGACCGAGTTTTGCAAGTTAATTTAGAGGGCAAGCCATTTACTATCAACATCATCCAAGTATATGCACCAACATCAGCAAGTACTCAAGAAGAAACTGACAACTTCTATGAAGTATTAGTTAGACACGGCCAAGGGTAAATGCAAATCACAGGATATTACAGTAATAATAGGATATTTTAATGCTAAGGAGGGGCAGGAGAGGGCAGAGAACATAGTTGGACCTCATGGCCTTGGCACACAAAAGGGGAGGGAAACATGTAGAATGGGCACAGATGAATGAGTTCATAGTAGGAAACACCTGGTTTAAGCAGCCTAACAGAAGAAAATGGATATGGATGAGTCCAGGAGATAACTAAGATTCAAATTGATTATATCCTGATAAATAAAAAAGATTTAGAAATATTTTACTGATAGCAAAATCACTACCAGGCGCAGACTGCAACAGTGACCACAATCCTGTAATGGGAAGATTGAGGCCGAAATTAAGGAAAAGGAAACAGACCAAAAGCAACATCAAACTAAATCTTGGACTCTTAAAGACAGATGAAGCAACCTGTGAAGAATTTAACGTACATGTTCAAAACAAATTTGCTGCTCTGGAGGACGTTGGTGGCAGTGAGGAACAATAGACAAAGTTGAGAAATTCGATAAATGAAGCTTGTGAAGAAGTCCCTAGACTTGAAATAAAAGTAAAAAAACAACAAATCAAAACAAATGGATGACAAAAGAAATTATAGGCTTGATGGAAGAACGGAGGAAGGCAAAGAGAAAAGAGGAAGAATACAAGAGGATAAACCGGGAAATCGGGAATAGGTGCGATGAAGCTAAGGAAGCTTGGCTGGAAACAAAGTGCAAAGAAATAAAAGACTGACACAAAACAGATCCTCAGAATATGTACAGAAGTATTGAAGAAAATGCTCACAGGAAAAAGACATGCACATCAACTGAATGCTTAAAATCGAAAGATGGTACGTTTATCATGGAAAAAAACAAAATATTAGAGAGATGGGGAGAGTACATTAAAGACTTTTTAACTTTGACAGAAACGAAGAACACATTATAAGAAAGAACGTTGAAGGACCACCCATAATGAAAGATGAAGTTAGAGCATCATTGAAAAAGATGAAACCGGGAAAAGCTGCAGGACCAGACAATATTACAACAGAAATTATTAAGGCCCTAGAAGATTTCGGTGTTGAAAAAATAACAGTTCTCCTAAATGAAATTTATGACACAGGAAAAATCCCCAAAGATAGGTCAATCAGTTTTCATTGCACTTCCAAAGAAGACAGGGGCTATAGAAAGAAAGCGAACTCTATCGTACAATCAGCTGGATGAGTCATGTAACAAAAATCCTATTAAGAGTAATCAAGATGAGGACAAGGAACAGAAAAATCAAAAGAGAAATAGCAGAAGAACAGTATGGATTTGTGGAAGGGAAAGGAACCATTAATGCCATATACATCCTAAGAACTATCATAGAGAGGTCAATCAAGATGAATAAGGATTTATATTTATGCTTTGTTGATTATACCAAGGCTTTTGATCAGGTAAGACATAAAGAACTGATCAACCAACTAGAAAGGCTCAATATTGGTGGAAAAGATCTAAGAATAATCATAAATATCTATTGGGAACAAACAGCGGCAATGAGAATAGAAAACGAAAAAAGCTCTTTCCAAAATATCAAAAGAGGAGTCAAGCAAGGTTGTGTTCTGCCACCAGGTTTGTTTTTACTTTAGAGGGAAACCATCATGAGAAACCTAGAAGAATGCCCCGGGATAAAGATTGGAGGAAGAATGATAAACAACATTCGTTACGCAGATGACACCGTGCTAATTGCAGAAAATGAAAAAGACCCACAAAACCTTGTGAATATACTAGAAATAAAAAACAAAAATAAAGGGCTGGAGCTAAATAGCAAAAAGACATGGGAGTCAGTAATAAACATGAAATGCCCTCATGCAAAATAACAGTAAATGGCACAAATTTGAGACAGGTTGATAAGTTTAAATATCTGGGTACGATCATCTCACGAAACGGTAGATGCACATCAGCAATAGCCAGCAGAATCAGCCAAGCTAAAACAGCATTCAAGAAGATGAAAAGTAGTCTTACCAACAAATGCCTATCGATTAACACCAGGAAGAAAGTTCATGAAAGTTATACTGTATATAAAACCGATACAGTTGTATGGTTGTGAGGTGTGGACCGTCATCACGCAAAGCCAGAACAAAATTGAGGCAACTGAAATGTGGTTTCTAAGAAATATGTTGAGAGCTCCATGGACAGCAAAGAAAACAAACGAGACAGTCTTGAAGGAGGCATACTCAACAAGATCATTAATAAAGAAAATGAGGAAAAGACAAGCAACTTTTATAGGATAATTTATGAGGAAATGGAAATTAGAGCACCTGGTCACAACATGAAAGCCGGTGGAAAAAGAGCATCAGTTAGACCCAGGGAGAAAGGAGATCAGAACAACTGCCCATAATGAGTTTCGTCGTATGTACTCAAAACACACGATTTTACACACGCTCACAAAGGAGAGAAAGAAAGAGAGAGAGAGACAGACAGACAGAAGACAGACAGAGAGAGATAGACAAACAGAAACAGAGCAGAGGGTGAATGAGAAAGGAGATAAGGACAACTGGCCATAATGATTTTGGTCGTACAAATTGAGCGGTTGTCTCCCTTGGTTCAGTTTCCTTTATCACTCACCTTTGCTGTCTCTGTCTGTCTGTCTGTCTGTCCTCTGCTCCCCCACTCTCTGTGTCTCTGTTTGTCGTCTGTCTGTCTGTCTCTGTCTGTCATTGTCTGTCTGTCTGTCTGTCTCTGTCTGTCTGTCCTCTGCTCCCCCATTCTCTGTGTCTCTGTCGTCTGTCTGTCTGTCTCTGTCTGTCTGTCTGTCTGTCTCTGTCTGTCTGTCCACTGCTCCCCCACTCTCTGTGTCTCTGTTTGTCGTCTGTCTCTGTCTCTGTCTGTCTGTTTATCTGTCTGTCTGTCTATGTTTGTCTGTCCTCTGCTCCCCCACTCTCTTTGTCTCTGTTTCTCGTCTGTCTGTCTGTCTCTCTGCCTCTGTCTGTCTGTCTGTCTGTCTGTCTGACTGTCTCCCCTTTGTGAGCGTGTGTAAAATCGTGTTTTGAGTGCATATGTGTGTGTGTGTGTGTGTGTGTGTGTGTGTGTAGTTGTGTGTGTGTGTGTGTAGTTGTGTGTGTGTGTGTAGTTGTGTGTGTGTGTGTAAGTTTGCTTTGTTTGCTTGCTTGTTTGTTTTAGTATTTTCAATCTCCTTTTTGTAAATGATGAATAGTATTTCAATTCGACTCAGAGAGGAGAGTGTGTGCGTGTCATTGTGTTTGTATGTTTGCGCGCGCGCGCGTGCGTGCGTGCGTGTGTGTGTATGTGTGTGTGTGTGTGTGAGAGAGAGAGAGAGAGAGAGAGAGAGAGAGTGTGTGTGTGTGTGTGTGTGTGTGCAAGACAAAAAAAAAAAAAGATGAAGGATGATTTATATATATATATTTAGACTATCGTGTACGTGAATATGACAAAGACAGAACGACAGAGAGAGACGGACGGACGGATGTATGGATGGTTTATTTACGTACAGGATATCGCTTTTGTGTATGTGTGTCAGTGACTGTGTCTCTGTGTCTATATATCTTTTGCCTGTGTATGTATCCGGGACAAAACAAAACAAAACAAAAAAAAAATGTGAACAAGGTTTTCTCAACTGTCACGGGCTGATAGTCTTATGTACTAAATTTTTGTCAAGTCTGAGGCATCTTGAGGTGTCGTGAAACCTTATGTTTGAAAGGCAAAGCGTAAAGATCAACAAAGTA
>JAPXFY010000027.1:14773461-14833461 GCA_030674185.1 Monoplex corrugatus | reverse complement strand
GAAAATGACTCATATCCTGATGAAATCTGGACAGACATAAAAAACACACTGACCAAAATCTCTGAAGAAAAACTAGGAAAAGAAGAAAAAAGGAAAAAAGCTAAGCCCTACATAAGTCAGGAAGTGATAGATCTGGCAGAAAAGAAAAGTCAAGCTCGAAAGCAGGGAGAGCGGGAAAAATACTCAGCACTGAAAAGGGAAATAAAAAGTAAAGTCAGAAGAGACAAAGCAAATTGGCTGGCACAAGAATGCAGTAAAATCAATGAACACAACGAAAACAGGAAGTCGAGGGAGCTCTTCAAACAAATAAAAAAAGTGAAAAAAACAAATTTCAAAGCAACAAACCAATGCATCAACAACAAGGATGGTCACACTCTGACTGAACCAGATGATGTCTTGGATAGGTGGAACGAATATGGCACATCACTTTTTGGCAAGCCTGACAGCCATGAAAATAATTTAGAGCCAAATTTGGAATTGATCCCTGGAGATACGGAACCTGAACCTCTGCTCAGCGAAGTTGAATCTGCCATTAAAGATCTAAAATGCAGAAAGTCTCCTGGTCTTGACAATATTCCTGGAGAGTTGTTGAAACACTCAGGTGATGGTGGACTCAAAGTAATGCATCACTTATGCTGCAAGATATGGAAGACTTGTCAGTGGCCTACAGACTGGAAGCTCCAGGAATTTGTCATGTTACATAAGAGTGGAAATGTTAAAGACTGCAACAATTATAGAACAATTGCACTGATCAGTCATGCCAGTAAAATACTGCTGATAATAATTTTAAACAGGTTAAAGCCAAAAGTAGAGGAAGAGCTATCCGACTGTCAGGCAGGCTATAGGAAAAACAGGGGAACAATAGATATGCTGTTTGTACTCCAGATATTGATAGAAAAGATTAGAAACACAGACCAAGAGATGTTCATCGTTTTCATTGACTACAGCAAAGCATTTGATAGCGTGATTCACCAAAGTCTTTTCCACTTCATGATCAAAATGGGTTTTCCAAGACATCTGGTTTCCCTCATAGCTTCATTATATAATGATCAAAAAGCAACAATCAGATGGAATAATCAAAACTGCAAATTTTTTAACATCACTAAAGGGGTAAGGCAAGGTTGCATCCTGTCTCCACATCTCTTCAGCATATACACTGAACATATCATGAGAGAAGCAGACATAGAAGACATGGGAGTAAATATTGGTGGTAGAAACCTGTCAAATTTACGCTACGCAGATGACACAGGATTACTGGCAGACAACATTACAGGCTCTAGGAGGATCCTGTACAGGGTAGACCGGGTTGGAAAGGCAGCTGGGCTGGACTTAAATTCAAAGAAGACAAAGGTTATGCATGTTGCAGGCAAATATAACACTAGACAGGACCAGATCATGCTAAACCAAGTCCCTCTAGAAAATGTCAAGGACTTTAGATATTTAGGTTCAGTCAAGACACACGATGGAACATGCTCAAAAGACATAAAGATGAGAATTGGAATGGCCAAGAACAGTATGGTTCAATTGAACAATATTTGGAAAGACCACAGCATAACAGCAGACCTTAAGATAAAACTCTTAAAATGTCTTGTCTGGCCAGTGATGTTATACGGCTGCGAGGCATGGACAATGAAGAAAGAGGATGAAAGACGAGTGGAAGCAGCAGAGCTGTGGTTTTACCGAAGACTGCTGAGGGTCAAATGGACGGATAGGCGCTCAAATGAAAGCATACTGAATGAGTTGGGTACTACACGCAAGCTTCTAGTACTCATACAACGGAGGAAACTGAAATATGTTGGACACGCAATCCGTAATGAGAGAACAGACTTGATGTCCACTGTCCTCCAAGGTAAAGTGGAAGGAAAGAGAAACAGAGGACGGCCACCTGCATCACTTGCTAGAAACATCACAAACATCAGTGGCAAGAAACTCCAGGAGGTGGTCAGACTTAGCCAAGATCGAGAGTGCTGGAGGCATCTTGTGAGGACATCATGTGCAGCGGCCAACACTGTTCCCGGTGACGCCGACAGGTGAGACAGGTGAGATTCATACTGTTTCATGGAGTGGTCCACATTTATGGCAGTTGGAGTTTGTTCAAGAGAGATTCATCACACTGTTAGTTCCATATGTGCTCCACCCAAAATAACCAGCAGTTACCTAGCAGACTCCCTGAGCCTGCGTAAAATCTTATGTTGATGGCAAAGTCTTGAAATGGGGAGTGGGGGAGAGGGACTTATGAACCACAAAGCTGACACCATCAATTTGATGGAAACATGTAGATGGGTGGCAGACAATCCAGTTGTTAATCAACTTAATGTTATGGGCTGGGATTGAACTTGAGATAGCAGATATGGAATCCACAGCTCTATCAGGAAAAAAACAGCCAGCCCACTTTAGTTTGTGAGTGACAGCTTGTCTGTTGAGTTGCGAGTAATTGTAATTCTTGTATAGTGTTACCACAGGACAGGGGGCTTACAACCACAAAATGTGTAAAAAAACGAATCATCTCAGTTTCTTTGTAATACATAACACTGACTCCATAAGTCTTTAGATGTATTTCTAAAGCTTTTAGTTTTATACTTTACCTCTCAGTAACAACCTTCAGATGAAAATGAATGGTCAGCTATTTCAGTTTAAATAAAAAGTATACATAAAATGTCTTCATCAGTGAGATTTGTGAATAATATTGATACATGTGCAAATAATGAAATGCGCCAGTGTTGTAAACTGATTTCACCCCTTCCACTAGTTCCAGTAGCACTCTGCAAACTTAAAGTGGGTTGCATACATGTTTGTTTTAATGATTTGAATATGTTTGTTTTAATGATTTAAATAAATTACTTAATTAGTCACCCATTGTGTTTACAAAAATCTTACAATACCAGTGGTTGTATGACTGAAAGACAGAAGGTACAAAAGTCAAGAGCGATTGTTTTCGACAGTGCATGCCCTTGCGTGATACTACAAACTTCTGTTAGGCTGCACTGAAACTGCTATTGAACATAATAAGAAATGGCTTTGTGCCAGTGTTGGTCCTCTACTCAGCAAACGAGTCATCGTGCATTGATGCACTGCAGGGGAGAATGGAGTGTGTGTGTGTGTGTGTGTGTGTGTGTGTGTGTGTGTGTGTGTGTGTGTGTGTGTGTGTGTGTGTGTGTGTGTGTGTGTGTGTATGTGTGTGTGTGTGTATGTGTGTGTGTGTGTGTTTTTTTCACATTGTGTGTGGTGTGGGTGTGTGTGTGTGTGTGTGTGTGTGTGTGTGTGTGTGTGTGTGTGTGTGTGTGTGGTGTGTGTGTGTGTGTGTGTGCTGCATGATTGTGGCCAGTACCAGGCAGCATTTTGCTGTATCCAATTTGTCTTTTACTGTTTTAGAAATAATAAAATACTTTGAATCAATTTAAATGGAAACAGGAAGTCCTCCAGTACGAGGATAAGTGTGTCTTCTAGTGGGCTGGTGGCAGAAATAATACACCTTACAGTATAATTTCACCCTCTCTCCTTATCTTCCCCCTCCTGTCCCCTGCCCCTCTCTTTTGTTATGCAAAGAGTTACTACTACTACTAGTAATGTAGTATGTAGAGCTCATCTCTTATTTGTCCAGGGTGTGCTTAAGGATTGTGTAACTAGATTTACTTCCTGGTACTGTTCTGTCTTGGGTACTGCTGGGGCACTGATGTGTGAAAAGACTGTTTGTCAGGTAGTGTATTACAGGTGTTTTACTATGTGTCTAATGTGCACTGTTATAATATTATATATTTCACATGATCAAATAGTGAAGGTGTAATGGTGTGTAAGTAATATAATATAATATATTTCCATGTTTGTTAACATATATGGACAATAAAGTTTTTCAATTCAATTCAATTCAATTCAATTCAATATAATATAATATATATTATATAATATAATATAATATAATATAATATAATATAATATAATATAATAAATATAATATAATATAATATAATATAAATAATATAATATAATATAATATAATATAATATAATAATTATATAATATAATATATATAATATAAATATAATATAATATAATATAATATAATATAATATAATATAATATAATATAATATAATATAATATAATAATATATATAATTAATAATTTTATGTGTGTGTATATATATCTATCTCTCTATGTATGTATGTATGTATCTATATATGTATGTATGTATACATGTATGTATCTATGTATGTGTGTGTATAAATATACAGAGAGAGAGAGAGAGAGAGAGAGAGAGAGAGAGAGAGAGAGAGAGAGAGAGAGAGAGAGAGAGATGTTCACTGTTGAGTTTATCAGGCAAAGTAATGCAGATCTATGCAGTGAGTGTTTGTATAGATCTATTCACTGTTGTGTCTCTGAGGAAAAATAATGCAGGTATAATGATGATGATGGTGGTGATGTTAAGGGACTCTCTCGTCAATCCGAGGGGTGTGAGTGGGCATTTTAATCTTCAGTGCGTAGTGTGGGTCTTTATGTGGGATAGAGGAGACCAATCCTAGAGGCACATGTTCTTCTACAGGCCCTGCATGAAAGGTGTCCTTCTGGCCTAGGTTCTGCTGCTGTTGGTCTCTCTTCTGTTCAACAGGTGTTCTGCAGTGTTATGTATGATTGTGCCGTGTATGTACTGTTTGTCGCCAGCATGTTTTGTTGCGGACAACGTCTTCCCAGTTGATACCGTAACTGATAAAATTGGACTTCAGGGCATCCTTCTTTCGCTTTAGTGATCTTCCCTGGTCACAGTGTCCTTCAAACTCCTTGTGTCAACTCTTTGTACTAAAGCATCTCTGGGATGCAATTATTCCTTTTTGAAGGTAAGATACACACATACACATGTCATGTACATTATAACCAAGATTATTCCAGTGTTAGGCTGATAAAATACCAGTATGAAATATAGACCAGGTAAAACATAGTCAGGGTAGGGCCTCAGGACCTGGACAGCTCATGGGTTTATGTGCAGGCTTAAGGCATGTGCCATGGTCACCATACGCGTGGCACCTGTGACGTTAGTGCATATGGAATTTGTTCCGAGCACGGAGACGTCATCTTGAGAAACTGAAACTGGGATGCAGTTGTCTTCCACACAGCCAGCGTGTCCTATCCAAATTTACCGTTTGATGAATAGACACTCTCATCCGTATTTAATGTGATGGTATGTGGTGGCTGTGTGGCTGGCCCTGTGTTGAATATCATGTGGTGGCTGTGTGGCTGGCCCTGTCTTGAATATCATGTGGTGGCTGTGTGGCTGGCCCTGTCTTGAATATCATGTGGTGGCTGTGTGGTTGGCCTTGTCTTTAACCTTTTTACTCCTACACCCTTTCCACCAACTGCAAAAACCTCACCCTTTGACTCCTTCACCTTATCCACCAGCTTCCTGCAGGAAGTTGGTGGATAAGGTGAGGGAAATAAAAGGTTATGTTTTTGCTTTGCTAGTGTGGTTGACAATGCAGGAAGCTGGTGGATATAAGGTGAGGGAAATAAAAGGTTATGTTTTTGCTTTGTTAGTGTGGTTGACAATGCAGGATGCTGGTGGACAGAGTGCAGGAGTCAAAGAGGTTATTGTCATGTCATGTTGTGGCTGGCCCTGTGTTATAGTCATGTCATGTGGTGGCTGTGTAGCTGGCCTTGTGTTTAATGTTATGTCTGGTGGCTGTGTGGCTGGCCCTGTGTTTAATGTCATGTCTTGTGGCTGTGTGGCTGGCCCTGTGTTTAATGTCATGTCTGGTGGCTGTGTGGCTGGTCCTGTGTTTAATGTCATGTCATGTGGTGGCTGTGTGGCTGGCTCTGTGTTTAATGTCATGTCATGTGGTGGCTGTGTGGCTGGCCCTGTGTTTAATGTAATGTCATGTGGTAGCTGTGTGGCTGGCCCTGTGTTTAATGTTATGTCATGTGGTGGCTGTGTGGCTGGCCCTGTGTTTAATGTAATGTCATGAGGTAGCTGTGTGGCTGGTCCTGTCTTTAATGTCATGTCGGACTAAAACGTCGCCTTACTGGCTAAAAATCCCTGACTAAAACTTTTAGTAAAAGTAAAACTTCATCTCCCTGGTAATCAACAAATTCTAGTGAAAAAAATCCTCTTCATACAAAACATGATAGACTGTCAGTTTACAATCTGAAGCTGTTACAGTTGTCACATTAAGGTTCATAGTTTTATGTCAGTTTCCACATGATGTGTTGCAGAGGTAAAACGCCACATCAAAGCAAGATGACGGATCCCAGAAGCACGCGCTGTATCAGCGCCGCCTTTGACTTCCTTAGTACAGCCGACTTCTGCCCTGCATGTCTTCCCAGCAACCAGACCCACAACTTGGACGCCTACAGTGACCTCGACAGCCCCTCCCCTACCGCAGATGTGGTGGTGAAGAAATCGGATAGCGACACAGCATTGCTGGAACACCAGGATGACAACATTATAGAAAAGAAGATGGTGTGTCTTTGTCCTGACCAGGATGGGTCACGAGACATACAGAACAAGTCTTCAGAGCAAAGGAACAGCGACTTCCTACAAGGTTATATCAACCGCCATTCCCCGGGGAAAAGACAGAACAGGAAAACGGATGCATCTCCCCCTGGAAAGGCAGAAAGTGACAGAGATGAAGAGAGCATCACTTGTTTTGTATCTTGTCCACAGAGAGCAGGTTGTGATGATTCAGCAGTCAGTGGACCTCTCTCACAGGATTTGAACTATCAGCTTAGTGTTGTAGAAAGACGACAGGACAGAGGACAAGCGGGAAGAATGCAACACACAACACCTCATGTCCAGGACACTAATGGTTGTGAACCAGCTGTTTTGAATAATGACAGGAATGGAGCAGATTGTATAGATCACGTGAAAGCTGCACACATTCATTCTTCGTCAAACACAAACAGTTGTTCAGAAAACGACGGGTCATGCCACCCAACGGATACTGCAGAAAAGAATGGTGTGGCTGATTCTACTTTGTCTTCCAGCCCCGCCACTCTGGAAGATGATGAAGAGGAAGTGGTGATGCGGCCAAACAGACACTCAATACACAGGCGTCCCACAGACACAGCCATGATCAGCTCAGCGTTTAACTTTTTATCTGGCACAGACAGTGTCTTTTTACCGCCACCAGACAGCGGTGACCACAAGTTGACCAACACACCTGCAGTGCCAGAGATGCCCAGCGTCAAGGAACAGTCAGAACAGTGCTCCGAACACTCGGTGCCCACGTCTTCTCCCTCTGTCTCTGACAAGGCAGACTCGGAGCACAGGGGTGAGGCGGAGCATGGAGAAAGTCAGGGAGAAGAGAGTCGTGGCGTCGTCAGTGACGATGTGGACGGCAGGATAGCAGAGGACGGGGTGACAGTAAGGCTGCGAAGGTCACGTCTCTCTAAACAGGATTCCATGATAGAGGAAGAGGGAAGTGGGGATTCTTCTGATGAAGATGCTGGTGAGTTGGATTGCTGTTGTGATTGTAGTAATCTTATTACTGTATTGCTGTCCTTTGCTGTCTTTGGTAACCCATTGCTGTTCAGTTCTAATTGGTCTGGAAAAGTTAAGCAGCTAGGGAGAGGAGATGGTTCTGCCACCTCACTCCCTTATGACCTCAGGGTCAAGGGAGAAAGTTGACCTTAAGCTGGTGCTGGCAGTGTGGTTGGTGAGACTTGCTATTGTAGTGGTAGACCTATTAATAGTGATAACACTTTTCGTCAGTGTCCTTAAAGAAAGAATAGAATTAGAAGGAGGGGAGATTCAGACAAGATAACCATATATTATATGTGATGGAAAACATCCAAAATGATCATGGTATAATAAGTCATATATGATGATATATAATATATAACATGTAATGTGTATTAAAGCAAATGACAGCAACAAAATACATGACCAGAAATAAAAATGGAATAAGAGAACCCACCAGTCCACTGGAGGCCAGATTGATGTACTATGTAGAGGCAGAGTCCCACCTTCCTATCTGCTTACGCAGATTTACGTGGGTCTGATACTGGCCTCCTCCCGTGGGGATGCCAGGGGCTCATTCAGTACAAATAGTATCCCCACCTTCTAGAAATTCTGTGCTAGAAAGTTCCTCTTTTCTGTCACTCTCTTTGTTTCTGCCTTGCTCCTTTGCCTGCTGTCATTTCTTCCTATCATTTTCTGCCTTGCTGGTCCATTCATATGTGTTCAATGAAGTCTTACATACTTTCTCTTAGGACTGATAATTGGGTACACACATTATTATTAAGTGCATTTTTGGTTCTGGGGAATTGAGATATATATATGCGGTAGGAATTTTAGGTAATTTATGCCCTTTTTTATGTATGTTTTAGTGTCCTTAGTTATGTGTGAATTTTTATTCAGGCATGTTTTTGAAATTCCCTGTGTGATAAATATAATGGAGTGGTCAACGCCAGGGGCATCTCCTTACATTATGTGCGCAAATGCATTGATATGTGTACTTAATTTTCTGTTCCTTTTTTTTTTCCTGTTGAAGTACTGTGTGTGTATTGAAACGGTTGTAAAATAGCCCTGATATGGCTGTATGCAGTTGGCTGGGCTTTAAGCCACAATGAGAATAAGAACAAACAATATTGGCTTGAGAAAAATTGTGTGCCGTTGGCCTTCGTTATGTCCAGTTGTGAATGGGCACCTGACCCAAAACTGTGTGCCATGGTCTCTTATTACATCAGCTGTGAATGGGCACCTGACTGCCTTAACTGTGTGCCTGTGGCCTCAAGTACATCCAGCTGTAATGGGCACCTGACCCTTTTAACTGTGTGCTTGTGACCTCCACTACATCCAGCTGTGAATGGGCACTTGACCCTTTAAGTGTTGGTGAAAGTAAACGGCCACAGAGAGGAGATGGTTAATGCCCTAATGATGTTGGCATCAGGAAAAGTTGACGTCTTTACCCTGTCTCTGCATAACAGAATCAGTGTTTTGGGACAACCTTGACCTTCGGACTGTGCCTTTTTAATAGTCCCCTTCCAGCCTTTATATGACTATATTGACTATGAGTGGTTTTGTGGTGCGGTTTCAGGTGTGTATGCGGAGAGTTTCCGTCGCTCCAACTGGATTCGAATTGACGACAATGGGGAGCTGGAGTTAGCTTTTCCTGCGGTTGAAACCTCCAGACTGTCCACAGGTTCAAAGTCATCAGTGGCTTCAAGGTCATCAGCAGCTTCAAGGTCATCAAGCTGGTCAGCAGACACAACAGGCTGTGCCAGGACTCCCAGTCCTAAAATTATTACAGGTTTGTGGTGTCTGTGTACATATATTATTATTATTATTGTTATTATTATGAGTGTATGTGTGAGTGCATGTGTGCATGCATGCATGCATGCATGTATATGTGTGTGTGTGTATGTATGTGTGTTAGTGAGTGAGAGAGAGATAGACGGAGAGTTAGTTCATGTGTGTGTACTCGAGTGACAGAGAGATTGTTTAATTGTGTGTGTACTGTGTAAATGTAGTGTGCTTGTGTATGTGACTATGTTTGTATGTGTTGTGTGTATGTGTGTGTGGTGTGCGTGTGGTGTGTGTGTGTGTGTTGTGTGTGTGTGTGTGTGTGTGTGTGTGTGTGTCTGTGACTCAATGTTTCATTATTTCCTTTTACGTTTGTTCATATACAAGGCCTGATCCAAAAGTCTTGTCAGTTTGACTGCTACTTTTGAACTGTCTTCAGTGAATACTGTTAACTTGTATTGAGGTAAATATAGCCTTTGCCCTTCTGCTATACACTAACTTATAACAACTCATATCTAGTTTAACTCTTTGACGCCTGCACTCTGTCCACCAATATCCTGCATTGTTAACCATTTTAGCAAAGCAGGGAAGTTGGTGGATAGGGTGAGGGAGTCAGAGAGTTAAGTTTTTGCAGTTGGTAGATAGAGTGCAGGAGTTAAAGGGTTAATTATATGAAATCATTGAAAATGACTAATTGCACCTGGAAATGAATCCCAGCATAGAGCAGCTAAGAGTATGAGTTTTCACAAGAGTCAGAGTTGGACACAGTCCAATCTAAATTCATACCGATTTGATAGTTATGTTTGGAGACAAATGTGTTTAATATGACACAGTTTGCCCATGAGATTATTGGTGCAAATGAGGAAAAAAACCAACTTGAAAAACAAACACCGATGTGACATCCAAGTGGGGCCTAGACTGAGCGAACTGTTTAACTTGTAAAGAGAGTAGTTGACAAACATTGACATGTTTCAGGTCACAGAATAATGAAACTCAAAATGTTTCCTATGGCACTACTGTTGAACAGATCTTGGGATATGATATTAGGATGAGAAAGATGGTTGCTTGATGAATGCCTCATCTTCTGACACAGGAGCAGAACAAAACAGAGGTTCAGAGTTCTAAGTGATAAAATGTTTGAGCCATAGGACTCCAATCAGCTTTGTGATGAGATCACATGTGAGGAAACATGGATTACTTTCCATGGCATGACGTGTTGCAGAGGTAAAGTGCCACATCAAAGCAAAAGCAAAATGACAGAACGCTGGCTGTCGCACTTGTTTTGGATTTTGTTTCCCAGTGTCATCAAACTCTAATAGGCTTACAGGATCATCATTGTGTGTGTTTAATATTCTCCATGTGGATACACCCCTTTTAGGCTCACAGGATCATCATTTTGTGTGTTTGATATTCATGTGCATATACCCCTTTTAGGCTTACAGGATCATCATTGTGTGTTTGATATTCATGTGCATATACCCCTTTTAGGCTTACAGGATCATCATTGTGTGTTTGATATTCATGTGCATATATATACCCCTTTTAGGCTTACAGGATCATCATTGTGTGTTTGATATTCATGTGCATATACCTTTGGCTTACAGGATCATCATTGTGTTTGATATTCATGTGCATATACCCCTTTTAGGCTTACAGGATCATCATTGTGTGTGTTTGATATTCATGTGCATATATATACCCCTTTTAGGCTTACAGGATCATCATTGTGTGTGTTTGATATTCATGTGCATATACCCCTTTTAGGCTCACAGGATCATCATTGTGTGTGTTTAGTATTCTCCATGTGCATACACCCCTTTTAGGCTTACAGGATCATCATTGTGTGTGTTTGATATTCTCCATGTGATACATCCCTTTTAGGCTCACAGGATCATCATTGTGTGTGTTTGATATTCTCCATGTACATACACCCTTTCACTCAGGCTCACAGGATCATCATTGTGTGTGTTTGATATTCTCCATGTACATACACCCCTTTTAGGCTCACAGGATCATCATTGTGTGTGTTTGATATTCTCCATGTACATACACCCCTTTCAGGCTTACAGGATCATCATTGTGTGTGTTTGATATTCTCCATGTACATACACCCCTTTTAGGCTCACAGGATCATCATTGTGTGTGTTTGATATTCTTCTTGTGCTTAAACACAAAGAGGGTTCAATCATTGGCAAGTCTGCGCATATGTTGACCTGGGAGATTGGAAAAATTTCCACTTTTTATCCACCAGACACACCATGATAGGATCGAACTCAGACCGTCTGATTGGAGGTTCAACACCCTGACCACTTGGCTATCAATCAGGCCTCCTGCAGCTGTCTCTTTGTGACTCTTGACTGAAAGGAGTGTGTGTGTGTGATAGTGTATGTCTGTATGTGTCTGTCTGTCATTGCCTAGGTGTCTGTGTCTGTGTTAGTGTTAGTGTGTGTGTCGTATGCATGTCTTTGTGTATGTGTGTACATATGTATGTATTGTGTGCTTGTGTGTTTGTATGCACATGTGTGTGTGTGTCGTGCGTGCACATGTGCTGTTTTCATATGCTTTGCAGAAGAACCGGCACAGCTGCCAGACAAAGTGCCGTCCCCACGACTGTACATTTCCCACAAGCGATCAGACTCCACGTCCACCACGCTGTCAGAGAGAGAATTCAAGAAGGAGTATGTGACTTTCCGCAAGTGTCTCATTCAGCGTCAGAACAGCTCCAAAGAGTATCACCGCTACTCTGCCAGGGTCTATGGTCAGTAGTGCCTCATTCTTCTCTGCCTGTCTGTCTGTCTGTCTGTCTGTCTCTCTCTCTGCATGCCTGCCTGTCTGTCTTTCTGCCTGCTTGTCTGACTGTCTGCCCGTCTTTCTTTCTGAAAGTCTGCCTGTCTCTGCCTTTCTTTCTTTCTGAGTGTCTGCCTATCTGCCTGCCTGTCTCCCTGTGCATGTCAGCCTGTACATCTGTCTCCCTGCATATCTGCCTACCTGCCTGTCTCCCTGCATGTCTCCCTGCCTGTATGTCTGCCTATCTGTTTCGCTGCCTCTCTGCCCGCCTGCCTGTTTGCATGCCTGCCTGTCTCTCTACCTGCTTGCCTCTCTCTGCCTGCCTGTCTTTCTGCCTGTCTGCTTGCCTGCCTGTCTGCCTGTCTGCATGTCTTTCTGCCTGCCGGCCTGTCTGTCTGCCTGCCTGCCTGCCTGTCCATCTCTCTACCTGTTTGCATGCCTGCCTGTCTCTCTGCATGTTTGTCTGCCTGCTTTTCTTTCTGTCTGCCTGCCTGTCTTTCTGCCTGTCTGCCTGTCTGCCTGTCTGCCTGCCTTTCTGTTTGTCTGCTTGCCCATCTGTCTGCCTGCCTGCCTGCCTGTCTGCTTGCATGCCTGTCTGTCTCTCTGTGTTTTTGTCTGCTTGTTTATCTTTCTGTTTGCCTGCCTGCCTGTCTTTCTCAGTTTCTGTCTGTCTGTCTGTCTGCCTGCCTTTCTCTTTTCATGCCTGTTTGTTGCCTGCCTGTCTGTCTGCATGTCTGTCTGTGTGTGTCTGTCTCCCTGCCTCTGACTGTACTTAACAAAAAACCCTTTATACATGAACACAGGGTACTTAACAAAAACCGCTTTATACATGAACACAGGGTACTTAACAAAAAACCCTTTATACATGAACACAGGGTACTTAACAAAAAACCCTTTATACATGAACACAGGGTACTTAACAAAAAACGCTTTATACATGAACACAGGGTACTTAACAAAAAAACCCTTTATACATGAACACAGGGTACTTAACAAAAAAACCTTTATACGTGAACACAGGGTACTTAACAAAAAACCCTTTATACATGAACACGGTACTTAACAAAAAAACCTTTATACGTGAACACAGGGTACTTAACAAAAAAACCTTTATACGTGAACACAGGGTACTTAACAAAAACCCCTTTATACGTGAACACAGGATACTTAACAAAAACCCCTTTATACATGAACACAGGGTACTTAACAAAAAAACCTTTATACGTGAACACAGGATACTTAACAAAACCCCTTTATTGGTGAGTACCTTGTGTTCATGTACAAGAGGCATTGTAGTGAATACCTTGTATTGTATTTTTGTGAGTACCCTCTGTTCATGTATAAAGTTTTTGTTGTTGTTGAGTATCCTGTGTTCATGTATAAAGGGGTGTTGGGTCAGTAGTCTGTGTTCATGTACACAAGATGTTCTAGTAATAGTATAAAGAGTACTTAGTGTTTTTGGTGAGTATCCTGTGTTCATATACACAGGGTGTTCTAGTGAATAACCTGTGCTCATGTACAAAGGAGCTTTTGGTAAGTACCAGCGTTCATGTACAAAGGATGTTCTAGTGAGTACTCTTGTTCATTTACAAAGGGATTCTAATGAGTACGGTACAAAGTTTGTTCTTGTGATTACCTTGTGTTCATGTTGATGACAGATGTTTAGGTGTGTCTGATGATCTTGTGCTGATGGTGGATGTCTATGTGTGTTTGACCTGTGTTGATGATGGATGTTTATATGTACCTGACCATCCTGTTCATTTTGATGACAGATATTTTTGCGTGTGTTTGTCCGTCTTATTTGTGTTGATGGTGGATATTTATGTGTGTCTGAACGTGTTTGTGTTGATGACAGATGTTGATGTGTAGCTGACCGTTTTGTTTGTCTTGATTTTACAGATGAGGAGAAGAGCTTGGTGTTGGAGAAAGGGTCAGACGAGACTGACTTTGGTCTGCATATACTGGACAGTCAGCCTGCTTACATCACCAGGGTGGACCCAGGTATATGTCTGTGTGTGTGTGTGTGTGTGTGTGTGTGTGTGTGTGTGTGTGTGTGTGTGTGTGTGTTTGTGTGTGTATGTGTGTGTGTGTGTGTGTGTGTGTTGTGTCCATGTTTTCATAGCCTGTGGACAATGTTGGTCATGTTTGTGTTCATCCACTTCAGATGTGTTTGCTTTAGTTGGAATGCATGTTATTATTATTATTATTATTATGAACATTTAGTACGCCTAATCAAATTAATGCCCTAGGCGTTTACAATGGCAAAACATATAACCAGAATCACAAGCACACACACCCACAGAAGCACCCACACACACACAAACACACACACACACACACAAACACACACACAGCATGACATGCAAATACAATGACACATTGACACTAAGACACTATAATGTCACCATTACATTACATGGGGGGAAGGGGGCAGAGATTACCAGTTTTGGGAAACAGGTAAGTTTTGAGGGAGCGTTTGAATGTGGACAGAGAGGGTGAGTATCTAAGAGAGCGAGGTAACTGATTCCAGATGGTTGAAGCTTGATAGGAAAAAGAACGCTGCCCAAACCTGTTAGTGCGGACTATGGGGATTCTATAGAGACGGGTATCAGATGAGGACCGCAAAGCTCGAGATGGCGTGTAGAGATGTAACAGATGGGTGAGATACTCAGGACAGGAAGACTCAATCATGTTGGTTCATGATTTCGTTTAACGTCTGTTCTCATAATTCAGGGCTTAAAACGTTCCTCGTCTGGGCGAAATTCCGCGATTTTGGTTTGTACAAAAAAACAAAACAAAACAAAACAAAACAAAAACAAAACAAAACAAACAAACAAAACCGAAAGGAGCAAGGCATCCGTGATCGGTTTGCAAGTGTTCATAGCAACGGCGCACAAGTTATGGCCCCTGATTTGCCCTCAGACCCCCTTAGTTTCATGTTATTATACATGGAATAAATCTGTATTCGGGTACGTTTTTCAAAATCCCCTGTGTGATAAATTGGATGGAGTAGTCAACGCCAGGGGCATCTCCTAAGATTATGTGCATGAATGCATTGATATGTGTACTTTATTTTCTGTTTCTTCTTTTGTTGTTGTTGAAGTATTGTGTGCATATTGAAATGATTATAAGCTGACATGGCTCTACACAGTTGGCTGGGCTTTAAACAAAAAAAACAAAACAATAGCAATGTTGAAGTATTGTGTATGTTTTGAAACAGTTATAGTCCTGATATGGCTCTGCGCAGTTGGCTGGGCTTTATTTAACCCTTTGACTCCCGGACCCTATCCACCAACTGCAAAAAATAACCCTTTGACTCCCTCATCCTATCCACCAGCTTCCTGCAAGAACCTGGTGGCTAGGGTGAGGGAGTCAGAGGGTTAAGTTTTCGCTTTGTTAGCATGGTTGACAATGCAGGATGCTCATGGTCAGGGTGCGGGAGTCAAAGGGTTAAGCAGCAATAACGGTAACGGTTACCACAAAAGTAGGGCATAAAGGCCTCAGAATCTGGAAGAGTCTTTCCATAATGCTCTAATGTTTAAAGAATAGGGATGATAGTGATACTGTGAAATTCCATTTCAGATTAAGACCCTGTGACAGGGAGGTGGTACCCTACCCTTTCATAACTTATCATCCAAGCCTGAGATTATATACAGACACTTGTGAGGTTTGTCAGGAAATTTAAATAACACCATCAGTGATGTATCCATAAAATGGATGGGACTCGGATGTGTGTCCCAATATTCCCAACAAGCCCATAGCTCACTCAGTGTGGGTAGTAGCCAGTTGGGGCCTAACAATCACAACAATTTTGGCAGGTGCAGATGGGGGTGGGGGTGGGGGTGGTGGGACTTGAAGCTGTGATCTGTCAGTCTGTGGTCGGTTGCTCTGACCATTTTGCCTCTTTGCCTAATTACTTTGTTGTTCTCATTACTGTATGCTTAATGTTGTGTGTGTGTGTGTGTGTGTGTGTGTGTGTGTGTTGTGTGTGTGTGTATGTGTGTCTGTGTGTGTGTGTGTGTGTGTGTGTTGTGTGTGTGTGTGTGTGTGTGTGTGTGTGTGTGTGTGTGTGTGTGTGTGTGTGTGTGTGTGTGTGTGTGTGTGTGTGTGTGTGTGTGTGGTGTGTGTACAGGAAGTGCTGCAGAGAGAGCGGGGGTGGAAGAAGGACAAATTCTCGTCTCTGTCAACGGAACGAACGTCTTGTCCTCATCACATAATGACATCATTGCTCTGATCATCAACAGTCAGTGACGTTTGTAATGTCACTCCATGTAGTACATTTGTATGCATGGTTCTGTCATGTCACTCCATGTAGTACATTTGTATACACGATTATGTTGTGTCACTCCATGTGGTATGTCTGTATACATGTTATGTTGTGTCACTTCATGTGGTATGTCGGTATACATGTTATGTTGTGTCACTTCATGTGGTATGTCTGTATACATGTTATGTTGTGTCACTTCATGTGGTATGTCTGTATACATGTTATGTTGTGTCACTTCATGCGGTATGTCTGTATACACGTTCTGTTGTGTCACTTCATGTGGTATGTCTGTATACACGATTCTGTTGTGTCACTTCATGTAGTACATCTGTATCATGGTTCTGTTGTGTCACTTCATGTAGTACATCTGTATACATGGTTCTGTTATGTCACTTCATGTAGTACATCTGTATACATAGTTCTGTCATGTCACTTCATGTAGTACATCAGTATACATGGTTCTGTCATGTCACTCCATGTAGTGCATATGTACTGACTCTTTTCTTGCGTGGTGTGTTGGCTGTAAACAGCGACATAATTATGTACCGTAAAGTGTGTGGTCTGTACACAATAACATGTGTAGTGACTGTTATCCTGTATAATGTTGTCTGTAAACACTGACATATGTACTGTATAGTGTGTGGTCTGTACACAATAACATGTGTACTGACTGTTATCCTGTATAATGTTGTCTGTAAACACTGACATATGTACTGTATAGTGTGTGGTCTGTACACAATAACATGTGTAGTGACTGTTATCCTGTATAATGTTGTCTGTAAACACTGACATATGTACTGTATAGTGTGTGGTCTGTACACAATAACATGTGTACTGACTGTTATCCTGTATAATGTTGTCTGTAAACACTGACATATGTACTGTATAGTGTGTGGTCTGTACACAATAACATGTGTAGTGACTGTTATCCTGTATAATGTTGTCTGTAAACACTGACATATGTACTGTATAGTGTGTGGTCTGTACACAATAACATGTGTACTGACTGTTATCCTGTATAATGTTGTCTGTAACACTGACATATGTATGTATAGTGTGTGGTCTGTACACATACATGTGTACTGACTGTTATCCTGTATAATGTTGTCTGTAAACACTGACATATGTACTGTATAGTGTGTGGTCTGTACACAATAACATGTGTACTGACTGTTATCCTGTATAATGTTGTCTGTAAACACTGACATATGTACTGTATAGTGTGTGGTCTGTACACAATAACATGTGTACTGACTGTTATCCTGTATAGTGTTGTCTGTAAACACTGACATATGTACTGTATAGTGTGTGGTCTGTACACAATAACATGTGTACTGACTGTTATCCTGTATAGTGTTGTCTGTAAACACTGACATATGTACTGTATAGTGTGTGGTCTGTACACAATAACATGTGTACTGACTGTTATCCTGTATAGTGTTGTCTGTAAACACTGACATATGTACTGTATAGTGTGTGGTCTGTACACAATAACATGTGTACTGACTGTTATCCTGTATAGTGTTGTCTGTAAACACTGACATATATACTGTATAGTGTGTGGTCTGTACACAATAACATGTGTACTGACTGTTATCCTGTATAGTGTGTTGGCTGTGAACAGCGACATATATACTGTATAGTGTGTGGTCTGTACACAATAACATGTGTACTGACTGTTATCCTGTATAGTGTGTTGGCTGTGAACAGCGACATATATACTGTATAGTGTGTGGTCTGTACACAATAACATGTGTACTGACTGTTATCCTGTATAATGTTGTCTGTAAACACTGACATATATACTGTATAGTGTGTGGTCTGTACACAATAACATGTGTACTGACTGTTATCCTGTATAGTGTTGGCTGTGAACAGCGACATATATACTGTATAGTGTGTGGTCTGTACACAATAACATGTGTACTGACTGTTATCCTGTATAGTGTGTTGGCTGTGAACAGTGACATATGTACTGTATAGTGTGTGGTCTGTACACAATAACATGTGTAGTGACTGTTATCCTGTATAGTGTGTTGGCTGTGAACAGTGACATATGTACTGTATAGTGTGTGGTCTGTACACAATAACATGTGTACTGACTGTTATCCTGTATAGTGTGTTGGCTGTGAACAGTGACATATGTACTGTATAGTGTGTGGTCTGTACACAATAACATGTGTACTGACTGTTATCCTGTATAGTGTGTTGGCTGTGAACAGTGACATATGTACTGTATAGTGTGTGGTCTGTACACAATAACATGTGTACTGACTGTTATCCTGTATAGTGTTGGCTGTGAACAGTGACATATATACTGTATAGTGTGTGGTCTGTACACAATAACATGTGTACTGACTGTTATCCTGTATAGTGTTGGCTGTGAACAGTGACATATATACTGTATAGTGTGTGGTCTGTACACAATAACATGTGTAGTGACTGTTATCCTGTATAGTGTTGGTCTGTAAACAGTGACATATATACTGTATAGTGTGTGGTCTGTACACAATAACATGTGTAGTGACTGTTATCCTGTATAGTGTTGGCTGTGAACAGTGACATATTATACTGTATAGTGTGTGGTCTGTACACAATAACATGTGTAGTGACTGTTATCCTGTATAGTGTTGGCTGTGAACAGTGACATATGTACTGTATAGTGTGTGGTCTGTACACAATAACATGTGTAGTGACTGTTATCCTGTATAGTGTGTTGGCTGTGAACAGTGACATATGTACTGTATAGTGTGTGGTCTGTACACAATAACATGTGTAGTGACTGTTATCCTGTATAATGTTGTTTGTAAACAGTGACATATGTACTGTATAGTGTGTGGTCTGTACACAATAACATGTGTAGTGACTGTTATCCTGTATAGTGTTGTCTGTAAACAGTGACATATGTACTGTATAGTGTGTGGTCTGTACACAATAACATGTGTAGTGACTGTTATCCTGTATAGTGTTGTCTGTAAACAGTGACATATGTACTGTATAGTGTGTGGTCTGTACACAATAACATGTGTAGTGACTGTTATCCTGTATAGTGTTGTCTGTAAACAGTGACATATGTACTGTATAGTGTGTGGTCTGTACACAATAACATGTGTAGTGACTGTTATCCTGTATAGTGTTGTCTGTAAACAGTGACATATGTACTGTATAGTGTGTGGTCTGTACACAATAACATGTGTAGTGACTGTTATCCTGTATAATGTTGTCTGTAAACAGTGACATATGTACTGTATAGTGTGTGGTCTGTACACAATAACATGTGTACTGACTGTTATCCTGTATAGTGTTGTCTGTAAACAGTGACATATATACTGTATAGTGTGTGGTCTGTACACAATAACATGTGTACTGACTGTTAT
Source organism: Monoplex corrugatus (assembly GCA_030674185.1). Taxonomy (NCBI): domain Eukaryota; kingdom Metazoa; phylum Mollusca; class Gastropoda; order Littorinimorpha; family Ranellidae; genus Monoplex; species Monoplex corrugatus. Next base: position 14,813,799 of record JAPXFY010000027.1, on the reverse strand, counting down.
CCTGTATAGTGTTGGTCTGTGAACAGTGACATATGTACTGTATAGTGTGTGGTCTGTACACAATAACATGTGTAGTGACTGTTATCCTGTATAGTGTTGGCTGTGAACAGTGACATATGTACTGTATAGTGTGTGGTCTGTACACAATAACATGTGTAGTGACTGTTATCCTGTATAGTGTTGGCTGTGAACAGTGACATATGTACTGTATAGTGTGTGGTCTGTACACAATAACATGTGTAGTGACTGTTATCCTGTATAGTGTGTTGGCTGTGAACAGTGACATATGTACTGTATAGTGTGTGGTCTGTACACAATAACATGTGTAGTGACTGTTATCCTGTATAGTGTTGGCTGTGAACAGTGACATATGTACTGTATAGTGTGTGGTCTGTACACAATAACATGTGTAGTGACTGTTATCCTGTATAGTGTGTTGGCTGTGAACAGTGACATATGTACTGTATAGTGTGTGGTCTGTACACAATAACATGTGTAGTGACTGTTATCCTGTATAGTGTTGGCTGTGAACAGTGACATATGTACTGTATAGTGTGTGGTCTGTACACAATAACATGTGTAGTGACTGTTATCCTGTATAGTGTGTTGGCTGTGAACAGTGACATATGTACTGTATAGTGTGTGGTCTGTACACAATAACATGTGTATGACTGTTATCCTGTATAGTGTTGGCTGTGAACAGTGACATATGTACTGTATAGTGTGTGGTCTGTACACAATAACATGTGTACTGACTGTTATCCTGTATAGTGTTGGCTGTGAACAGTGACATATGTACTGTATAGTGTGTGTCTGTACACAATAACATGTGTATGACTGTTATCCTGTATAGTGTTGGCTGTGAACAGTGACATATGTACTGTATAGTGTGTGGTCTGTACACAATAACATGTGTATGACTGTTATCCTGTATATGTTGGCTGTGAACAGTGACATATGTACTGTATAGTGTGTGGTCTGTACACAATAACATGTGTATGACTGTTATCCTGTATAGTGTTGGCTGTGAACAGTGACATATGTACTGTATAGTGTGTGGTCTGTACACAATACATGTGTAGTGACTGTTATCCTGTATAGTGTTTGGCTGTGAACAGTGACATATGTACTGTATAGTGTGTGGTCTGTACACAATAACATGTGTAGTGACTGTTATCCTGTATAGTGTTGGCTGTGAACAGTGACATATGTACTGTATAGTGTGTGGTCTGTACACAATAACATGTGTAGTGACTGTTATCCTGTATAGTGTTTGGCTGTGAACAGTGACATATGTACTGTATAGTGTGTGGTCTGTACACAATAACATGTGTATGACTGTTATCCTGTATATGTTGGCTGTGAACAGTGACATATGTACTGTATAGTGTGTGGTCTGTACACAATAACATGTGTAGTGACTGTTATCCTGTATAGTGTTGGCTGTGAACAGTGACATATGTACTGTATAGTGTGTGGTCTGTACACAATAACATGTGTATGACTGTTATCCTGTATATGTTGGCTGTGAACAGTGACATATGTACTGTATAGTGTGTGGTCTGTACACAATAACATGTGTAGTGACTGTTATCCTGTATAGTGTTGCTGTGAACAGTGACATATGTACTGTATAGTGTGTGGTCTGTACACAATAACATGTGTAGTGACTGTTATCCTGTATAGTGTTGGCTGTGAACAGTGACATATGTACTGTATAGTGTGTGGTCTGTACACAATAACATGTGTAGTGACTGTTATCCTGTATAGTGTTGGCTGTGAACAGTGACATATGTACTGTATAGTGTGTGGTCTGTACACAATAACATGTGTATGACTGTTATCCTGTATAGTGTTGGCTGTGAACAGTGACATATGTACTGTATAGTGTGTGGTCTGTACACAATAACATGTGTATGACTGTTATCCTGTATAGTGTTGGCTGTGAACAGTGACATATGTACTGTATAGTGTGTGGTCTGTACACAATAACATGTGTATGACTGTTATCCTGTATAGTGTTGGCTGTGAACAGTGACATATGTACTGTATAGTGTGTGGTCTGTACACAATAACATGTGTAGTGACTGTTATCCTGTATAGTGTTGGCTGTGAACAGTGACATATGTACTGTATAGTGTGTGGTCTGTACACAATAACATGTGTAGTGACTGTTATCCTGTATATGTTGGCTGTGAACAGTGACATATGTACTGTATAGTGTGTGGTCTGTACACAATAACATGTGTAGTGACTGTTATCCTGTATAGTGTTGGCTGTGAACAGTGACATATGTACTGTATAGTGTGTGGTCTGTACACAATAACATGTGTAGTGACTGTTATCCTGTATAGTGTTGGCTGTGAACAGTGACATATGTACTGTATAGTGTGTGGTCTGTACACAATAACATGTGTAGTGACTGTTATCCTGTATAGTGTTGCTGTGAACAGTGACATATGTACTGTATAGTGTGTGGTCTGTACACAATAACATGTGTAGTGACTGTTATCCTGTATAGTGTTGGCTGTGAACAGTGACATATGTACTGTATAGTGTGTGGTCTGTACACAATAACATGTGTAGTGACTGTTATCCCGTATAGTGTTGGCTGTGAACAGTGACATATGTACTGTATAGTGTGTGGTCTGTACACAATAACATGTGTAGTGACTGTTATCCTGTATAGTGTTGGCTGTGAACAGTGACATATGTACTGTATAGTGTGTGGTCTGTACACAATAACATGTGTAGTGACTGTTATCCTGTATATGTGTGGCTGTGAACAGTGACATATGTACTGTATAGTGTGTGGTCTGTACACAATAACATGTGTAGTGACTGTTATCCTGTATAGGTGTTGGCTGTGAACAGTGACATATGTACTGTATAGTGTGTGGTCTGTACACAATAACATGTGTAGTGACTGTTATCCTGTATAGTGTTGGCTGTGAACAGTGACATATGTACTGTATAGTGTGTGGTCTGTACACAATAACATGTGTAGTGACTGTTTATCCTGTATAGTGTGTTGGCTGTGAACAGTGACATATGTACTGTATAGTGTGTGGTCTGTACACAATAACATGTGTAGTGACTGTTATCCTGTATAGTGTTGGCTGTGAACAGTGACATATGTACTGTATAGTGTGTGGTCTGTACACAATAACATGTGTAGTGACTGTTATCCTGTATAGTGTTTGGCTGTGAACAGTGACATATGTACTGTATAGTGTGTGGTCTGTACACAATACATGTGTAGTGACTGTTATCCTGTATAGTGTTGGCTGTGAACAGTGACATATGTACTGTATAGTGTGTGGTCTGTACACAATAACATGTGTAGTGACTGTTATCCTGTATAGTGTTGGCTGTGAACAGTGACATATGTACTGTATAGTGTGTGGTCTGTACACAATAACATGTGTAGTGACTGTTATCCTGTATAGTGTTGGCTGTGAACAGTGACATATGTACTGTATAGTGTGTGGTCTGTACACAATAACATGTGTAGTGACTGTTATCCTGTATAGTGTTGGCTGTGAACAGTGACATATGTACTGTATAGTGTGTGGTCTGTACACAATAACATGTGTAGTGACTGTTATCCTGTATATGTTGGCTGTGAACAGTGACATATGTACTGTATAGTGTGTGGTCTGTACACAATAACATGTGTAGTGACTGTTATCCTGTTAGTGTTGGCTGTGAACAGTGACATATGTACTGTATAGTGTGTGGTCTGTACACAATAACATGTGTAGTGACTGTTATCCTGTATAGTGTTGGCTGTGAACAGTGACATATGTACTGTATAGTGTGTGGTCTGTACACAATAACATGTGTAGTGACTGTTATCCTGTATAGTGTTGGCTGTGAACAGTGACATATGTACTGTATAGTGTGTGGTCTGTACACAATAACATGTGTATGACTGTTATCCTGTATAGTGTTGGCTGTGAACAGTGACATATGTACTGTATAGTGTGTGGTCTGTACACAATAACATGTGTAGTGACTGTTATCCTGTATAGTGTTGGCTGTGAACAGTGACATATGTACTGTATAGTGTGTGGTCTGTACACAATAAACATGTGTAGTGACTGTTATCCTGTATATGTTGGCTGTGAACAGTGACATATGTACTGTATAGTGTGTGGTCTGTACACAATAACATGTGTAGTGACTGTTATCCTGTATAGTGTTGGCTGTGAACAGTGACATATGTACTGTATAGTGTGTGGTCTGTACACAATAACATGTGTATGACTGTTATCCTGTATATGTTGGCTGTGAACAGTGACATATGTACTGTATAGTGTGTGGTCTGTACACAATAACATGTGTAGTGACTGTTATCCTGTATAGTGTTGGCTGTGAACAGTGACATATGTACTGTATAGTGTGTGGTCTGTACACAATAACATGTGTACTGACTGTTATCCTGTATAATGTTGGCTGTGAACAGTGACATATGTACTGTATAGTGTGTGGTCTGTACACAATAACATGTGTACTGACTGTTATCCTGTATATGTTGGCTGTGAACAGTGACATATGTACTGTATAGTGTGTGGTCTGTACACAATAACATGTGTAGTGACTGTTATCCTGTATAGTGTGTTGGCTGTGAACAGTGACATATGTACTGTATAGTGTGTGGTCTGTACACAATAACATGTGTAGTGACTGTTATCCTGTATAGTGTTGGCTGTGAACAGTGACATATGTACTGTATAGTGTGTGGTCTGTACACAATACATGTGTAGTGACTGTTATCCTGTATAGTGTTGGCTGTGAACAGTGACATATGTACTGTATAGTGTGTGGTCTGTACACAATAACATGTGTAGTGACTGTTATCCTGTATAGTGTTGGCTGTGAACAGTGACATATGTACTGTATAGTGTGTGGTCTGTACACAATAACATGTGTAGTGACTGTTATCCTGTATAGTGTTGGCTGTGAACAGTGACATATGTACTGTATAGTGTGTGGTCTGTACACAATAACATGTGTATGACTGTTATCCTGTATAGTGTTGGCTGTGAACAGTGACATATGTACTGTATAGTGTGTGGTCTGTACACAAAACATGTGTAGTGACTGTTATCCTGTATAGTGTTGGCTGTGAACAGTGACATATGTACTGTATAGTGTGTGGTCTGTACACAATAACATGTGTAGTGACTGTTATCCTGTATAGTGTTGGCTGTGAACAGTGACATATGTACTGTATAGTGTGTGGTCTGTACACAATAACATGTGTAGTGACTGTTATCCTGTATAGTGTTGGCTGTGAACAGTGACATATGTACTGTATAGTGTGTGGTCTGTACACAATAACATGTGTAGTGACTGTTATCCTGTATAGTGTTGGCTGTGAACAGTGACATATGTACTGTATAGTGTGTGGTCTGTACACAATAACATGTGTAGTGACTGTTATCCTGTATAGTGTTGGCTGTGAACAGTGACATATGTACTGTATAGTGTGTGGTCTGTAACACAATAACATGTGTAGTGACTGTTATCCTGTATAGTGTTGGCTGTGAACAGTGACATATGTACTGTATAGTGTGTGGTCTGTACACAATAACATGTGTAGTGACTGTTATCCTGTATAGTGTTGGCTGTGAACAGTGACATATGTACTGTATAGTGTGTGGTCTGTACACAATAACATGTGTAGTGACTGTTATCCTGTATAGTGTTGGCTGTGAACAGTGACATATGTACTGTATAGTGTGTGGTCTGTACACAATAACATGTGTAGTGACTGTTATCCTGTATAGTTGTGCTTGAACAGTGACATATGTACTGTATAGTGTGTGGTCTGTACACAATAACATGTGTATGACTGTTATCCTGTATATGTTGGCTGTGAACAGTGACATATGTACTGTATAGTGTGTGGTCTGTACACAATAACATGTGTATGACTGTTATCCTGTATATGTTGGCTGTGAACAGTGACATATGTACTGTATAGTGTGTGGTCTGTACACAATAAATGTGTAGTGACTGTTATCCTGTATATGTTGGCTGTGAACAGTGACATATGTACTGTATAGTGTGTGGTCTGTACACAATAACATGTGTAGTGACTGTTATCCTGTATATGTTGGCTGTGACAGTGACATATGTATGTATAGTGTGTGGTCTGTACACAATAACATGTGTATGACTGTAATCACTGTATAGTGTTGGCTGTGAAACAGTGACATATGTACTGTTAGTGTGTGGGTTGTACACAATAAATGTGTATGTGTTTCTGTAGTAGTGTTGGCTGTGAAGTGAATGTCGTATAGTGTGTGGTGACAATCGATGTGATGATGTACTGTTGTGTTGTGTTGTATGTATGTGTGTGTCTGTAACAATAACATGTGTAGGGCTGTTACCTGATAGGTGGCTGTAACATGACTATTACTGTATAGTGTGTGGTCTGTACACAATAATGTGTATGACTGTTATCAGTATAGTGTTGCTGTGACAGTGACATATGTATGTATAGTGTGTGTTCTGTAACAATAACATGTTAGTGACTGTTATCTGTATATGATTGTTGGTGTGACGTTGACATATTGTACTGATAAGTGTTGGTCTGTACACAATAACAGTGTATGATGTTATCCCTGTATATGTGGGCTGTGAACATGACATAGACTGTCTAGTGTTGGTCTGTACCAATACATGTGTAGTGACTGTTATCCTGTTATGTTGGCTGTGAAAGTGACATATGTACTGAATAGTGTGTGGTCTGTACACAAAACAGTGTAGTGACTGTTATCCTGTATATGTTGCTGTGAACATGACATATGTACTGTATAGTGTGTGGCTGTACACAATAACATGTGTAGTGACTGTTATCCTGTATAATGTTGGCTGTGAACAGTGACATATGTACTGTATAGTGTTGTTGTACACAATAACTGTGTGTGATGTATCTGTAATGTTGGCGTGAACAGTGACATATGTACGTATAGGTGTGGTCTGTACACAATAACATGTGTACTGACTTTATCCTTGTATATGTTGTGTAACAGTGTACTGTATAGTGTGTGGTCGTACACAATAACATGTGTAGTGACTGTTATCCTGTATAGTGTTGGCTGTGAACAGTGACATATGTATGTATAGTGTGTGGTCTGTACACAATAACATGTGTATGACTGTTATCCTGTATAGGTGTTGCTGTGAACAGTGACATATGTACTGTATAGTGTGTGGTCTGTACACAATAACATGTGTATGACTGTTATCCTGTATAGTGTTGGCTGTGAACAGGACATATGTACTGTATAGTGTGTGGTCTGTACACAATAACATGTGTACTGACTGTTATCCTGTATAGTGTGTGCTGTGAACAGTGACATATGTACTGTATAGTGTGTGGTCTGTACACAATAACATGTGTATGCTGTTATCCTGTATATGTGTGTGTGTGGGTGTGGGTGTGTGTGTGAGTGAGTGTGTGTGTGTGTGTGTGTATGTGTGTGTGTGTGTGTGTGTGTGTGTGTGTGTGTGTGTGTGAGAGAGACAGAGAGGATGATTACTTGGATCAAGGGTCACACGCCTATCGTATTTGAGCGTACCTTAGCTCAGCATCTTGTGTGTGTGTATGTGTGAGACAGAGGGAGGATGGTGATGGCTTGTATCAGTGGAGTTTTGGTCGTTGTTGGGTGACTGCTTTGGTGAATGATGAGAGTGTGTGCCTTGGCTTGATTCTCGAATATGGGCAGAAATAGTCTGTGATTTCCTTTGATGGATTGATGGAATATCATTGTATTGTGTTGTGTTATGTTGTTGTATTGAATCGCTTGAAAAATAGAATGAAAATGGAATAAAGAACCACAATAGAGAAGGAATACAAACTGAAGTTGTAGCCCTTGTCTTTAATGTGCAGGTCCCTCTGTAGTCCACATCGCCATAGCAACCAGCGACTTCCAACCTTCCCGCGACCTGGAAGCCTCCATCATTGAAGGTCACATGCAGAAGCTAGGTGGGTCATCGTCTGTGATCATGCGGCGATGGAAGAAACGGTACTTTGTGTTACGCCAAGACAGCTGTCTGTATTACTACAAGCAGAAAGACGTAAGATATCCTGCCATTTTTTTTTACTTTTCTGTTTGTGTGCTTTTTTTGTTCCTAGTATTCTTTTTTCAGAAGTGTACGTGCAGTGTTAGGCCCACATTGTGTGTCGTTACGTTGCTGCATTGTCTGGTATATTTGGATTCAGGTGTATTTTTTAAATCCCTTGTGTGATAAATTGGACGGAGTGGTCAACGCCAGGGGCATGTTCTTAGATTATTTGTGCGAATGCATTGATATGTGTACTTATATCTCTTTTCTTTTTTTTTTTCCTGTTGAAGTTTTCTATCTTTTGAAGCAGTTATAGCCCTGATATGGCTCTATGCAGTCGGCTGGGCTTTAAACAACAATAACAACAATAACAATCTTTGTTTTTCCTTAACCCCCTTGGCATGATACATAATTAAAAGTGTACTGTAAGACAGTGGCATGAAATTATGAGAGCCAGCTTGTCAACAGATACTAAATGTTTTTAATTTTTGCTGCTCTTGTGTAAACATTTCCTAGAAAAGTATATATATATTTAGAAAGGAGAAATCCTGAACTGCACAATGAAAGTAAAATAAACGCCTACTGATAGTTTTATCAGTTTTCAAATCACAATACTGATTTATACATCAAAACGACCAGGTGAGTATGTTCTGCCACTCGGAGATATAAAACTACAATAAAACTTTACATTTTCCCATTGCAGTTTGAATCAGAATTGGATGTATATTTGTATCAAAAAAAATAATTTTTTTTTGCTGTTATTTTGATGTGAATTAGCTTGTGAAATACAGCAGCCACAGAGCTGTAATATATACCAACTGTCACAGAAATGCATGTTCTTTAGATGATTCATAACCTTACACTTCAGATGATAGATAATTTTACATGGATCATAACATATCTTAACACACTGAGGTTCTCTAAACGTGACATGCTCAGCATTAATTTACTTATCTTTAATGTGTTGCACATTGCCAGTCCGCTGAGATGATAAAAAAATGGCTTTGAACTTAATGTCTGATAGTGCAGACATCTGCAAAGGTGCTGATTTTACAGGTCAGTGTAAAATCAGGCTCAGTGGTACTGGACCATGGTCCAATAAACAGTCCTGTAACAATGAAGTAAATATACAAATAATGTGGCAGGACTCTAATCCTTTGGGGATGCCAAGGGCTCTTTCGGTATTATAACATCTCTACCATCTTGAAAATCTGTGCTAGAAATTTCTTTTTTTCTGTCACTTTTGTTTGTTTCTGCTTTGCTCTCTTTTGCTGTCTTGTCATCTCTTTCTCACTTTCTGCCTTACTGGTCCATTCGCCTCAATGTTTTCCATCATCATCATCATGATGTCAAGCTTGCTCGGCTATCCATGACACGTTTCTTCCATCCCTATCTGTCAGACATTACAGTAGGTAGTTCATCATACTGACAGCCCGTAACTTCGATCAGTTGGTCGATAAAGGTCTTCTTTGGACGTCCTGGTCTTTGTTTGCCGTGGCTGGGTCTCCATAGTAGAACATCCTCCACCAGTTCTTCTTTGCTACACCAGCAGTGTCCCGCGAAGCGCAGTCTTTGTTGACGTATTGATTTACTGATTGGTGGGATCTTACCATATAACTCTTTGTTAGTTGGATGTTCTCTCCAGGATTTGTTCAGGGCTGCACGCAGCATTCGCGTGTAGCTCCATCAATCTTCCTCTCCAATGTTATTGTTAGGGTCCATGAGATTGAGCCATGTGTAAGAACGGACTCTACTGCTGCTCGGAAGAAGTTCCTTTTCAGGTTGTCTGGTAGATTGGATTTCCAGATTTTGTCCAGTTGATTTAGTGTGCCCCAGGCATTTCCGAGTCTGGTGTTGACGTCTTGTTCTGTGGAGTCAGTGTAGCTGCCAAGGTATTTAAAGTCTTGAACTTGTTTGATCGTATCTCCATTGAGGCTTCTCATGCCTTCTGATGCGTCTTGGTTCAGACAGATGAACTCTGTTTTGTTTGCATGTTTTCCATAAAGCCTTACATACTTTTTTTTCTCTAAGGTTTGATGATTGGGTACATGTGTAGTAATTGTATTTTTAGCTCTAACGACGCGTGAATTGTTAATTGACACTTTTAGGCACAATAGGCCAATATTCATGTATGTGTTTATGTACTTAGTTATGTTTATGCATTAATATTTAGTGGTTTTTTTTTTCAATCCTTCTCATGATAAATTGCGCAGACTGCTGGTGGCATATCTTAAGATTATTTGTGTGAGTGCAATGATACATATACTTAAGTCTCCTTTTCTAGGTTTTTGTTTTTTCCAGGGTCATTGATATGTTTATATGTGCGTGTTTTGCTTGAGATGGTTGTTGTCTTGATATAGTAGTCGCCTGGGCTTTATACACTCCAACAACTACTAGTTTTACTACTAATTTCAGGACTCTGACCCTCTGGGAGCTATTCCCCTGGCAGGCTACACGTTTTCTCGTCATTTGGATGGTGGGCGTGACTACTGCTTCAAGGCGGAGAAATATGGGGCACGCACCTACTATTTTATGACAGACAGCAGAGACATCATGACAGAGTGAGTACTCTGTACCCAGTGTGTCTGTCTGTGTTTGTCTCTGTACAATGTACCACAGGACTGTTGCCTTATCCGTCTGTCTGGCTGTGTCTGCATTTGTCTGTCAGTACATTGTGTCAAAGTACTGTTACCTTGTTTGTGTGTGTGTGTCTGTGTTTGTCTTTCTGTACAGTATCACAGTACTGTTACCTTGTTTGTCTGTGTGTGTCTGTGTTTGTCTCTCTGTACAGTGTATCAAAGTACTGTTACCTTGTTTGTGTGTGTGTGTCTGTGTTTGTCTGTCAGTACATTGTGTCAAACTCAAAGTACTGTTACCTTGTTTGTGTGTGTGTGTCTGTGTTTGTCTGTCAGTACATTGTGTCAAAGTACTGTTACCTTGTTTGTGTGTGTGTGTCTGTGTTTGTCTGTCAGTACATTGTGTCAAAGTACTGTTACCTTGTTTGTGTGTGTGTGTCTGTGTTTGTCTTTCTGTACAGTGTATCACAGTACTGTTACCTTGTTTGTGTGTGTGTGTGTCTGTGTTTGTCTCTCTGTACAGTGTATCACAGTACAGTTACCTTGTTTGTGTGTGTGTGTGTCTGTGTTTGTCTCTCTGTACAGTGTATCACAGTACTGTTACCTTGTTTGTGTGTGTGTGTGTCTGTGTTTGTCTCTCTGTACAGTGTATCACAGTACTGTTACCTTGTTTGTGTGTGTGTGTGTCTGTGTTTGTCTTTCTGTACAGTGTATCACAGTACTGTTACCTTGTTTGTGTGTGTGTGTGTCTGTGTTTGTCTTTCTGTACAGTGTATCATAGTACTGTTACCTTGTTTGTCTGTGTGTGTGTGTCTGTGTTTGTCTTTCTGTACAGTGTATCATAGTACTGTTACCTTGTTTGTGTGTGTGTGTGTCTGTGTTTGTCTTTCTGTACAGTGTATCACAGTATTGTTACCTTGTTTGTTTGTGTGTGTGTGTTTGTCTTTCTGTACAGTGTATCATAGTACTGTTACCTTGTTTGTTTGTGTGTCTGTCTGTGTTTGTCTTTCTGTACAGTGTATCACAGTATTGTTACCTTGTTTGTGTGTGTGTGTGTGTTTGTCTTTCTGTACAGTGTATCACAGTACTGTTACCTTGTTTGTCTGTGTGTCTGTCTGTGTTTGTGTGTCTGTACAGTATGTCATAGTACTGTTACCTTGTTTGTCTGTGTGTCTGTCTGTGTTTGTGTGTCTGTACAGTATATCATAGTACTGTTACCTTGTTTGTGTGTGTGTGTCTGTCTGTGCTTGTGTGTCTGTACAGTATGTCATAGTACCGTTACCTTGTTTGTCTGTGTGTCTGTCTGTGTTTGTGTGTCTGTACAGTATGTCATAGTACTGTTACCTTGTTTGTCTGTGTGTCTGTCTGTGTTTGTGTGTCTGTACAGTATGTCATAGTACTGTTACCTTGTTTGTCTGTGTGTCTGTCTGTGCTTGTGTGTCTGTACAGTATGTCATAGTACTGTTACCTTGTTTGTCTGTGTTTGTGTGTCTGTACAGTATGTCATAGTACTGTTACCTTGTTTGTCTGTGTGTCTGTCTGTGTTTGTGTGTCTGTACAGTATCACAGTACTGTTACCTGTTTGTGTGTGTCTGTCTGTGCTTGTGTGTCTGTACTGTATGTCATAGTACTGTTACCTTGTTTGTCTGTGTGTCTGTCTGTGTTTGTGTGTCTGTACAGTATCACAGTACTGTTACCTTGTTTGTGTGTGTCTGTCTGTGCTTGTGTGTCTGTACAGTATGTCATAGTACTGTTACCTTGTTTGTGTGTTGTCTGTGTTTGTGTGTCTGTACAGTATCACAGTACTGTTACCTTGTTTGTCTGTGTGTCTGTCTGTGCTTGTGTGTCTGGACAGTATGTCATAGTACTGTTACCTTGTTTGTCTGTGTGTCTGTCTGTGTGTCTGTACAGTATGTCATAGTACTGTTGCCTTGTTTGTGTCTGTGTATCTGTCTGTGCTTGTGTGTCTGTACAGTGTATCACAGTACTGTTACCTTATTTGTCTGTGTGTCTGTCTGTGCTTGTGTGTCTGTACAGTATGTCATATTACTGTTACCTTGTTTGTCTGTGTGTCTGTCTGTGCTTGTGTGTCTGGACAGTATGTCATAGTACTGTTACCTTGTTTGTCTGTGTGTCTGTCTGTGTTTGTGTGTCTGGACAGTATGTCATAGTACTGTTACCTTGTTTGTCTGTGTGTCTGTCTGTGCTTGTGTGTCTGTACATTATGTCATAGTACTGTTACCTTGTTTGTCTGTGTGTCTGTCTGTGTTTGTGTGTCTGTACAGTATCACAGTACTGTTACCTTGTTTGTCTGTGTGTCTGTCTGTGTTTGTGTGTCTGGACAGTATGTCATAGTACTGTTACCTTGTTTCATGTTTGTGTCTGTGTGTCTGTCTGTGCTTGTGTGTCTGTACAGTGTATCATAGTACTGTTACCTTGTTTGTGTGTGTGTCTGTCTGTGTTTGTGTGTCTGTACAGTGTATCACAGTACTGTTACCTTGTTTGTCTGTGTGTCTGTCTGTGTTTGTGTGTCTGTACAGTGTATCACAGTACTGTTACCTTGTTTGTGTGTGTGTCTGTCTGTGTTTGTGTGTCTGTACAGTGTATCACAGTACTGTTACCTTGTTTGTCTGTGTGTTGTCTGTGCTTGTGTGTCTGGACAGTATGTCATAGTACTGTTACCTTGTTTGCCTGTGTGTTGTCTGTGCTTGTGTGTCTGGACAGTATGTCATAGTATTGTTACCTTGTTTGTCTGTGTGTCTGTCTGTGTTTGTGTGTCTGGACAGTATGTCATAGTACTGTTACCTTGTTTGTGTGTCTGTGCTTGTGTGTCTGGACAGTATGTCATAGTACTGTTACCTTGTTTGTCTGTGTGTCTGTCTGTGCTTGTGTGTCTGGACAGTATGTCATAGTATTGTTACCTTGTTTGTCTGTGTTGTCTGTGCTTGTGTGTCTGTACAGTGTATCATAGTACTGTTACCTTGTTTGTCTGTGTGTCTGTCTGTGCTTGTGTGTCTGGACAGTATGTCATAGTATTGTTACCTTGTTTGTGTGTGTCTGTCTGTGCTTGTGTGTCTGGACAGTATGTCATAGTATTGTTACCTTGTTTGTCTGTGTGTGTGTGTTTGTCTCTCTGTACAGTGTATCCCAGTACTGTTACCTTATCTGTCTGTCTGTGTGTCTGTTTTTGTCTGTCTATACATTGTTTAACAGTACTGTTACATTGTTCATCTGTGTGTCTGTGTCTCTCTGTCTATTTCTGGCTGGCTGTTTGTGTTTGTCTATGTATCTCTGTGTGTGTGTGTATCTCTGTGTCTATCTGTAGAACTGTCAATTTAACCTCTTCACTGCGCTGTTGACGAGTGACGATCGTCATAGAAACCGTCGTCTGCAATGCTCTGTTGACGATCGCGGATCATCCCGTATCAAACACTCTTTCTCTTTTCGTCTAGCACATGACAGAATCGTTCTATTTATGATTTGATTAGGTCCCTTGACAATCTTCGCTCTTTGAGTGCCGTTTGTTCAAGTTATTTAGATCATTTGCATAATTTATCACGATCGATTGGCAAGGTGCTACGAAGTTGAGCTTTCAGTTTTTGAAGCGCTATGGCTGCCCCACAACGAACCTACACAGTTGCAGAAGTTATTGAAGCGATTTTTCGAGATCAAGACAGTGAAGATGAAGACTTCAAGCCAGCTGGCTTCGAACTTCGTGAAGTTGATGCCAACGACCCAGATTTTGATGTGGAAGAATCTTTGGGTGACTGATCGTCTGAATCAAAGTAGGCCTATGGAGATCCGATTGTTCCAGATGCAGGTTGGTGTATTTGAGAGCTTTATTCATTTTATAACATGATTGTATTGCTTTCTTCTCAGTATATTTATAAATAGAACAGCTAAGTGTGTGTATTGATGGCTGAGCTCTTTGTTTGGGCCTGGTCAGCGAGCGAGCCAGTGACCGAGTGGGCAGTGTGTTCGACCTGTGGGCGTGTCACTCGTCGCTCGCTTGTTGCACGCTGTGTGTGTCTTGTTGATGATTTGTTTTTCTGGTCGGCCTCTGCCCTGTGCTATCTCCCTGGCCTTTGTGTGTTTGTGTGAGGAGTAGGCTACTATCTCCATGGCCTGTGTGTGTTTATGTGAGGGGTAGAGTGGGAGCAGAGGGGTGTGCGTGTGTGTGTGTGTGTGTGAGAGAGAGAGAGAAAGAGAGACAGAGAGAGAGAGAGAGACTGTTGGTGTGACTTTTTATAGGAAATTGAAAGCATTCAGTGATAATACTGACAGAAACAATGTTGTAATGAAGTCACTTTGGTAGAAGCAGTACTCACTGGGTTTCTTTGCAGTGTTTGCTTGAGGAAAATGAAAGGGGGCGTGGCATGGGGGAGTAGCATGCTACCTATGTCAGTGTGTGTGTGTGTGTTGTGTGTGTATGTATGTGTGTGTGTGTGTGTGTGTGTGTGTGTGTGTGTGTGTGTGTGTGTGTGTGTATGTGTGTGTGTGTGTGTGTGAGACTTTTTTTATTTCATAAAATATGTGGAAATTTGAATCCTTGCTTTCACTGTGCTACAGGTATGGTAATGCAGCATGGTGATGATGTTCGTCCTGGACCTGCTGTTGCTGGACCTGCTGTTGCTGGGCCTGCTAGAAGGGGAAGGGGAGCAAGAGGGGGAAGGAGAGGACTGTGTTTAGAAGACTGCTTCCAGAACTACCACATTCAGAAGCGTTTTTACTGGGGATAGACACTGGGAGATAAAACCCTTTCATTTTATGTGTGGCTAGGCTGTGCTTATACTGTGGCTGGACACTGCTTTCTGACCTTTGTACAGTCTATATCTTCAAATCAAAGTGTGCTATAAACTGCTTGTGAGCTCCTGCATCACTTGATTACATCATCATTGACTTTAACATTTTTTTTTATTGCATTTCAAAGAGTACATGTGACACTCTGGTACATTATTTCATTTTGAAATTGTCATAAACACAATCTTCATTCAATTTCCTTTCATTTGATATATACTTTTATGTATCTATCTTCAATGCCTTCTGAATTATAAGCAATTGAAAATAATAAGCGTGATTTTTGTCTGTTTCTGAAACAAATCTTAGCATGTGTCTTAGCAAAACATGATAGCAGCGAAAGGGTTAAGGGGGAGAAATATGGGCACTTGCACATATTGCTTTGTAATGGACAGAAGTGACTGAGTACAAGTCATGTTTACAGATGTGTAGGAGTACTTTCAAGTCATGTTTACAGATGGGTAGGAATACTTTCAAGTCATGTTTACAGATGGGTAGGAGGACTTTCAAGTCATGTTTACAGATGGGTAGGAGGACTTTTCAAGTCATGTTTACAGATGGGTAGGAATACTTTCAAGTCATGTTTACAGATGGGTAGGAGGACTTTCAAGTCATGTTTACAGATGGGTAGGAGTACTTTCAAGTCATGTTTACAGCTGGATAGGAGGACTTTCAAGTCATGTTTACAGATGGGTAGGAGTACTTTCAAGTCATGTGTGGGAGCATTGTCATGTCATGTTTACAGGTCTCAGTCATGTATTGTCATGTCTACAGATGGATGATGGGAACTGTCATGACATTTTTCAGATGGGTAGAGCATAATATATTATCATGTCACATTTACAGTGGGTGGGAGGACTGTTACGTCATGTTTACTGATGGATGGGAATACTGTCAATGCCATGTCATGTCATGCTTACAGATGGGTGGGAGTACTGTCATGTCATGTTTACAGATAGTGTGAGCACTATCATGTCATGTAATGTTTATAGATAGGTGGAAGCACTGTCATGTCATGTCATGTCAAGTGTACAAATGAATGGGAGCACTGTCAGTGTCATGTCACATTGAAAGTCATACTATGTCATGTTTACAGATGGGTTGGAGCTCTGTCAGAAGCTGCAGCCAGGTCCAAGAAAAGGGTTGGTTGTGTTTTTTATTTCATCTGAGTGTGTGCGTGTGTGTGTGTGTGTGCGCGTGTGTGCACGTGTGCGCATGCGTATGCCCTGTTCAGTTCACATGTATGCATGTTTGTTGGTGGGGTAGGGCTGAGTGCTGATTCTGTAATACATGTGTCTGTCTGTATGAACACTTGTATGATTGTCTCCCTTGTGATGGTAAAAACAAACAGGAAGACGGACAAAAACGAGCAAGCATACAAGACTTTTCACTTCACTGGACACGATTTTCTTTCTGATCTCAAACAACACAAATGACACAGGCATTCTTGAGGGAGACATCGCCATTAACTCTTTGGAGACGCGCCCCAAAATGGCTGCTGAAACTCTCGAGACGCACAGTTTTTTGGTACTTTTTAAAAAATTACGGAGAATATCCAACGACAATAAACCTATCCTGTTACATATGTTTTAAAAGGTCATTATGTCTACTTTGTAACTGTGCAGACTGCTTGTTTATGCATGCTTTCATTTTTTTCTGGTTTACCGTTGAAAAAGGCATGCAAACAGCAAAAAAGAAAAGTTCTGGATGTATACACACATAACTTATCAAACTGCTGCTTGTAATCCATTAAATATCCATGTCACAAAACTGTACTTAACATGTCACAGGATATATATTCTTCACTGGAAGTTCCTATGAGTTCTGTTTTTATGAAGATATTGTCCCAAAAATGATTAAATACAGGCGTAGTCTTTTGACTCTTCGAAATTCCTTTGTTTCGGGTACCACGAAAACAAGCCAAAAATAGAGTTCCAACAGTCTCCTACGGTCAAAGGGAAAGAAATCTACTTAGAAAAATTGTTAAACTCTGTTGTCAGTATAATCTCCCTTATTATAGTATGCAAGTAGTCTCGGTGAAAAAAACCATAGCATCTCCGCAGCTATAGCTACGGAGCATCACAGTTGAGACATGGAGCTCTGCAGCTATAGCGGAGTGTCGCCATTGAGTTAAGACAAGGAAGCATGTTGGAAGGTGGGGAGCAAAAAAAAGCCCTATCAGACCAGTGCTGTGTTGGTGTTTCGGACTTTCACAGAGATGATCCTTCTGTGCCCAAAGCAGGTCATGATTGTTTTCTGTGCAGAATTGTCAGATCCGCTGCTAAGGGTAGCAGCAGGAGAGGGGCTTAATGTGTCAGCTGACATTTGTCATCTGTTGGTGAATGGATAGATTTCCTCCAGATGGCAATCAGAGATCAGGCCTGTTTCTTAACCTCTTCCCTGCTTATGCTGTGTCTACTACGAGGCTGTTTTAACACGTCTATATGCCTGTAACCATGTCTGCCACAGGAGATTTTCGTCATCAAAATTTCGGGGTGGGGTTGGGGGAATGGGAGATAACACAAGAAACTTGGCCAGCCTCTTCTGGAGATGTCAGAGTGCAGTTTTTTCCCTTTGCTTGTTCAGAGAATTGAACATTCATCAGCAGCAAGCTTGTGTTGTGAATTCTCAAACTGTACAATATTTGAATATTGTTGTGAATTTACAAACTGTAGAGCATTTGAATAGTGCACCATTCTCACAATGTCCAGAAGAAGACATATTTTATCTTTAACCCTTTTCCTACCAAGAAAATAGGTCACTGTACTATTGACCTAGTAATGTTAGGAGATGACTTCAGAAACACTCAAATTACGCCTGTTTTTTGCCATTTTTGCCGCTTCAAATGTCGTGTAAGTGCAGAAAGGAAATAACAAGAGTATACTCCCTTTGCCGGAAAAGGATTCACATCAGCAATGCGGTCATTTTCTCTTATATACTCGAAACTGAGACTACGGTTCAGGGCACGAAATCCTCGTGACGCGGTCCACGGATAGAGAAAGCTGAGTCACGAGGATCTTGTGACGCGGTACGGAATGTGTTAATGAATGTATATAAAACATCAGGCAACTCTTTTTAAAAAAATCAAAACAAAATCACAAAAGCAAACAAACAAAAAAGCCTGTGTTTTTCTCTTTATTTACATTTTTTTTTATCTGATTCAATGATATCAAAGGTATGTTATTATGGTGCGACTCAAATAGTGGTTGACATGTATGATAATCTTTACAAACATGAGTATTGTCATCACTTGGTTTAAAAAAGATACTTTCATATATATATATATATATATATATATAGATATAGATATAGATATAGATATATATGAGTTTTCTGTAGTCTATAATACAGAGAGAGATTTCTTCAGTCATTGACAGAAATATTGCCTTTAAAGTCATGACTATCACTCTCAGACATAGATGTGTATGTAAACATAAGGTTTTTGTCACAAGTCTGTAAGTGTAACACTCGTGATACCATTAACACTCTTGATACCATTACAGTAAGATTTGTATGTAAGTGTGAGGTTTGTCACAAGTCTGTAACACTCGTGATACTATTAACACTCTTGATGCTGTTACAGTAAGATTTGTATGTAAGTGTGAGGTTTGTCACAAGTCTGTAACACTTGTGATACCATTAACACTCTTGATGCTGTTACAGTAAGATTTGTATGTAAGTGTGAGGTTTGTCACAAGTCTGTAACACTTGTGATACCATTAACACTCTTGATACCATTAACACTCTTGATACCGTTACAATAAGATTGGTATGTAAGTGTGAGATTTGTCACAAGTCTGTAACACTTGTGATACCATTAACACTCTTGATACTGTTACAGTAAGATTTGTATGTAAGTGTGAGGTTTGTCACAAGTCTGCAACACTTGTGATACCATTAACACTCTTGATACTGTTACAGTAAGATTTGTATGTAAGTGTGAGGTTTGTCACAAGTCTGCAACACTTGTGATACCATTAACACTCTTGATGCTGTTACAGTAAGATGTGTATGTAAGTGTGAGGTTTGTCACAAGTCTGCAACACTTGTGATACCATTAACACTCTTGATACCGTTACAGTAAGATTTGTATGTAAGTGTGACTGTGAGGTTTGTCCACAGTCTGTAACACTTGTGATACCATTAACACTCTTGGTACCGTTACAGTAAGATTTGTATGTAAGTGTGAGGTTTGTCACAAGTCTGTAACACTTGTGATACCATTAACACTCTTGGTACCGTTACAGTAAGATTTGTATGTAAGTGTGAGGTTTGTCACAAGTCTGTAACACTTGTGATACCATTAACACTCTTGGTACAGTTACAGTAAGATTTGTATGTAAGTGTGAGGTTTGTCACAAGTCTGTAACACTTGTGATACCATTAACACTCTTGGTACCGTTACAGTAAGATTTGTTTGTACGTGTGAGGTTTGTCACAAGTCTGTAACACTTGTGATACCATTAACACTCTTGGTACCGTTACAGTAAGATTTGTATGTAAGTGTGAGGTTTGTCATAAGTCTGTAACACTTGTGATACCATTAACACTCTTGATACCATTAACACTCTTGATACTGTTACAGTAAGATTTGTATGTAAGTGTGAGGTTTGTCACAAGTCTGTAACACTTGTGATACCATTAACACTCTTGATACTGTTACAGTAAGATTTGTATGTAAGTGTGAGGTTTGTCACAAGTCTGTAACACTTGTGATACCATTAACACTCTTGATATCGTTACAGTAAGATTTGTTTGTAAGGGTGAGGTTTGTCACAAGTCTGTAACACTTGTGATACCATTAACACTCTTGGTACCGTTACAGTAAGATTTGTATGTAAGGGTGAGGTTTGTCACAAGTCTGTAACACTTGTGATACCATTAACACTTGTGATACCATTAACACTCTTGATAGTGTTACACGGCTGTTCCAACCTGACTCTTTAGTTGCAGAAGCCCCTAGCTGTGACCTGATCTTATTTCAGTGGGAGAGGGCAGACCATGCACATTACACGTACTTATAGCGGTTGTGCAGTGGAAGGAAGAAAAATGAGTTAGTTGCTACATAGTCTTAGGTTTTACAGCGCCTTTTAACAGTATGTTTGATATGTAAATGACTGTGTTGCTGATACAAACAGCTTTAAAATGATACCAAACATGACCAGATTAGTCTAGTAGGCTACGCTACCACATCCTGTACAAAACAGGCTTAATTTCACGGAGTAGAGTGAATTTGTCAAGATCTCAGGGTTTTTTTTTTTTTTCGTAGCTTCCAACCCCTCTAGCCAAGCTTCTGAGGTTTTTACACACTATTAGAGCTATGTCGCACAAACTTCAACACTTCAGAAAGGGTCACCACTTAATTAAAAAATTTCAACCTCAGCAGAAAAGGAGGGAGACGCGATATAAGTACCCCACTGTATGGCGACAACTTGCACCTAGTACAGACCATTTCCTTTTCTTGAATTAGTGCACACACAACCATGAGGACAGGGAGAGAGAGAGGAGTGAAAGAGGAAGAGAGAAACGCACATGAAAGAACAAGAGAGAGAGAGAGGGAGAGAGAGAGAGAGAGAGAGAGAGAAAGAGAGAGAGAGAGAGAGAGAGAGAGAGAGAGAGAGAGAGAGAGAGAGAGAGAGAGAGAGAGAGAGAGAGATGCTATAATCTTTAACACGCTGCCATACTTATTGATGATCACTTACCAGATCCCAGTAAGTGGTTTCTGGCTGAGAGTGACGCAAGTTAAGTACCCCACTTTCACGAAGTCGGCCACTTGACTTGGCTAACACGGCATGGGCACATTAAATTTTCGCTCATCACTTGTAGTGTTAATTTGTCTTTTATTATCACTACTATTTATTATTTGTTATTATTATTATTATTTATTATCATCATTATTATCATCATCATTGTTATTATCATTATCATTATTATTATTATTATTATTATTGTTGTTATTGTTATTATTATTATTTTGGTCTGCTTGAGTTGCACAATACTTGTACATCAGAGTGGGGCACTCAGACACAATCGGTTCTGTTCACCTTCAGTGCCTTTCTAATAAGGTTACATCAGTATTGATGAACAGAGACAACAGGTTTATCGCTCAGAATAGTAGATCTTATATTTAATTCAAGGAGATGTTTTACTGCAACCAAATATAATTGACATTATGATTATGTATTATGTTCCATCGTGTTTGTCGGTGAATGCAGAATACTATGTTGGCAAATTGGACCCAGTTTATGAGAATACTGGTGACAAACAGATGTAAGAAAGGTAAATTCACACATTTTAGAAAGCAAAGATTTACATACATGTACGACAACGTCCAAGCTGTGCCTATATGTCTGTACTAACAAAGAGATGTCCTCCAGATGTATTCCTTGTCAGAAAATGTGGTGATCATTCTCGCAAGTCACTACACTCGATTGATCCTGGTAAGCATTACAGTATTTAAAATTTTGCTGAATAAAGTGGGATAAGAACGACATGTTTGTTGTAACTATAAAATATTTGCAAATGTATTCATGTTCTGCTTAAAGGAAACGATACACACGAGTCTGTACACTGTATTATACAAGGCGTTTTGACGAGTCTGTGTTAGGGGATCATAAAGTTGACATGAGTGTGGCATTTTGTCCCATAGTTCTCTCTCTCTCTCTCTTTCTCTCTCTCTCTCTCTCTCTCTCTCTCTCTCTCTCTCTTTCTCTCTTCACAAGTGTGTATACTTTCAAGGAGTCTGTAATGGCTTCTAATGACTAACAAGATGTCAAGCAGATGTTTTATTCCTCAACACTATCTATGGCTTGATCTGAGACTGCCGCTTCATTAACAGTAGCAGTGTCGATCTTGGACAGTGCTGCTTCCTTTTGTAAACAGTACCATGGATAATCGGACATGGGAATAAACAGATGTCTCCAGGGTAACCGATCAGACATGGATGGATTTTTGATCAGACATGGATGAATTTTCCGTTAGCATGGCTGGCATCCCAGCTGCAGGCCGGAAGAGAGAGAAGGAAAGATTTTCGCAGGCCAGTTATACAGGTTATGAAACTGTCGGAAAGTGTATCACCATCTGAAATATCAGATGCTGGAAACAATGACATTACTAGTTCATAGCGTAACACATCTCTTGTTTGCTTGGTACAGGAAAAAACAGTATAACAAAAAGACCTGTTTCATTTTGACAAGTTCGTTTCCTTGTTACAGGAAAAAACAGAGTATAACAAAAAGACCTGTTTCATTTTGATAAGTTCGTATTACCAACACAGTCATTTCAACAGTGGCGCACTTAATTCCATTTCACTCTATTACTCTATGTGCCCCACTCTCCACATCGTCTACTTCACGTTAATCTCATGAGCAATGCTGATGGTATCTTCAAATTAAGGGCAAATAAATCACAAATGATTAGGGTTGAAATTTTTCAATTTTCGTCTAGACAGAGTCTAGAGACAGAACTTTTACTTGACAAAACGTGGAGGCCAACAAAACCTTGACTCATTTGTAAGTCGCTTTCAAAAAGAGCGAAAAGTCGCCACTTTTTAACAAATGTAAAGAAGGGAAAGACCCGCGTCAGTGGCTTGCTGACACTGGAATGTCTTATCACAGCATGTGATCAGGGGAGTCAAGGGCCAGGCTAGGTGCCACGCCTCTCGAACAACTAAAGATGCTGTTTCTGGTCATTTAGCACAGCCGTGGTTACAGTAAGATTTGTATGTAAGTGTGAGGTTTGTCACAAGTCTGTAAGTGTAACACTCGTGATACCATTAACACTCTTGATACCGTTACAGTAAGATTTGTATGTAAGGGTGAGGTTTGTCACAAGTCTGTAACACTTGTGATACCATTAACACTCTTGATACCATTAACACTCTTGATACCGTTACAGTAAGATTTGTATGTAAGTGTGAGGTTTGTCACAAGTCTGTAAGTGTAACACTCTTGATACCATTAACACTCTTGATACCGTTACAGTAAGATTTGTATGTAAGGGTGAGGTTTGTCACAAGTCTGTAACACTTGTGATACCATTAACACTCTTGATACCATTAACACTCTTGATACCGTTACAGTAAGATTTGTATGTAAGGGTGAGGTTTGTCACAAGTCTGTAACACTTGTGATACCATTAACACTCTTGATACCATTAACACTCTTGATACCGTTACAGTAAGATTTGTATGTAAGGGTGAGGTTTGTCACAAGTCTGTAAGTGTAACACTCGTGATACCATTAACACTCGTGATACCATTAACACTCTTGATACCGTTACAGTAAGATTTGTATGTAAGGGTGAGGTTTGTCACAAGTCTGTAACACTTGTGATACCATTAACACTCTTGATACCATTAACACTCTTGATACCATTAACACTCTTGATACCATTACAGTAAGATTGGTATGTAAGTGTGAGGTTTGTCACAAGTCTGTAACTCTCATGATTCTGTTACAGAAGGAGTCCTTTATAAGCCAGAAGTTTGTCATAGGTCTGTAACTCTCATGATTCTGTTACAGAAGGAGTCCTTTATAAGCCAGAAGTTTGTCATAAGTCTGTAACTCTCATGATTCTGTTACAGAAGGAATCCTTTTCAAGCCAGAAGTTTGTCATAGGTCTGTAACTCTCATGATTCTGTTACAGAAGGAGTCCTTTATAAGCCAGAAGTTTGTCATAAGTCTGTAACACTCATGATTCTGTTACAGAAAGATTCCTTTGTAAGCCAGAAGTTTGTCATAAGTCTGTAACACTTGTGATACCATTAACACTCTTGATACCATTAACACTCTTGATACCGTTACAGTAAGATTTGTATGTAAGTGTGAGGTTTGTCACAAGTCTGTAAGTGTAACACTCTTGATACCATTAACACTCTTGATACCGTTACAGTAAGATTTGTATGTAAGGGTGAGGTTTGTCACAAGTCTGTAACACTTGTGATACCATTAACACTCTTGATACCATTAACACTCTTGATACCGTTACAGTAAGATTTGTATGTAAGGGTGAGGTTTGTCACAAGTCTGTAACACTTGTGATACCATTAACACTCTTGATACCATTAACACTCTTGATACCGTTACAGTAAGATTTGTATGTAAGGGTGAGGTTTGTCACAAGTCTGTAAGTGTAACACTCGTGATACCATTAACACTCGTGATACCATTAACACTCTTGATACCGTTACAGTAAGATTTGTATGTAAGGGTGAGGTTTGTCACAAGTCTGTAACACTTGTGATACCATTAACACTCTTGATACCATTAACACTCTTGATACCATTACAGTAAGATTGGTATGTAAGTGTGAGGTTTGTCACAAGTCTGTAACTCTCATGATTCTGTTACAGAAGGAGTCCTTTATGAGCCAGAAGTTTGTCATAAGTCTGTAACTCTCATGATTCTGTTACAGAAGGAGTCCTTTATAAGCCAGAAGTTTGTCATAGGTCTGTAACTCTCATGATTCTGTTACAGAAGGAGTCCTTTATAAGCCAGAAGTTTGTCATAAGTCTGTAACTCTCATGATTCTGTTACAGAAGGAATCCTTTTCAAGCCAGAAGTTTGTCATAGGTCTGTAACTCTCATGATTCTGTTACAGAAGGAGTCCTTTATAAGCCAGAAGTTTGTCATAAGTCTGTAACACTCATGATTCTGTTACAGAAAGATTCCTTTGTAAGCCAGAAGTTTGTCATAAGTCTGTAACACTCATGATCCTGTTACAGAAAGATTCCTTTGTAAGCGTGAGCAGTCACAACGTGGGACTGCCAGCTCTAGAGATACGGCGCCCTGAGTGTACGGGATACTTGCTGAAAGTCGGCAATCGTCACAAGACCTGGCATCGCCGCTACTGTATCCTGAAGGATGCTTGTCTGTACTACTACAAGAACATGAACTCTCTCAGCGCTTTGGGTGAGTTGTCTCCTGAGTTCTGTGTCTCTTCGTGTTTCATTGTGCATTCAGATGTCTTTCATTTTTTTTTTATGAGTAAATTGTTTTTAGCTGTTTTGTGTATTTTTGTGAGCGAATTGTTTGTAGCTGTTTGTGTATTCTTTAGCTGTTTGTGTTTTTTTGTGAGTGTATTTTTGTGATTTTTTTGTGGCTGTTTGTGTATTCTCATCCGAATACTGTCTCAGTGTTCTCAGTGTGTATATTTTGTTGTTCATTTTGATTATATTGTTTAGCTCCTACTGTGTGGGTGTAATGTTGTTTCACAGTGTGTATACACCATTTTCATGAGGTGTGTGTGCTGGGCCTTTTTATCCCCTAGTGGGAATGCCGGAGGCTCTGTCAGTATAGATAGTATTCCCACCTTTTGGAAATTCTGTGCTAGAAATTTCGTCTTTTCTGTCACTCTCTTTGTTTCTGCCTTGTTCCTTTGCTTTCTGTCATTTCATCATTTTCTGCCTTTCTGGTCCATTCACCTGTATGTGTTTGATGAAGTCTTATATAAGTTTTCTTAGGATTGATAATTGGGTACATGTATTAAGTGCATTTTTGGCTCTAGGGAAGTGAGATATGCAGAAGCAATTCTAGGTAATTTAGGCCCATTTTTTATGTTTTGGTGTTCTTAGGTATACTTAAATTCTCTGTGAGTAGATGTCGCGCCAGCAGGCAGCAAAAAGTGTGTGTGGTGTTTTACAGTGATTTTATCGTGGTTCTATTTGGTTTTATGCATTGAATTTTGTATGTTTGTTGCTTTGAAATCCGGACACACGGTGATGTAAATATTTTTTTAAAATTTTGAATATTTTACCAGATAATCCGATTTTTATACCTACTTTTCATCATTTTAATTCAGCCGCTCAAGTCGGACATTTTATCTGTGAATTGTGTTTACACCTTAGCCTACTGTGTTCGCCCAACGCTACAGCTTCCAAACCTTTGTGTTCTGCGTTCTCTGGATTTTAGTGTTGTGAACTGACCAACCCACATACCAACCTGCAAGTGTCTTCCTCTCCTGCCTGGCTCGCAATTATGGACCCGTCTTTTATAAAACAAATTGGACTGACACTTTTTAAACACAGCAAATGCTACCTCGGTGGAGGCGTCTACCAGCGCATACGTACATTGGGGCTGTGTAGCAAGCCCCGCACTGCGCAATCCTGTCGTGGTGGACGTCTCCACCGTCTTTGGCACAACCTGCCTCCTGCCCGACGCCACTTTTCGTCTCCTGCTTCTTCTTCTCCTCCACTGCCCCTGCCCTTGACCTCGCTGCTGCAAGCTTTGTCTCCTCCTCTGCCGTCTTCGCCTTCGCCTTCTGTCCTGATGGTGCCGCCTTCGCCTTCTGTCCCGCCGGTGCCGCTCTCGCCTTCTGTCCCGTTGGTGCCGCCTTCGTCGCCACCTCAGCCGCCACCATATGACTGTGATAGGCTGAAACTATGCCTTTTTAATGCTCAGTCGGCATGCACTGGTGACAAAGCCGATGTTATTGCTGACTTTGTCGCAGATGAGCATGTTGACATTGCTTTTATCACGGAGACATGGCTTAACCCCCTTGGTCACGAACCTATACTTGCTAGCCTCACTCCGAGTGGTTACAGGCTTGCTTCTTTCCATCGCTCATCCCGAGGTGGCGGTATCGCCATCCTCTACAACGACTCACTCCATTCCCGCCTATCTTTCTCGCAGTCTCTGCCTTTCTCCCATCCTACTTTCGAGCACGTTGAAGTATCCTTCCAATCCACCCCTCACCCCATCACCTTCTCCTGTGTCTATCGACCCCCACCTAGCTCTGCCAACAAACTCACCACATCCATGTTTCTCTCTGACTTTGACCAATTGCTTGACCACTACTGCCTCTTACCTGGAAATCTCATCATTCTAGGTGATATCAATGTCCACTATGACAACACTCACCGTTATGACACAAGACATATCATCAACTCTCTGTCCAATCATAATATGACTCAACACATTTCTGAACCAACCCATCAAAAAGGTCACATTCTTGACTGGATCATTTCTCGTGATCATCACAATTCCGCTACTGACAACTGCTTAGTTCTTTCTACCCGTCTAACTTCAGCCCTTCCATCTGACCACTCTGCAATTCTCTGTTCTCTCGACATTTCTCCTCCTTCCCGTACCATGCGCACAGTGACTCGACGCAATCTCAAATCTATCGACCTCTCCACATTTTCATCTGATGCCTCCCGTCTCCTTTCTGAAAAGTCACATAACCTTGCCGATGAATTCTATACTACTCTCCACCATCTTCTGGACACTCATGCTCCAGCCACAACCCGTCTTTTACCTGACCGCCCCCCTACCCCCTGGCTCACTCATGAGATCGCCTGTGCAAAACGTGCCCGCCGCAGAGCAGAGCGCCGCTGGCGCAAATCCAAACTCACTGTACACAGGCAACTTTTCCAAGCCTCTAAAACAAAAGTATCCACCCTCATTGCATCAGCAAAAACAAGCTATTTCCAAACCAAAATCCTGAATGCCTCTTCTTCAAAAGAACTCTTTACAACCATGAATCATCTCCTTGGCACACGAAAAGATTTACCTCTCCCAACAAAACATACAAATGAAGAACTCCCATCTGTATTCTCCAACTATTTCCACCACCAAAAAACAAACTCTTCATGACAGGCTTGACAGGACACCCTGTCAACCATGCCCACCTGACCCTTCCTTCTCTGGCACACCTCTTACTACTTTTACCCCAGTCTCACAAGAAGAAATTCTCAACACAATCAGATCCATGTCGTTCAAAACCTGCGAACTGGATCCTCTTCCAGGTTCTGTCTACGCCGACTGTCTCCCTACTCTCCTCCCATTCATCACTGACATCATCAACACTTCTCTTCAAACTGGAACTGTCCCAGATTCTTTCAAGTCTGCTATTGTTCACCCTCTCCTCAAGAAACACAATTTAGATCCAAATGAACTGAAAAATTACCGGCCTATCTCTAATCTCTCTTTCTTGTCAAAACTCCTTGAAAAAGTCGTCCTCAACCAGCTGAACTCTCACTTGTCTGCCAACAATCTCCTCAATCCTTTCCAGTCAGCCTACCGCCAGTGCCATAGCACTGAAACTGCCCTACTACACATTCTCAACAATCTCCTCCTTGCAACTGATACTGGCAAAGTCTCTCTCCTCACACTCCTTGATCTGTCTGCAGCCTTTGATACCATTGATCATGGTATTCTCCTTTCTAGACTTCATCATACTTTTGGCATCTCTGACATTGCTCTGTCTTGGTTCACTTCATACCTATCAAACAGAAAACAAACCGTTCTCATCAATGGCACTTACTCTCAACCTGCATACCTGACCTGTGGTGTTCCACAAGGATCTGTCCTTGGCCCTGTTCTTTTCACTCTTTACACCTCCCCCCTGTCCACCATCACCAACTCCCATTCTATAAAACACCACTTCTATGCTGATGACACCCAACTTCAAGACAGTGACTCACCTGATAATATACAGCGCCTGTTGACTCGCACCACTGAGTGTTACTCGGACATTAAGAACTGGATGACACATAATAGACTTCAGCTTAATGACGACAAAACAGAAGCTATCCTCATTGGCACCCGTCAGAAACTTTCTCAGCTGCCTCCTCTTTCTCTCCCATTATGTAACACATCAGTCCCAATTTCTGATTCAGCTAAAAAACCTTGGTGTCTGCATTGACTCTACCCTCTCCATGAACAACTTTGTTTCTCAAACTGCCAGATCCTGCTACTATCATCTCCATCGTATAAAGCTGATCAGGAAGTATCTCTCTGTCGAAACAACTGCAAAACTCGTTCTCTCCTTCATAATGTCTCGCATTGACTATTGCAATTCACTCCTGTCTGGTCTTCCTGCCTCCACCATTCACATCCTACAGCGCATTCAAAACAATGCTGCACGCCTTGTACTCAAAAAGAAAAAAGCTGACCACATATCTCCTCTCCTGGCACAACTTCACTGGCTCCCTGTATCAAAGCGCATACAGTACAAACTAGACACCATGTGCTACAAAAGCCTCAATAACGCAGCCCCCGATTACCTGTCAAGCCTACTTGAGATCTATGTTCCCTCACGTACCCTCCGCTCTGCCTCTGATCCTCTGACTCTTCGCTTTCCACGCACTAAGCTCAATACCTATGGTCCACGAGCCTTCTCTGTTTCTGGTCCACTCTCCTGGAACAAACTTCCTCTCTCAGTCCGTCAGCAACCTACTTTTGTCTCCTTCAAGTCCGCTCTCAAAACTCACCTTTTCTCTCCTGCATAAAATCCTAACCTCACTCAACCCTCCCCTCTGCAGCCTGTCTCCGCTCGGAGGGAATCACATGGTTATAATATATAATTGTATGCTATGCTCTCTATAATTTTCCATTGCTTTTATTCTTGCTTTTATTGCTTTTATTCTTTCTCCCATTTATAGCCATGTGTGTGTGTGGGTGTGTGTGTGTGGTGTGTGTGTGTGTGTGTGTGTCTGTATGTGTGCGTGCGTGTGTGTGCGAGCGTGCGTGCCTGCGTGTGTGTCTGCTTCAGCACTTAGATTTGATTTTATCAAGATTTTGCGCTATATAAATATTGTAATTATTATTATTATTATTATTTTTCAGGTCTGTTTTTTTAAATTGCCTTTGCGATAAATTGGACGGAATGGTCAATGCCAGGGGCATCTCCTTAAGATTATGTGCGCAAATGCATTGACAGGTGTACTTAATTCTCTTTTTTTTCCTGTTGAAGTATTGTGTGTTTTGAAAAAGGTTATAGCCCTGATATGGCTTTATGCAGTTGGCTGGGCTTTAAACAACAATAACAATAACAATAACAAGGTATTTTTATTTTTTTCCAGAAGCCACCAAACACTGACATGGCTTACAGGATTTCTAACATGCATATTTTATAGTTTGTGTACACATACATACAAAACAGGTTCTGGCACTAGCATAGGTCTATGCATGTGCTGACCTGGCTTTCCAACACACCGCCAAACACAAGTCTGTTCTGTAGAATTCATTGTGCCAGGAAGTCCGTAGAACCCAGTAATGTCAGGCTGCCATTAGGCCACTTGCCAGAGGAGACTGCACTGCTGCTGGATTAGTGTGGTGGAATTTAGTTGTTCTCACCCAGCTTACTTAGGACATTGTCTACTAAGCCCCCTACCAGTGACAGGCCTGTTAAAGTTTTCCTTCACAAAATGGACCTGTATGGCAAAGGAAGCGGTGAACATGTTAACCCTTTGACTCACACACCCTGTCCACCAGCATCTTGTATTGTCAACCATGCTAACAAAACAAAAACTTAACCCTTTGACTCCCTTCACCCTATCCGCCAGCTTCCTGCAGGAAGCTGGCAGATAGGGTGAGGGAGTCAAAGGGTTAAGTTTTTGCCTTTGATGGATAGCATACAGGAGTCATAGGGTTAAACTGACAGTGTGGTCTGATGGGGAGTTTTGTTTATAAAGGGATTAATTATTCTTATTGGTTTTATTTTTTGTTTTGTATTATCTATTCATTTATCATTATGTGTTATGTTATTATTATTATTACTATTGTTCCTGTTATTATTGTTATTATTAATATTGTTGTTTGTTAGGTAGATACAAACATAAACAGTGATATAGCACATATAAGTTGTATATAGCCTCAAAACATCACCAGGTATTTGACTGATAGGTACAAGGATAAACATTGATACAGTAACCAGTCGCCGTGGTGTAGTGGTTAACGCAACGGACTACCGACTGGAAGGTTGTGGGTTCAAATCCCCATCAGTACCTTAAAAAATCATTGTGTGATTTTTCGGCTCTAACCAGCTCCTACCCAGAGCTGGGCGTGCTATGGGCTCATTGGGAAGACTTGGGACCATACAGTCGAGTCTCATCCACTTCGAGGATGCGTCATTGAGGGTGTTGCTCAAATCTTCTGACCAACGTCGCAGGTGTCTGTATCTCTCGGGCCTGGTTGATGCCAGGATATATTATGATAGTAAGCGTAGAGTACAACCCTGTCGTGCAGTCTCAATTCTAGATGGAACTCCATAGCATCATGATTATCATCCACATCGGTATCATCATCATCACATAATTAAAAACTGTTCCAGCTTCTGTTGCCATTTATGTGGCGTAGAAAATGGGACGAAAAAAAAAAGTGAGCACGAAGGTAACCTCCTGAGTGTAATGATCCTTTAAAAAAAAAAAAAGAAGAAAAAAACCAGTGATACAGCAACCTAAAACAAGTGTGGCCGCCCATGTTCAATAAAACAGGAACCAGAAAAACATGAAAATAGAATCAGAACATGTATCTAATACAACCAGACAATACAGGTGCAAATTTTCGACCAACTGTGGTCTTGCGTTTGACAAGGGCCACGACAGTTTGTGCCTGCCTTGTCTGGTTGTATTAAATTACACATTCTGATTCGATTTTAATGATATTGCACTCAAAAGTTATGTAAAGTCTCAAAATTTCACCAGGCATTTGATAGATGGGTGCAAGGATAAATAGTTATATAACACTCATGAAGTTGCGTAAACCCCCAACACATCGCCAGCACATAGGATTTATTCACAGAATTATGGTATTTGGCATGATTATTTTGGATCTTTTTCCATCACACAACATCTGCAGTGGCAAGGAATATGGCATTTTCTGAGCGCCGCCTTTAGAAGACTGAAACTGACTGGTGTGATGATCATGTGACATATAACTATGAGGACAGTGTGATAGTGATAAGACACTGTGGTTAGTGACCTTGTGAGCCTGTCACAGTGATAGGATTTGATGTGACATTGTGTGACCTTGTGTCGTTAGGTGTGGCCCATCTCCATGGTTACAAAGTGGATGGGGCGTGTCTGTGGGTAAGAAGCATGCCTTTGGGGTGGTGCCTCCTGATGGGTCTCTACGAACGTTTCACTTCAGCGCTGATAATGATACTGACAGACACAGGTAATACATGCTTGTTTTGGTATTTGTTTGTCTGACTGTTTGCCTCTCTGTCTGTCTGTCTGTCTGTCTGTCTCTCTGCCTGTGTCTGTGGTTACTCACAGACACAGGTAATACATGCTTGGTTTGGTATTTGTCTGTGGTGTTGTGTGTGTGTGTGTTGTGTGTGTGTGTGTGTGTGTGTGTGTTTGTCTGTCTTTGGTTTGATGCTTTCTGATATGTTGTTTGTAAACACTGTACTTCAGTGCTGATAATGATACTGACGTACTCAGGTAATGCATGCCTGTTTTAGTATTTGTCTGTTGTTCTGTTTGTCTGTCTGTTTGTCTGTCTGTGTCTGTCTTTGGTTTGATGCTTTCTGATATGTTGCCACAAACATTTTTGCTTCAGTGCTGACAGTGATACAGGCAGACATAGAGACACATTTGTGTTGGTTGCTCTCTCTCTCTCTCTCCTTCTGTCTCTCTGTCTCTGTTTCTCTCTGTCTCTGTCCATCTATCTGTCTCACACACGCGTACATGCACACATGCGTACACACATGCACGCATACCTGCATACACACACACAGACACACACAGAACACCAAACACACACACAGCACACACACACACAGTACACACACACACACACACCATGTACATGCACCACGCACACACACATGCACA
The DNA here is from genome assembly GCA_030674185.1 of Monoplex corrugatus. Taxonomy (NCBI): domain Eukaryota; kingdom Metazoa; phylum Mollusca; class Gastropoda; order Littorinimorpha; family Ranellidae; genus Monoplex; species Monoplex corrugatus. The sequence goes on along the minus strand of JAPXFY010000027.1, from coordinate 14,780,784 downwards.
CACACGCACACACACACACACACACACACACACACCACACACACACACACACACACACACACACACACACACACACACACACACACACACACACACACACACACAACACACACACACACCACACCCATCACAACACACACACCATCATTGTCATCAAAGTCTGTAACGTGTGTTGGGGAGAATGATGGGACATATCAGCAGACAGGATCCTCCATTTCTGTTTCTGCGGTTCAGCAGCGAGCAATTTCAGGCATACTTTGATATTTGCCACCCAACTTTGTCTTGAGCCATAGCTTTCTTCCAGATGCCTTGACATATGGTCTAGGACAGTATGTCATGGCGAATGACATGTCCAAAGTAAGCAAGCATGTATTGTTTCACTTCAGTTGCAAGACATGGTTTTTGTGATTTCTATGTTGATCTTGTTTACTGTGTTGTTTGATTTTCATAGCTGAACATTCAAAGCAATGTCCTCAAAGCAGTCTTGTCTGCAAAGCGCTGTCCTCAAAGCAGTGTATTGTCCTCAAGGCACTGTCACCAAAGACCTCAAAGCAGCGTCCTCAAAGATCTCAAAGCAGTGTCCACAAAGACCTCAAAGCAATGTCCCCAAAGGCCTCAAAGCAGTGTCCCCAAAGGCCTCAAAGCAGCGTCCCCAAAGGCCTCAAAGCAGTCCCCAAGTCCTCAAAGCAGTGTCCCAAAGGCCAAAGCAGTGTCCCCAAAGACTTCAAAGCAGTGTCCCCAAAGGCCTCAAAGCAGTCTCCTCAAAGATCTCAAAGCAGTGTCCCCAAAGACTCAAAGCAGTGCCCTCAAAGATCTCAAAGCAGTGTCCCCAAGACCTCAAAGCAGTGTCCCCAAAGACTACAAGCAGTGTCCTCAAAGACCTCAAAGCAGTATCCCCAAAAGATCCCAAAGCAGTGTCCTCAAAGACCTCAAAGACCCAAAGGGTGTCCTCAAAGACCCAGAGCAGTGTCCTCAAAGACCTGAAAGTAGTGTCATGAAATACATCAAAGCAGTGTCCTCAAAGACCTCAAAGTAGTGTCATGAAATACATCAAAGCAGTGTCCTCAAATACCTCAAACCAATGCCCTCAAAGCAGTGTCCTCAAAGACCCCAAAGCAGCGTCCCCAAAGACTTCAAAGCAGTGTCCTCAAAGACCTCAAAGCAGTTTCTCCAAAGCAGTGTCCTCAAAGACCTCAAATCAATGTCCTCAAAGCAGTGTCCTCAAAGACATCAATTCAGTGTCCTCAAAGACATCAAAGCAATGTCCTCAAAGACCCCAAAGTAATGTCATCAGACTTCAAAGCAGTGTCCTCAAAGACCTCAAAGCAGTGTGTTCATTCAGTTTCAGTTTCAGTTTCTTTTTCTCAAAATGACGTCTCAACACTTGGAATGAATTCCCGTAGGCAGTAACGTCACAGGTGCCATGTGATGGAGAAGATCCAGAATGATCACAGCACAAGCCTTAAGCCTGCACATTAATCCATGAGCTGGCCAGGTCCCGAGGTCCTGCCTAGATAGTTCTATGACCCTGAGGTTGTAGGGTGTGAGGTGGTAGAGACCTCAACTTTTCCCGGGGCCAGCACCACGACGGCAGCGCCCGTCCCCTCTCCCTCGCTTCAAATTCATATTCATATTCACATTTTCTTGTAACCAAGACTTCAGAAAGGCAAGAAGGCTAATTGGTCTTCAAGGGTGGCACCTGGGAAATTAACCTATCTCTCCAATGTTTCGAACCAAGGCAGCTGGGCAATGCCCTGCCCTTCACGATTTTCAACTGCCGTGGGGTCTTAAGCGTGTGCAGCCAGAAGGCACACGGGTCCGACTTGTTTTTGATCCCCTTCCGAATAACTAGACATTTAGTTTGATTTTCCAGTCAAACTGAGGAGAAAAATTAAGAGGCCTTTACAGGGAACCTCGAGTTTAGTTATTGGCAGGCAAACGTCTGATCCATTCTGCCACTCTTCTCCCTGACGATATAATGTCTTCAAAGACTTCAAAGCAGTGTCCTCAAAGACCTTGACACCTTAAAGACTGTAATAATGGTGATTTTGTGGTGAAGATTCTGTCATTAGTAAAAATTGTTGTCATGGTGAAGAGTTTTGTCATGGCTGATTGGTGTCATGGTGTGAACACTGTGTGTCTGTTGCAGGTGGGTGTGCTGATTCGTTCCTCAGCGTGGATTAGTTTGACACAATGTTGACTCTGCCTCTGTGTCATCACGTGGATGGATTGACAGTGCGTACAGCCTCTCCTCACTTCATATCCCCATAGCAGATGGCAAGCTCACAGTAGCATACACATTGTACACAACACGAAGCGCTTACCTTTTTGCAACACATGTAACACAGGCAACATAACAGCAGTCAACAGCAACACACACAGCATGATACAACAACACAGACAGCAAGCACACAGCTACACAGCACAAACACATAGATGATACAACAGCACGCATAGCATGCACACAAGCACAGCACAGAACACACAGCACAGCACAGCACAGCACAGACAGCAGCACATCAGCATAGCACAAAACACAAGCACAGCAAACACTAGATGATACAACAGCACAGCATAGCATGGCACAACACAGCACAGCACAAAGCACAGCACAGCACAGCACAGCACAGCACAGCACAGCACAGCACAGCACGATACAAGAGCATAGCACAACATGACAGCACAGCACAGCACAGCACAGAACAAAACAGCACAAGCAACACAATACATCACAACAGAACACAGCACAGCACAGCATAACACAACACAACACAGCACAACACCCTTAGCATATCATTCATATACTGCAAACAAGTGTGAGTCATATCAGTGAAATGTAAGTATTCAGAATGGATCGTGAGCCCTACTAGAGGACCAGTGAACTATAAGTATTCAGAATGGATCATTAGTCCTACCAGAGGACCAGTGAACTGTAAGTATTCAGAATGGATCGTGAGTCCTATCAGAGGACCAGTGAACTGTTAGTATTCGAATGGATCATTAGTCCTACCAGAGGACCAGTGAACTGTTAAATATTGAGAATGGATCATTAGTCCTGTCAGAGGACCAGTGAACTGTTAGTATTCAGAATGGATCATGATATTATCAAAGGACATGAGTTCAGCGATTAGTCTGTGAGTTGCCAAAACAGACAGTGAGTTTGGTGAATGGGCTGTGAGTCGTCAAAATGGACAGTGAGTTTAGTGAATAGACCATGAGTTATCAGAAAGGAAAGTGACTTTAGGAAGAGACCATGAGTTGTCAAAACAGACAGTGAGTTTTGTGAGTGGATCGTGAGTTGTCAAAACAGGCAGTTATATGAATAGATCTTGTGTTGTCAGGACGAACAGTGAATTGAGTGAAAGGACCGCGAGTTATCGAAATGAACAAGATAGATGAAGACCTTCAGACCGGTGAATGACAATGGATTATCCTCACCTCACCTCCAACCCCACCTTCACACCCCCCCCCCCCCCTACACAGTCAGTCAAGCTGTCCAGCAATATACAGGCTGGGTAATTCTCAGCGGATCAGCTAATTTCAGTGGATGAACTCCCAGTTTCAGAGGGAAAATTTTTTTTTTCAGAGGAAATATTACTGAATTGTTGTATTTGCCATCAGGAAATGCATCCATAATGCCTCAAAATTACAGAAATTCTTCAGCTTCTGGGGGACTTCGCCCCAGCAGGGACGTTGCCCCTGGACCCCGGCCAATTTTCAGAGGAAATTATCTTCTTCTCTTACCCAGCCTGAATATAATATAACACGTTGTAACACAACAGCAAAAGGCAGTGTAAGCAGTCAATGTAGTAATAAGAAACTCTGGAGACAGCTGGACAGCAGAAGGTCCTCAGAGGAGAAACCCCCGTCAAGCAAGTGTTCCTGCCCTATCTCCTGACATTCCCCTGTCTCCTGACACTCTAAGGGGGCTGGGCTGCATTTAGGTCATGACTCCTGGATGTCCTTCTGCTGTCGCCCATTTTGTTTCTTTTTTTCAATTTGTTTTAAAGAAATTTGTCCTGGACTCCAGCCCTGGCATCCAGTGTGATCAGGCTTCTTGAGGCCAAGTCACCATTGTGACGATGTCTTTTAGCTATCAGTCAGCAGCAACGTACGGGGGAATTATAAGCCTTATGAAGTTCACCTTTGTTCCTCCTGGTCCAGATCCAGCCAGAGCTTTTTTTCTGCTGCTTCTATCATTGGTTCTAGGGCTCTGGTCCTCTCTCTCCCTGAAATCGACAGCTGCTGTATGAGTTCATAGGCTGATGTGCCTATCAACCCCCCTTGCTCCAACCTCTACGGCGAGGACTTTGGCTTGAAAGCCTGATGTCCTCAAGTTGCTGGCTAGACTGGCGTACTTTACAGTCATGTAGATATGGGCTTCCTCCATCCTACTGTCATACAATCACACGAGTGTTTTGTTTTCCACAGCTGTCTGGGTTGTTGTCATTATGTCGTTGTGTCAATGTGAACTGGTGTGTTGTTTTTTTGTGTTTTTTTTGTCACTGTTTGAACTGTTGGGTTTTCTTTTGATTTCCATTGACCAAGTCTTTATGGTGTAGAATTTAATGATTTGACTGTCCCCTATGGTGTAGAGTTTGACTCTTTGACTGTTTAACCCTATGGTGTAGAGTTTGACTCTTTGACTGTTTAACCCTGTGGTGTAGTTTGACTCTGACTGTCACCCTATGGTGTAGAGTTTGACTCTGACTGTCACCCTATGGTGTAGAGTTTGACTCTGACTGTCACCCTATGGTGTAGAGTTTGACTCTGACTGTCATCCTATGGTGTAGAGTTTGACTCTGACTGTCATCCTGTGGTGTAGTTTGACTGTTTGACTGTTTAACCCTATGGTGTAGAGTTTGACTCTGACTGTCACCCTATGGTGTAGAGTTTGACTCTGACTGTCATCCTGTGGTGTAGTTTGACTCTGACTGTCATCCTGTGGTGTAGAGTTTGACTCTGACTGTCATCCTATGGTGTAGTTTGACTCTGACTGTCATCCTGTGGTGTAGTTTGACTCTGACTGTCATCCTGTGGTGTAGTTTGACTCTGACTGTCATCCTGTGGTGTAGTTTGACTCTGACTGTCTTCCTGTGGTGTAGTTTGACTGTTTGACTGTTTAACCCTATGGTGTAGAGTTTGACTCTGACTGTCACCCTATGGTGTAGAGTTTGACTCTGACTGTCATCCTGTGGTGTAGTTTGACTCTGACTGTCATCCTGTGGTGTAGTTTGACTCTGACTGTTTAACCCTGTGGTGTAGTTTGACTCTGACTGTCACCCTATGGTGTAGAGTTTGACTCTGACTGTTTAACCCTGTGGTGTAGTTTGACTCTGACTGTCATCCTGTGGTGTAGTTTGACTGTTTGACTGTTTAACCCTATGGTGTAGAGTTTGACTCTGACTGTCACCCTATGGTGTAGAGTTTGACTCTTCGACTGTTTAACCCTGTGGTGTAGTTTGACTCTGTCACCCTATGATGTAGAGTTTGACTCTGACTGTCACCCTATGGTGTAGAGTTTGACTCTGACTCTGTCACCCTATGATGTAGAGTTTGACTCTGACTGTCACCCTATGGTGTAGAGTTTGACTCTGACTGTCATCCAATGGTGTAGAGTTTGATTCTGACTGTCACCCTATGGTGTAGAGTTTGACTCTGACTGTCACCCTATGGTGTAGAGTTTGACTCTGTCACTCTATGGTGTAGAGTTTGACTCTGACTGTCACCCTGTGGTGTAGAGTTTGACTCTGTCACTCTATGGTGTAGAGTTTGACTCTGTCACTCTATGGTGTAGAGTTTGACTCTGACTGTCACCCTGTGGTGTAGAGTTTGACTCTGACTGTCATCCTATGGTGTAGAGTTTGACTCCGACTGTCACCCTACGGTGTAGAGTTTGACTCTGACTGTCACTCTATGGTGTAGAGTTTGACTCTGACTGTCACTCTGTGGTGTAGAGTTTGACTCTGTCACTCTATGGTGTAGAGTTTGACTCTGACTGTCATCCTATGGTGTAGAGTTTGACTCTGACTGTCACTCTATGATGTAGAGTTTGACTCTGACTGTCACCCTATGGTGTAAAGTTTGACTCTGACTGTCACCCCATGGTGTAGAGTTTGACTCTGACTGTCACCCTATGGTGTAGAGTTTGACTCTGACTCTGTCATCCTATGGTGTAGAGTTTGACTCTGACTGTCACCCTATGGTGTAAAGTTTGACTCTGACTGTCACTCTATGGTGTAGAGTTTGACTCTGACTGTCACTCTGTGGTGTAGAGTTTGACTCTGTCACTCTATGGTGTAGAGTTTGACTCTGACTGTCATCCTATGGTGTAGAGTTTGACTCTGACTGTCACTCTATGATGTAGAGTTTGACTCTGACTGTCACCCTATGGTGTAAAGTTTGACTCTGACTGTCACCCCATGGTGTAGAGTTTGACTCTGACTGTCACCCTATGGTGTAGAGTTTGACTCTGACTCTGTCATCCTATGGTGTAGAGTTTGACTCTGACTGTCACCCTATGGTGTAAAGTTTGACTCTGACTGTCACTCTATGGTGTAGAGTTTGACTCTGACTGTCACCCTATGGTGTAGAGTTTGACTCTGACTGTCACCCTATGGTGTAGAGTTTGACTCTGACTGTCATCCTATGGTGTAGAGTTTGACTCTGACTGTCATCCTATGGTGTAGAGTTTGACTCTGACTGTCACCCTATGGTGTAGAGTTTGACTCTGACTCTGTCACCCTATGGTGTAGAGTTTGACTCTGACTGTCACCCTATGGTGTAGAGTTTGACTCTAACTGTCACTCTATGGTGTAGATTTTGACTCTGACTGTCACTGTATGGTTTAAAGTTTGACTCTGACTCTGTCACTCTATGGTGTAGAGTTTGACTGACTGTCACCCTATGGTGTAGAGTTTGACTGACTGTCACCCTATGGTGTAGAGTTTGACTCTTGACTGTCACCCTATGGTGTAAAGTTTGACTCTGACTGTCACTCTGTGGTGTAAAGTTTGACTGACTCTGTCACTCTATCGTGTAGAGTTTGACTCTGTCACCCTATGGTGTAGAGTTTGACTCTGTCACTCTATCGTGTAGAGTTTGACTCTGTCACTCTATGGTGTAGAGTTTGACTGTCACCCTATGGTGTAGAGTTTGACTCTGACTGTCACCCTATGGTGTAGAGTTTGACTCTGACTGTCACCCTATGGTGTAGAGTTTGACTCTGTCACCCTATGGTGTAGAGTTTGACTGTTTAACCCTATGGTGTAGACTTTGACTTTTTGACTATCTCACCTTGTGGATAGTGTGAGGGATGATAGA